>CAXKVI010000005.1:111629033-111694033 GCA_964058755.1 Campiglossa producta
TTTGCGTTGTAGAGCATGGAAAAATTATGCTTCAATGCCATTGTTTTGGCAAAGTCTTATTATTTATGATAAGTATAAAAGCTCTCTATCTAAAAAGCTTTGCTTCTTCAATTCACCAGAAAACTTGACTAAAGAGACTTTAAAACTATGCCAACTATTTAATAAGCTTTTGTTCGCAATTAGTGGCATTAACAACTTTATAATAGCTTGCTTTAGTATACGCATACAATGCTTTTCAAACAATTTAAATTACTAACACAACAACAAAATATATGATTGTAGCACCTATACAGACATGCCAAAAAAGATAACGCACACACACCACACTACTATAAGTGCACAAGCTTATAGTACATTTTGTATTCACGCATGTGTAAAGATGAGCTTTTAAGTGCGTTGGTGTATGTAGTTTCGAGATTTCATACGCTTGATGAGCAGATAATTTGCAACCGCATAATGTGGTTACGTGACATACAGCAACCAGTCACACTCACACATGGACACACATTTACTCATTCGGAATATGCCATTTATGTCGAGTTGAGCTCTCAAATTCATGTTGACTCTTAGCGACCCTTAAAAGTGATAAGCATAAATTTTTAAAGCGTTTCGCATACGCACGCAATTGCGTGATTTCTTTATTTATTAATAGCTACGCACACATGCTTGGCAGGAAAATTTATTGATTCAGCATTATTTGCGATAAATTTGCCAGAGATATTTGGCATTCAGGTGGTGGTTGATTCAATTCTTCCATATGTTCCTGCAGGGTTTCAGTAGCAAAAGCGAATATCAATTTTTGATGCCCTTTCTTTCGTCTTTCCATTTTTGGTGTCGCTTTGAATTATTAATTTTCATTGGTGTAAATGCTGGTTTGGCCTCAAGCCCATTACATTTGTATGTATGCCTGTTTTACGATTGCGGTTGTGCGAAATTTATTTCGCAATCAACATTTAACTGCTTGCGTATGCACGTTTTATTGATTTCTTTTGCAAATCTTTGTGCATTTGAGATGAATGGAATTATTGCTGAAAAGTAAAAAAAGTAATTTTATAACCGAATTTGTATAATGGTTAAGTTAAAGGTTTGACTATACTTTACTCTCTGCTCAAAATAGAAATTAGATAAAATTAAATTATATAAAATTACATAAAATTAACAAAAATAAAATAAAATAAAAAATAAAAAATAAAATAAAATAAAATAAAATAAAATAAAATAAAATAAAATAAAATAAAATAAAATAAAATAAAATAAAATAAAATAAAATAAAATAAAATAAAATAAAATAAAATAAAATAAAATAAAATAAAATAAAATAAAATAAAATAAAATAAAATAAAATAAAATAAAATAAAATAAAATAAAATAAAATAAAATAAAATAAAATAAAATAAAATAAAATAAAATAAAATAAAATAAAATAAAATAAAATAAAATAAAATAAAATAAAATAAAATAAAATAAAATAAAATAAAATAAAATAAAATAAAATAAAATAAAATAAAATAAAATAAAATAAAATAAAATAAAATAAAATAAAATAAAATAAAATAAAATAAAATAAAATAAAATAAAATAAAATAAAATAAAATAAAATAAAATAAAATAAAATAAAATAAAATAAAATAAAATAAAATAAAATAAAATAAAATAAAATAAAATAAAATAAAATAAAATAAAATAAAATAAAATAAAATAAAATAAAATAAAATAAAATAAAATAAAATAAAATAAAATAAAATAAAATAAAATAAAATAAAATAAAATAAAATAAAATAAAATAAAATAAAATAAAATAAAATAAAATAAAATAAAATAAAATAAAATAAAATAAAATAAAATAAAATAAAATAAAATAAAATAAAATAAAATAAAATAAAATAAAATAAAATAAAATAAAATAAAATAAAATAAAATAAAATAAAATAAAATAAAATAAAATAAAATAAAATAAAATAAAATAAAATAAAATAAAATAAAATAAAATAAAATAAAATAAAATAAAATAAAATAAAATAAAATAAAATAAAATAAAATAAAATAAAATAAAATAAAATAAAATAAAATAAAATAAAATAAAATAAAATAAAATAAAATAAAATAAAATAAAATAAAATAAAATAAAATAAAATAAAATAAAATAAAATAAAATAAAATAAAATAAAATAAAATAAAATAAAATAAAATAAAATAAAATAAAATAAAATAAAATAAAATAAAATAAAATAAAATAAAATAAAATAAAATAAAATAAAATAAAATAAAATAAAATAAAATAAAATAAAATAAAATAAAATAAAATAAAATAAAATAAAATAAAATAAAATAAAATAAAATAAAATAAAATAAAATAAAATAAAATAAAATAAAATAAAATAAATAAAAATAAAATAAAATAAAATAAAATAAAATAAAATAAAATAAAATAAAATAAAATAAAATAAAATAAAATAAAATAAAATAAAATAAAATAAAATAAAATAAAATAAAATAAAATAAAATAAAATAAAATAAAATAAAATAAAATAAAATAAAATAAAATAAAATAAAATAAAATAAAATAAAATAAAATAAAATAAAATAAAATAAAATAAAATAAAATAAAATAAAATAAAATAAAATAAAATAAAATAAAATAAAATAAAATAAAATAAAATAAAATAAAATAAAATAAAATAAAATAAAATAAAATAAAATAAAATAAAATAAAATAAAATAAAATAAAATAAAATAAAATAAAATAAAATAAAATAAAATAAAATAAAATAAAATAAAATAAAATAAAATAAAATAAAATAAAATAAAATAAAATAAAATAAAATAAAATAAAATAAAATAAAATAAAATAAAATAAAATAAAATAAAATAAAATAAAATAAAATAAAATAAAATAAAATAAAATAAAATAAAATAAAATAAAATAAAATAAAATAAAATAAAATAAAATAAAATAAAATAAAATAAAATAAAATAAAATAAAATAAAATAAAATAAAATAAAATAAAATAAAATAAAATAAAATAAAATAAAATAAAATAAAATAAAATAAAATAAAATAAAATAAAATAAAATAAAATAAAATAAAATAAAATAAAATAAAATAAAATAAAATAAAATAAAATAAAATAAAATAAAATAAAATAAAATAAAATAAAATAAAATAAAATAAAATAAAATAAAATAAAATAAAAAATAAAATAAAATAAAATAAAATAAAATAAAATAAAATAAAATAAAATAAAAAAATAAACTGCTTGCATGAATTAATTTTAATAATATTCATGACATTGTCTTCCTAAGCTTCTTATATAGCAATTATATAAATCTCAGACAACCTTAGCATTTATCAAACCAACATGACAGCTCAAGCACAACGCTCCAATGCAAAAGTTGTCTTACAGTTCCATTGCTTGCACATTGTTTACATGCAAACGTGCGTAAGCGGAGCAACTAAAGTCAAGTTCGGTTTGCAATTTTAAATCACGCTGAAATCTGCGGCACTAAATATCACAGCGCATGATATAGAACATACAATAAGCTCATCTAACGCATCCTCCTATCAAATTCACATACACACATGCAAAGACAAGCAAGTGCAGCGGTGCAAAAGCGCAGTGTTTAAAATGGCATAGCATGAAACAGAAGTTGCTTACACAATTTATGAAGTACTTATGGTAGAAAATTTCACGAAATGGAAAGCCGCCAGAGTTAGTGACTGATCACTGAAAAAAAAAATTCAAATCAAAAATCTACAAGTTAAAAAAAAAAAGATACTGTTAAATATTATTGCACAAGTACTAACAAAATTTAAGTTTCCTTTTAAATTCTATTATAAGTTTCACCTTTAAATATCGCTGAAGAACAATTATTTGTCTACGCGTTATCCGGTATCAGAGAGCTGCATGAGTAATTGTGTCTAAGGTCCGAGAAATGGCTCACTTTGTATGAGTACATCAAAACAGAAAAAAAATAGTGCAATTCTCGAGTCAAGATAAATGTTAGAAACCTACACTAGTAATATACTGGAGGATGATTACATGACTTTAGTGAATTCAAACACATTTTAATTCCAAGAGAATAATTCAAAATTTAAAAACATTAAAATTAGGTTAGAGATCTAATTTGCCTCTCAAAACATATCGCTTATTTACTTCAATACAGTCTTGACTCAAACTTCCAAATTATTCAGGAGACCCGCTTAAAGCTTCCATTTCAAATTTTTTACACATTATAAACAAATTTTAATAAAATAAAGTTCCCAAAGGTATCGCATGGCTCAATTAACTTCCTTTCCTCTTTAAGACTTTTATAAATATAAGTCTATATCGATCTCGATTTCTTTATATCGATCACTTCTAAGTAAAACTGTGCGCTGTCATTCGCATCGTTTATTTTTATACATATGCCCTTATTTAGATTACCAGTACAGATCTCTGATGCACAAACCACCTTGCGATATAGTCGATATTTTAAAAGCTACTATCGATACTATCGACACAATTGAAATAAATTTATTACTTTCGAATGTGACAATTCGTAATATTATGACCTGACGTAGATGAAGGGAATTGTAGGTAAAGATTGAATTGAATAACTTGACATCATATGTAGATGATAAAAATGGGTTGATATGGTATGCTACGACAAAATGTGATAGGACGTGATATGATTTCACATGGTGCTTTGATGTTACCTAGAAAGTTTGACGTGGTCATTGATATTGCAACGGGGTTAGTAACTGAACTTGTCAACAACCCTGTGATATAACAGATCATTTGTTTTCGCATCACATCACGCTCACATCACATCGCAATAATCACAAGTTTAAGCAGTTTATTTAATCCCGCGTTCTAATATCACATTATACGAATTTCGATGACGTTCGGCCTCTTTGGGTAAGGTGAGTGCAAGGTGACTTCTTTGGTTTTATTACAAAAACAAAATACCTAGCTTTTACTCAAGAATTTCGTAGTCAGGTATATTTCATCACATCAAATCCGACATCACATAACATCATGTGATATAATAGATATCATATAATATCAATCCTTAATCTCACGACATCATAGCACATCATATCACAGTAGAAAGAGTCGATAACTATATCGCTATCGTAACATTTATTATTTTCCAGCTTTAGTGTAGCTGCAGTACAGCGTAAAAAAAATACTCATACCATGCGCCCACATTCTGTGTACCAAAGACTTCACTATAATTCAATTTGTTGAAGGAAAGAAAAAATATGATGCTTTACAAAGGCTTAAAAATCAATTTAAAAATGCTACGGGACATCAAAAAAACTGTTTCGGAATCATTTTGGGATCATTTCGGGACTATTTTGTCGTTTTGGGATCATTTTGGGGTCACTTTGGAGTTAATTTGGATTTTTTTTCAATTTTTTTTTAACAATTGAGCAATACTCAGTGTCGTATAGTTGTGAAACGCACTTCATATGTTTCAACATAAGGTTCGGTTCCGGATATGTTCACACGTCGCTGCACATATTTATTTATATAAACGCACACAATCTGCTTCTCTCTTATCATTATAATTTCCTCTTGCTTTCGATCCATTCACTTGAAGTATTGTGTGTCGAACAATGGGAATTGCCTTAAAGTTTTCTGAATATGTCCACGACAGTGGCAATATTTTTACACATACAAGGAAACTCATAAAAGCATGCGTTGAAATACACCAACAGTGATATGTGAATGAAAATGATGAATTGCAAGACATTATTTACAAATTGGCTATTGTTTGTGTGGCAAGCACGCAGGTGAAAATGAATGTGCTGTCGTGAAATAAGGTTTCCTTTTTTATACAATGTTGATATATTGCAGGCACTTTATTAAAAGACAAAAACGCATTAGATTGGAATTAAGAAAGATAAAAGTGGGGAGTAAAAGTAAGGAGGAAAATTGCCTATTTTAAATCTTGTTATGGAAAAAGAGGCGAATTATATAAAATTGGCTCACAAATTATTGCAGACTAAAGAGACAGGATACATATCCATTGAAATATGAGACTAGAGCTTAAAGCATAAATGATGATAAATTAATGGCGGCTAATGATATAGACCTATTAAGCAAGAATAAAAGTATTTCCTTCTTAATAAAATTTTTTCGAGAACATTAAAAACAGTATATTGTTTTAGCGGTACTCATTTTATTAACCAGCATCCTTCTGCTATATAACAAATGAATGTATTTACCGCACACTCAACAGTTGCTTTGCAAAAACCTCAATCAGTTTAATATTTCCGTTTATGTAGCCTGACAGTCACGTAATTAGTTGATGGTGTTAGTCTCATTAATGTTCTTTATTAGGTAAACCGGAAATTTGCATTATCTCCAACAAAACACTTTCGTTTTGTAAAGGTCTAATGAATGCGTAATCGTCATGTTTTATGAGTTGTAGATGTGTTGGTTGGTTTGTTGAAGCGCTTGTTAAGTGCAGAACATGGTAGGAATTTTCTTATCCTGCGAGGATCTTGATTCATCGCTATAGAAGTATACATATATCCGTTTAGTTTTCCGATCTATGCTAACCCTTCGAGTTCGAACAAGTATAATTATAAGTATAAGTATAAGTATGCGTATAAGTATAAGTATAAGTATAAGTATAAGTATAAGTATAAGGATAAGTATAAGTATAAGTATGAGTATAAGTATAAGTATAAGTATAAGTATAAGTATAAGTATAAGTATAAGTATAAGTATAAGTATAAGTATAAGTATAAGTATAAGTATAAGTATAAGTATAAGTATAAGTATAAGTATAAGTATAAGTATAAGTATAAGTATAAGTATAAGTATAAGTATAAGTATAAGTATAAATATAAGTATAAGTATAAGTATAAGTATAAGTATAAGTACAAGTATAAGTATAAGTATAAGTATAAGTATAAGTATAAGTATAAGTATAAGTATAAGTATAAGTATAAGTATAAGTATAAGTATAAGTATAAGTATAAGTATAAGTATAAGTATAAGTATAAGTATAAGTATAAGTATAAGTATAAGTATAAGTATAAGTATAAGTATAAGTATAAGTATAAGTATAAGTATAAGTATAAGTATAAGTATAAGTATAAGTATAAGTATAAGTATAAGTATAAGTATAAGTATAAGTATAAGTATAAGTATAAGTATAAGTATAAGTATAAGTATAAGTATAAGTATAAGTATAAGTATAAGTATAAGTATAAGTATAAGTATAAGTATAAGTATAAGTATAAGTATAAGTATAAGTATAAGTATAAGTATAAGTATAAGTATAAGTATAAGTATAAGTATAAGTATAAGTATAAGTATAAGTATAAGTATAAGTATAAGTATAAGTATAAGTATAAGTATAAGTATAAGTATAAGTATAAGTATAAGTATAAGTATAAGTATAAGTATAAGTATAAGTATAAGTATAAGTATAAGTATAAGTATAAGTATAAGTATGAGTATAAGTAAAGACTAAAAGTATTCCTATATGAATTCGAATTTGTATTTTTTTCATAATCGCATTCGCGTTTCAATTGTTATTCTACTTCGCATTCCGGTTCATATTCATATTCACTTTCTCTGATTTCCCCGAACGTGTTTGTTATATCTCTCTTTATTTACCCTGATAATCACACACAAAACTTGGCTAAAAACGTAGCAGTAGCTTTCTTTCAGTTCCTTTAAAGCACTCACCCAGGTGCGGGGTTATCTAATATAGATGTGTGCTATTTAGAGAAATAAACATTAGAGTTAGACATTCCTTTATTCATACGCACACATTAACTCAACCACTTTGGTGTCATTCAGCTGTCTTTATGTCCTTGGAGAATGTATGCAACGTGACTTATTTGGTAGACGTGTATTCTTCACATTCACACCACGAGTTTGAAATCTTTCTCACATAACGTTGTTGATGTTTCCAACAAGATGTCTGAAATCCATTGCTGTGGCTCAAAATTGCTTTTCTCCAAACGCGACAAAGTGCGCCTTATTAATCATTAATTGATGCGCCTTCAGAAATGAACACGCAACGCACATTTAAGTAAGTACATACAAGCTGATATGTTTGCTTATTCGTCTACAAATTTATTCCGCAATCTACAGCCTAAATAGCCGATAAAAAAATGTGAGCTTCCACTGCCTCATTGCTTTTATCAGGCTTCTACTGTTATTTTCTTGTTGATTTCTTTCCTCACGGGCATACATTTCCATGTTTATGCTATCATGAGCTTAACTTATGTCAAATTGCTGTTTTTGTTGCTGGATATAATTTTAAATTTATTTTACTCATTATGAACTGTCGTAATGCTTTCATACGTGTTTGATGTACCTACGATAATGTGTGTACTTACTTGTTGGTTGATGTTGTTGTTTTAAACTTGATGACAGCCAAAAAGTCATTTCCAAGCTGATTTTGTATTAATCACTGAAAAGATGTATAAAGGCAGAGTTTGAAAGTGATATGTTAAGTAATAATAATAGCTGTTTTGAAAACAATGGCGCGGCACCTGTCCATGCAAAAGCAGCAAGAAAATGAAAACGAGTACGAACAGCAACGCGAATACATACGAATACAAGCCAGAGTACGAGTACGAATGCTTATGGGCCATTCCATACCAAATCGACACAATTTTTACCTGACCGCCTTCGATTTCGGTAAAAATTTGCTATCTTTTTCTACATCTTGAAAGAAATTTTTCAGAATCTTTTCAAATTTTTTTCCCCAAATCAAAAAAAAAGTTATGAACTTAAAAAAACGTTTCTTTTTAAAATGCTGTAACTTTTTCAAAAATCGACCGTTTGGGATCATTTTTTTTAATTTTTGTTCGAAGGGGTCAGCAAAAATTTGTCGATTTGGCATGGAATGACCCTTATAGTATATACATATTTTACTGTATTTTATTTTATTTTATTTTATTTTATTTTATTTTATTTTATTTTACTTTATTTTATTTTATTTTATTTTATTTTATTTTATTTTATTTTATTTTAATTTATTTTATTTTTTTTATTTTATTTTATTTTATTTTATTTTATTTTATTTTATTTTAATTTATTTTATTTTATTTTTTTTAATTTTTTTTTTATTTTTTTTTTATTTTATTTTATTTTATTTTATTTTATTTTATTTTATTTTATTTTATTTTATTTTATTTTATTTTATTTTATTTTATTTTATTTTATTTTATTTTATTTTATTTTATTTTATTTTATTTTATTTTATTTTATTTTATTTTATTTTATTTTATTTTATTTTATTTTATTTTATTTTATTTTATTTTATTTTATTTTATTTGCATATTAAATATTTAACCACTTGATGTTGACTAAATCCATATCGCTTTCATTCAATCGTTCTTTTTTTGTGATTTTAATTTAGCTTTTGCTTTGCTTTAGCCAAGCGCAACTGTATCCACTTTTGCAATCGCAAACCCAATATTTTCGCACTCCATATTGAAGTTCACTTGAGCCAGCACAAACCAGCTGCTAACGCACACACTCATACAATCTTACTTACATACATACACATACTATGGTACGTAAAAAAAGCGGCCAACACAAACGCGACGCAGCGCAAATGCATTTTCATAATTTCTGTGGGCTCTTAAAAGAGTAAAGTAAACAAAATACGCCAATGAATTGCGGGATAAAGGCGAACAAAAAATTACGCTTATTCATAGATGTATGCGTGTTAGCTGCTAAAGACGAGAGTGCGTCAGAACTTCTGCTATTAAGCGCCGTTGGTTGAAGGGAAGAATATGTCGGTCTATTTTTTTTTTCGTTGTACCTGAAAATCTGCAAATATACTTCAACGCTGAAGTGCATAGAGCATTTGCAAATATCAAACCAGAAACTAACACACTATGATACATAATATTATATCCGACGGATTGAGGTAAAAAAGAATGTATGGCGCGAAAGACTAGAGGTTATCATTATGAACCTTCAATGAGATTTTTGCTCCGAGCTTCTCTTTCATTATAAACCTTCAATGAGATTTTTGCTCCGAGCTTCTCTTTCAATTTGTGGTCCTTCTGCTTTGACCCACAGTGTAGATGAATTTTTGCTGAGAAGTATTTCATGGCAAAAATTTCCTCGAAGAGTTTGTCAAAACACTGCCGAGAGGCGATCCCGTTTAGCAAAGCTTTTTCTGTAGAAATTTCGATGTAACCTTTTTTCGAGGTACTTTTGTTGAGGTATCTATGTTGACATCGAAAAACGTTCTTCCCGGGTAACTGTTACTAGCTGCAAGAGCTATAATTAGACGCTGACAAGCGGAAATATACGATGGCATCATGGTAGACACCTGATTTCAGAATTCAATATATTGTTAGTTCGATTCGGGGTGAAGGCAATATGAAAAGTGTTGTGAGGCAACGTGAATAGGTGTGGTGGAATTCCTTAATTAGACACTAGAAAGCGCAAGTATGGGATGGCATCATGGTAGACGCCTCAGTTTAACATTCCCAAAATTGTGAGTTCGAACTCTGTAAAATATTTTTTTTCTTGAGATTAGGTAACATATTTACTCAACTTAAAAGTAGGAAAATATTACTTAATGATAAAATATGTAAGTAGGGTAAGTGTTTCCTATCTCTAGCGCAGTCCTGCCTGGGTGCAATATTGTTCCCTTCATTTGCTTAAATTTGTATGGAGCTTTGCCAACTTTTAGGAAATCATTTTTATGATTGTAGCGGTTTCACTTCTGCTGAAAAGAGCACAGCACACACAGCCAATCATGGTGATTATCCAGTTAAATCAACACAATCTACGCATACATTTCACGTTTGCTGCAGAAAAATAAAGTTCAAACTGAAAACCTCAAATTGGTAGCACACGCAGAGCACGGTTACGGTGCTATTCAACAGCAGATGTTGGTGCAGCAAAGGCTATGCCAATAAGCGCGTTGTGGTCAAGTACACTTCATGTCTAAATTTTCATATTTCGCTAAAACCAGCGTAGTTTTGTTTGTTGTTATTACTAGCATTCGTATTTGCATTGGAGCTGGTTGTTTTATGTTTGATGTTTTTTGTGATTTTTTTTTCATTCTCGTGGTAGTGTTGGTGAACAGATTCTTTGCTATAGGCTTGCTTGGTGAAATGTTCGAAACCGTTGTATTTTCATTAACGTTCGTGGCATTGGTGATTTCTGGGTGCAGCTTCAAAATCCGCCTTAAAAAAATAAAAGTTGCATTCGTTTTTTTGTGAAGCACACAGCCTTCTATTTTCCTTTTCGGTATGGTATACCACGCTAAGAGGATAGCTCGCCATACTTAGGTTACTCATGCCACCTGACCTATCGTTTGACTTCATTTCTTCCATCTGGAAATTGTGAGTTGTTTTGTGCTTCTGAAATGTCGCTACCGCAGCAAAACCTCATAAGTTCACTTTATAATATATTTTTGGCATATCTTTAATCCACAATTCCAGAATTAATAATTCAGCATAAGTAACTTTTTGAAATTTATACTTTACTCCGAAGAAGGTTACCCGGGGCGTATGAGTAAAATTTGTTGAAGCTTCAATTCATACTGTTTAGAGGTAATTTTCACCTTCTTTTTTTCGAATTTAATTTAAATCTTAACCTTCAGCAATGTCAGCTTGCTAAATAAGCAAAGCTGTCTTTAAGTTTTACATTGCTTTGCCGTAAAGTACCTTTCTGCCATCCACTTTTCCTTTTGTGTTCATTCGCGCGTAAATCTGGCAAAAAAAATTCTGCCACTTGAAGTAAGCTGCAATTGCACTCGGCGGCGTTCTCTTAGAGTGTTTGTGTGTTAAAGTGATATTGTTAAGGTTAAAGCAAGTATGCATTGTACTGAAACGTATATAAACTTATTATAATATTAAAGAAGTAAATACAAAATGGAAGGGCGAACGTGTCCGTGCATTTTCACTTTGTTTACGCATACATAAGTGATATAATATGTAAAAATGGAAAATATATGCATATGTACATAGGATTATGTACATTAGAGTTCACCCAGTGATTAGAACAATAAAAGCGGAAAAAGGTATTATTTTTTATTTTATTTTATTTTTTATTTTATTTTATTTTCTTTTCTTTTATTATACCTTTCATGAACATGAAATGGTATTATAACTTTGGTCCGATGTTTGTAAATATGAGAAGAAGAAGAGATAGACCCATCAATAAGTATACCGAAATGATCAGGATGACGAGATGAGTTGATTTAGCCATGTCCGTCTGTCTGTCTGTCTGTTTGAATGCAAACTAGTCCCTCAGTTTTTGAGATATTTGGCTGAAATTTGGTATCCGGCCACCATATCGATGTTGAAACTCATAGAGATGGGATAAATATTTCACATAGCTCCCATACAATCGATTATTCCGATAAACGGATTTTGGGCTATAACTCCTGTAATTAACCACGTAGGAATGTGAAATATCGATGTTGAAAATCATCGAGATTGGATAAATATTTCACATAGCCCCCCATACAATCGATTGTTCCGATAAACGGATTTTGGTAGATAACTCCTGTAATTATATAGGTAGGAACGTGAAATTTTGGAAGTATTGCTATTTTTATATGCGAAATATCGATGTTGAAAATCATTGAGATGGCATAAATATTTCACATAGCTCCCATACAATCGATTATTCCGATAAGCGGATTTTGGGCTATAAGTCCTGTAATTAAACACATAGGAACGTGAAATTTTGGAAGCATCGCTATTTTTATATGTAAAATATCGATGTTGAAAATCATTGAAATGGGATAAATATTTCACATAGCCCCCATACAATCGATTGTTCCGATAAACGGATTTTGGTAGATAACTCCTGTAATTATATCAGTAGGAACGTGAAATTTCGTAAATGTTGCTATTTTAGAATGTGGATTGTCGATGTTAAAAATCAATGAGATTGGATCAATATAACACATCGTCCCCATATAATCGATAGCTCCGATAATTTCGGTATGAGCTAAAGTTAAATTCACACAGGCTGTACTGGGGATCAAACAGTGAAAATCGTGACGCTTATTCATGAAAGGTATTTAGCCTTCGGCACAGCCGAAGACAGCTTTCGTTATTTGTTTTATTTTATTTTATTTTATTTTATTTTTATTTTTATTTTTTTATTTTTTTTTTATTTTTATTTTTTTATTTTATTTCATTTCATTTCATTTTATTTTATTTTATTTAATTTAATTTTATTTTATTTTATTTTATTTTATTTTATTTTATTTTATTTTATTTTATTTTATTTTATTTTATTTTATTTTATTTTATTTTATTTTATTTTATTTTATTTTATTTTATTTTATTTTATTTTATTTTATTTTATTTTATTTTATTTTATTTTATTTTATTTTATTTTATTTTATTTTATTTTATTTTATTTTATTTTATTTTATTTTATTTTATTTTATTTTATTTTATTTTATTTTATTTTATTTTATTTTATTTTATTTTATTTTATTTTATTTTATTTTATTTTATTTTATTTTATTTTATTTTATTTTATTTTATTTTATTTATTTTTTTTTTATTTTATTTTTTTTTTATTTTATTTTATTTTATTCTATTTTATTTCATTTTATTTTATTTCATTTTATTTTATTTTATTTTTTATTTTATTTTATTTCATTTTATTTTATTTTATTTTTTATTTTATTTTATTTTATTTTATTTTATTTTATTTTATTTTATTTTATTTTATTTTATTTTATTTTATTTTATTTTATTTTATTTTATTTTATTTTATTTTATTTTATTTTATTTTATTTTATTTTATTTTATTTTATTTTATTTTTAATGTTATTTTATTCTATTTTATTTCATTTTATTTTATTTCATTTTATTTTATTTTATTTTTTATTTTATTTTATTTCATTTTATTTTATTTTATTTTTTATTTTATTTTATTTTATTTTATTTTATTTTATTTTATTTTATTTTATTTTATTTTATTTTATTTTATTTTATTTTATTTTATTTTATTTTATTTTATTTTATTTTATTTTATTTTATTTTATTTTATTTTATTTTATTTTATTTTATTTTATTTTATTTTATTTTATTTTATTTTATTTTATTTTATTTTATTTTATTTTATTTTATTTTATTTTATTTTATTTTATTTTATTTTATTTTATTTTATTTTATTTTATTTTATTTTATTTTATTTTATTTTATTTTATTTTATTTTATTTTATTTTATTTTATTTTATTTTATTTTATTTTATTTTATTTTATTTTATTTTATTTTATTTTATTTTATTTTATTTTATTTTATTTTATTTTATTTTATTTTATTTTATTTTATTTTATTTTGTTTTATTTTATTTTATTTTATTTATATTTTGTATTGAATTTAAATGTGCTTCTCCAACTACGTGGCTTAATGCGAAACCCCTTTTGTTATTTGTCTATGAGAAATGTTCTCCTAACAAATTTTATTTTTTCCTTTCTCTGGCTCACCTCTTCGTTATTTACTTTTCGTATTTTTTTGCGGCCTGTTGTTTCTCTATGCATTGAATACATCAACATTAATATAATTATGAATACAAAATTATGTTAAGGTATGAGTACTATTTGTTCGTTCTTGCAATCTGCAACGTCATGAGCCAAAGTTAAGCAAGACAAAAAAATAGCAATAAAAACAGAAGCAAGGAAACTTCATTGTACTACAAGCCAATGATGCTCTGGCATGCACTTCGAAGTTGCCTTTGTGTTGTTTCCATTATTGTTATGGTTGCTTAAGTAGAGTTTGAGGTGCTCCTATCGGCTGTGGTCACTCAAAGGCTGCTTTGACTTGATGGGCTGGCAAATTTTGGCTTCATTTCGCTACACAGACGTTCAAGAGTTTACGTTCAGTGTTTCGTTATTCGTGTAGCATTTTTTCGATTTTCTCTTTGTATTTATTTTTTTTTTTGTTTATTTTTTATATACATAAACTTTTTTTGCACTCCTGTTTGTGATTTAGTTATATACTCCACTTGCCTTGTTGGAATCAAACTTAAACCTTTGTAAGTTGCAAAAGCCAGCGAAGTGTGCTTCAGTTTATGAAATGCATTTTGATATTTTTTTATTGGGTTTATTTATTACTAGCATGGTACCCGCGGTCTTGCCCGCACCTACAAAATTGCAGATAAGAATGCGGCTGTCGAAGTTTACCACAAAGAAATTAAAAGGCGTCAATAATATGTAGTAAGAAAAATCGGTCTTCTTAAAAGGATTCATTCAAGATAAAAGTATGTACATATATGTATGTATTTAACTTTGCCATGGGAGATATCGTGGTGTGACAGTGCATACCTTTTCTTTGTATTTTAATGAGTTTTACCTGTCACCCCAGGATATAGTCTATAAAAAATATTAAATAGATATATTCATTAAAGATGATTATAGAAGAGACTGGCTGTAAGAAAAAACGTAAGGGAAATATTTTAGTTCTTACCTCTTATTTTTTTTTTTATTTTTTGTTTTTGCGGGTGGGCAAGAAAAATGCGTAACGCACCATAATTGATGCCGTCGCACCAACCGTGTGTCCGTAGACTAAAAAACTTCCCCCTGGTGGAACCGTCTCCCAATCCGAAAGCACATTTGTACTGCTTCAGATTGGCGTTCCCTGCATTTTATTTTTTAAGAGCCTTCAGTTGCGCCTGCGTCCAGGTCCCGCTTTTTTGCTCTGATTGCGGTTTCCATTGTTCGCTGATCATCGCAGTTTTCCTTCAATCTAACACGCTTCTATAAACAACGTTGTATGATTTATTATTTTCCGCTAAAACATACAAATTTTTGGCGTTTGAAACACGTGAGCAACCGACATATAGCTGACCATGTGAGAAGCATGGAGCGCCTAAATGTATCCCAGCTACTTTTAGGGTTTGGCCTTGCGATTTGTTTATTGTCATAGAAAAAGCCAATTTTAATGGAAACTGCAGCCTTTTAAAAAGAAAAGGTAAGTTATTTGGAATGATGGGTATACGTGGAATTAAAACGGTCTCTCCTGTTGCTACTCCAGTAATTATAACAGCTTTTACTATGTTGGTGCCAAGCTCTGTTATACGCAATCTTGTACCATTGCACAACCGAGGTGCATCAAGGTTTCTCATTAGTATGACAGGAACACCAACCTTGAGTACCAAATTATGAGATGGCACACCTGCTAACTCTAAGGAGTTTAGAAACTCGATGGGGTATGTTGTGCTGTCATCATTAGCCATTGTGGTATCCATGGATTTGTATAATTTTGAGTTTCCTGTTATTGTGTCTATAATTTGTATGTTTATTTTATTCACCCATTCGTTTGTTGGGGATAGCACAGCCCTCTCGCGTAACCATTGTGTGTTTTTTAAATTATTTTCAAGATCAGGAAAAACTTTCTTAATAAGATCATTTTCTGTCTCTACTGGAGTACAAAATTCATTATGGAACATAATTTTACCTTCTGAATCTGAATTTAGGCGACCTTCTCCAATCTCTAGTAGCTTACTTGCAAATAAACCTGATGCATGGTCGTTGTACAGCTGAACTCGCATATTGCATGTAAGTTGAAGCTTTTCTGTACTTACCCACAATGGTGATGATTTCAAGCATGCATTGATTTCATCGGCAGGTGTGCCTCTCTCAATAACAGGTAACGTCTGTCTAAAATCGCCTGCAAGCAAAACGATAACACCTCCCATTAATGCCTGATTGCTACGAATGTCCTGAAGACTGCGGTTTAACGCTTCGAGGGCATGTTTGTGTGCCATTGTGCATTCGTCCCATACTATGAGTTTGCATTGCTGTAAAAGACGTCCTCGCGCACTGTTTTTGGAAATATTGCATGTTGGTGTATCCTCGGTTGCAAGATTAAGCGGCAGTTTGAAGACAGAATGGGCTGTACGACCGCCGTCAAGTAACGTTGCAGCAATACCCGAGGATGCTACAGCCAAGGCTATATTACGGTTCATGCGCACGTGAGCTAGCAAGAGATTTAGCACAAATGTTTTTCCTGTGCCGCCGGGAGCGTCCAGGAAAAAAAGTCCTTCTTCTCCGCTACTTAGTCTATTTAGTATTACATTGACAACTGCATGTTGTTCAGGAAGCAGTTTCGGTGTTGTTTCACGGACATGCGATTGCAAATCTGGTATATCGTAGCTAAGCTCTCGTGCAACATCGCTTGATATTTCTCCTCTTCTCTGTGGTGTAGGTAGGCCAAAATCTGCAAGGCATTTACCAGATATGGTAAGCATTTTATCTTCAATGAGTACTAAGGCTTCGTTGTAAATAATATCGTTGTGGGTATCTTGCAACCTATGCGCTATATCTTCTGATAAATCGGCCTTGTATTTATTCCACAAATTAAGTGGATTCGATAAACCACATGTGCTCACTAAAATCGCAAATAATTCTCTCAATTTAGTTGCAGAGCGACAAAGAACGGCTTCGTTCATAGTATCATCCCAATGGTTGTCATTTTCTAACAAACCTCTTGCCTCACATGCTTCTCTGAATGTCGCTTGTTCTTCATCGTTCACGGTTTTAAGCATCTGGAAGCTTGTAGGACCCCGTACCTCATTGAGTAATATCCGCAAGCAAAAACATTCAAAATTACTGACATGCACAGTATATATTCGACCCAATGCGTCAGCTGCTTTAACACCCGGCCAGCCTTCAACAGCTGTTCCCTGTAAACGGCGTTTCCACTCTTTTCTGGATACATTCCAAGTGTAGTATCGCGGTACTTCACTATATAACAAAGTTCTGGCAAAGTTGTCACTCTCGCATAATTGGAAAAAAGCAGTGAGTGTTGTTTTTGGCGGTGATACTACTCTATCCTGAAAGTTGCCTTGTGTAAAGTACACGCGCTCTCCGTTAGGTAAATGAACTGCAAGGTGCGTGACAGTGGGGTACCTTTCGTGCAACGGTAATGTAAAAATTCTCCACGCTGCTTCGTTACTGCTAACATATCTGCCTGCACGAAATAGCTGGACTTCGTCACGATCGTTAATACTGGTGTTACCCTGCTGGACACTAAATACGGCTTGGTCGTTTCCTTTACATATGTATTTGCAAATGTATTTAATAGCTTGTACGGAACTGCAAAACTCGACGTTCAAATGTGCGTTAAATATTTTAGACAGCAGTGGCGAATATGGCACAACCCAACTATTGTCTACTTCAACCTCCTCATTTACACCACGAATTTTAATTTTAATTACTCTGCCCCCTTGGTCGGGTGATCGGCGCCTATATAAAGGATAACCATTGACATTCGTTTGTGTATTTTCCAATAATGCCCTAGGATATTTTTTAGTACATTTACCGTCTTTCATGCAGGGTGACTGCTGATTGTGAACACCACAGGGACCATGAATATTATTTTTAACAATTATTTCATGCAACGATTCGTCTATACGTGGATCAGGAATCTCGGCGCTTATAATATCGTCTATTTGGCTGGGACGTAGTTTTTCTTTTAACCAAAGTAATAGATGCACGTGTGGTAATCCACGTTTTTGCCATTCAATGGAATATAAAAAACATCTCATCTCTCCAAATATTTGTCCCTTTGTAAGCAGAGCAACTAATTTCTGCACCTTTAAGTTAAAAACTCTGGCTACAATATCATGCCTGTCGATCGCCGTTTGACCTGGCATAAGTGCTTGAGTAATTTCTGTCCAATTAGGGTTACATGTTAAGGTTATGAATAAATCTGGTCGGCCGTAGTTACGAACATATGCGAATGCATCCTGTGTGTACTCATGCAGATACCTTGGACTATTTACAAAAGAAGAGGGAAGTATGATCATTTGTCCTAAATCGTTAGGATTTACATTACCATCGGCTCTTACTGCATCTTGCAAATGTATATAGTTTTCAGCTCGCATTTTAGTCTGATTCAGTGTTACATATCTCAACCGTTCGCTCTCTATTTTTACATACATATCTACCAGAAATTGATGAAAAAGTTGCTTACATCGCATGATTAAGTTGAAGTCGTTTCGCCTGACCATCATGTGATAAGCGTAAAAGTCTTTGCAAGATACTTTTTTACTCGGGATCGGACAACCGGTGCTTGGATTCACTAAAGGAATGTCAAAGTGATAGCCTTCTTGCCCCTTCCAATATATTATGGGATATTCTAAGGCATCATAGAATCGGTGCGTGTCAGAGATTCTGGAAAGCGTACCATCCCGCGTTCGTAGAACAATATCTCTAGCAATGGTTTGCTCATTACCAGCGATGACGACTGCTATTTCGTTAGTTGTTGGTGCATTGTAGCGTCGTTGGTGTTGTCCACGTGGTACGCGATCAGGGTGGATGACTATTTTACAGCTTTCGTTAGGCATATTTTCAAGCGCAGTTTTAAATTCTCTAACTAATGCGTTATTTTGGTGTAGCACGCGCTGTATTTTTCGCACTATTTCGGTATCAACTCCTTGAATAACTCTTGACCGTCGTTCAATCTCAGCTTCTTCGTCGCCCATAAAATAAACTTGCAAATACTTTGAGTCCATATTAGTAGGCGGCAATAGAGATCCAAGTCTATGGTAGATCTGGCCTTGTATGGTAAAAGTTGGTGAAAATCCCGGCATTGAAATGATTTTATCTGCACCAAAAGATGTCATATGAAAACTTGAATTATATTTTCTAATATTACTTAAAAACATGCGTGACTCTGTATTTGCACAGGTAAACAATTGCTTCAATGACTCGACCGGCTCTTCTATTAAAGGAAGAGAAACTTTTCCTCCGGAGCAACACATTCCTGGCTTTTCGCCTACCCATAAAAGTGCCTTACAAAACTTACACTCTTTGTTTAAATTTTCTATTTTTATAAGTCTATGGTCAGCGTAATTAAGTGAAGTGTCATATTCAAACGCTGCCTTTTCAAATACAGACCATGTGTTTCGTGTAAAAGTCCGTCGGCGTTGGGCTGCTCTTTCAGAAAGCATTTGTCGTCGATTGTATGCTTCCTCAGTGGTTTCATGAGAGCGTTGCCACACCAAGTATTGTGCATGTTGTTGAAGCCGTTGTTGAGTTGTTTCCGGTGCTTCATTAGCACGTTGCGTGGATACATATGTGGCTTGTTCTAGGCGCCGTAATTGAGCTTGTTCTGGAGTCTGTGCAGCTCGTTTGCTTTGCATGTATAAAGCGTGTTGTTGAAGCCGTTGTTGAGTTGTTTCCGGTGCTTCATTAGCACGTTGCGTCGATACATATGTGGCTTGTTCTAGGCGCCGTAATTGAGCTTGTTCTGGAGTCTCTGCAGCTCGTTTGCTTTGCATGTATAAAGCGTGTTGTTGAAGCCGTTGTTGAGTTGTTTTCGGTGCTTCATTAGCACGTTGCGTCGATACATATGTGGCTTGTTCTAGGCGCCGTAATTGAGCTTGTTCTGGAGTCTCTGCAGCTCGTTTGCTTTGCATGTATAAAGCGTGTTGTTGAAGCCGTTGTTGAGTTGTTTTCGGTGCTTCATTAGCACGTTGCGTCGATACATATGTGGCTTGTTCTAGGCGCCGTAATTGAGCTTGTTCTGGAGTCTCTGCAGCTCGTTTGCTTTGCATGTATAAAGCGTGTTGTTGAAGCCGTTGTTGAGTTGTTTCCGGTGCTTCATTAGCACGTTGCGTCGATACATATGTGGCTTGTTCTAGGCGCCGTAATTGAGCTTGTTCTGGAGTCTCTGCAGCTCGTTTGCTTTGCATGTATAAAGCGTGTTGTTGAAGCCGTTGTTGAGTTGTTTCCGGTGCTTCATTAGCACGTTGCGTCGATACATATGTGGCTTGTTCTAGGCGCCGTAATTGAGCTTGTTGTGGAGTCTCTGCAGCTCGTTTGTTTTGCATGTATAAAGCGTGTTGTTGAAGCCGTTGTTGACGTTTTTCCGTGGTTTCAGCGGCGCGTTGAATAGTAGCTCTATATTTTGCTTCTTGTAGACGGCGTTGTTGTGAGGTTTCAGGACCGCGATATCTTTCAAAGTATTCGGCCACCATACTCCTTTGTCGGCTCTGTTCTGATGTTTCAGGGCAA
Organism: Campiglossa producta; assembly: GCA_964058755.1. Lineage (NCBI taxonomy): Eukaryota > Metazoa > Arthropoda > Insecta > Diptera > Tephritidae > Campiglossa > Campiglossa producta. The sequence goes on from CAXKVI010000005.1 coordinate 111,650,014, forward strand.
CTATTGTTTTCAATGTATTCTGCCACCATACGTATTTGACGCGCTTGTTCTGATGTTGCAGTACCAAGGTTGCTTTCGATGTATTCAGCGACCTGAAGTCTTTGGCGTGCTTGTTCTGATGTTTCAGGACCGCAATAATTTTTAATGTACTCGACCACCATTCGTCTCTTTGTAGCCTGTTCTGATGTTTCAGCACAACTATTATTTTGCCTAGTTAACTTCATTGTCCGAGCTTTCTTGTTTTTGGTATGTAGATTTGTTTTGCGTCTTTTTGGCATTTTAAATGCTACGGAGGTGTTTTTAATAAATATCAATAAAATGTATATATAAAATTATTTGGTGTTAAATCGTAACGCTAAAACTTGAAAACAGGGTACGAAAATAGTTGCTTGAAAATTGCTTGAAAACCGCTAAACCTCATTTTTAAGGGTTAGATATCTCTAAACGGGGTTAAGGTGAGGGCCTGAAAATTAGTATGGAGGAATACGTTATCAATACCAATCTTACTAAAAAATTTGGAGTTATCGGAAAAGAGCCATGTTATTTAGAAAATTCCGCTATCAGCAAAAAAATATTTTTTTTCCAAGTGCAAAAACCGCTATCAGCATGGTTAGACAGTGCTACATAAAAAAGGGAATACACTTTTAAAGCGAGCTAGTAGAGATTGCTCATCTGGCCAACTTATACACGAAACACCCTTCAAAATATTTCTTACACCCCCAAAAAAACCGTTTTTTCAGTGTCTTCGTTAAAAAAAAATTCATTAAAAATCTAGTTAAAAGCCCATTTCAAAATTCTCAACGGTTTTGGATAGAGAAATGTTGACGCTTTCGAAATATATATAGTGTTTTGCTCATTTGAAAAGAGTACGACATGTTTTTCAACCGGGAATTTGAATTTTTTGCAAAATTTATCCGGTTTTCCAGCTTTGACGTCATTTTTTGGTACTAATTTGCAATGAATGATATTCAACCCAGAAAACATTTATCGAATAGATCATGTATACTTCAAACTTTCATATTTATATAATATTATGGCATAAATGCAGAATACCGCAACCTCCTTAATTAAAAATTGAAGTATGGGGATCGAAGGATATAGTTAACGTGAGTATAAATATGTAAATTTTTTTCGGGGCAAACAACAAAAACGAAAGTTATTAAGGGTCAAAGGTCATATGAAGCATCACTTAAAATAAAAATTTCTTAAAAACTATTGAACCGATTTCTAATTTTTTTTTTGCATTGGATAGGTAATTAAATAACCTTTCATTTGAGGTACCATTGCTTTAGGTGCAAAACCTCGTATGTGCAAAATTCGATGCACATTTTCAAATCCGCTAAACCTCATTTTTAAGGGTTGAATATCTCTAAAAGGGGTTAAGGTGGGGGCCTGAAAATTAGTATGGAGGTATACGTTATCAATACCAATCTTACTAAAAAATTTGGAGTTATCGGAAAAGAGCCATGTTATTTAGAAAATTCCGCTATCAGCAAAAAAATATTTTTTTTTTCGAAGTGCAAAAACCGCTATCAACATGGTTAGACAGTGCTACAAAAAAAAGGGAATACACTTTTAAAGCGACCTAGTAGAGATTGCTCATCTGGCCGACTTATACACGAAACACCCTTCAAAAGATTGCTTTGGGTGCAAAACCTCGTATGTGCAAAATTCGATGCACATTTTCAAATCCGCTAAACCTCATTTTTAAGGGTTGAATATCTCTAAAAGGGGTTAAGGTGGGGGCCTGAAAATTAGTATGGAGGTATACGTTATCAATACCAATCTTACTAAAAAATTTGGAGTTATCGGAAAAGAGCCATGTTATTTAGAAAATTCCGCTATCAGCAAAAAAATATTTTTTTTTTTCGAAGTGCAAAAACCGCTATCAGCATGGTTAGACAGTGCTACAAAAAAAAGGGAATACACTTTTAAAGCGACCTAGTAGAGATTGCTCATCTGGCCGACTTATACACGAAACACCCTTCAAAAGATTTGTTACACCTCCAAAATCTGGTTTTAAGGTCAAAAAACCGTTTTTTCAGTTAAAAAAAATTCATTAAAAATCTAGTTAAAAGTCCATTTCAAAATTCTCAACGGTTTTAGATAGAGAAATGTTGACGCTTTCGAAATATATATAGTGTTTTGCTCATTTGAAAAGAGTATGACATGTTTTTCAACCGGGAATTTGAATTTTTTGCATAGAAATATTAAAGAATATATAAAGCAAAATTTATTTATTATTTAGATGTCGATTAATTTATGCGAAAACAAATCTCTTTCGTTCTATATTTGCATTTTATGCAAATTTGAGTATAGCAAAGTCGAAATTAAACCCTTGGAATTTCTGTTCCGTTTTATTTCGTAGTTGTATAAAAGCTTACAGCCCAACCTAATATAAACGCACTCCGTCAGTTATCTGTCAAAAATGTCTCATGAAAATACAACTTGCATGGAAGCAAACGAAATTGAACGTACAACCTAAAAATCTAACTTGATTTCCAATTTTTGTTCTGCGTGACATTTCGATTAGACGTTTGCATACAGGCAGAGTTACAAACGCACGCTTATTTATTTCGGCTAGAAGCAAAAAAGTCGCTCGTGTCCGTGCGGTAAACGAACGCCGTGCGGTTTTGTTAGGTTGGGCTGTAATATACTCTATGGCTACCACGTTTTTATTTTACATTTTTACTTACAGTAATGATAACTTACTTCACACTGCAAAAACTTTAAAAATTCAATTAATTAATTTTCTTTATTTTTCACTTCACTTCACAAATTACGTCTATTTATTTGGGACACAAAACTCTTTTTGCCTAATTGCATCAGGATGTATGCAAAACCAAATGTATTATAACGGTATAAACAAAAGAGAATATTTGAGAGCAAAGAAAGTAAGTAGATTTGAAATATGTAGGTATGCAATGGATATAATATTGAGTTTTGCATTTAACAGTACCTTCCAACAAAAGAGAAAATTTGAAAGCAGAGAAGTTAAATAGTAGGTTTGCAATATGTATGTATTGGAGCTATGTACATAATCATTCTGTTCATACTCTTTTACTGCGAATATCACTTGCTCAGGATGTATGCAAAACCAAATGTATTATAACGGTATAAACAAAAGAGAATATTTGAGAGCAAAGAAACTAAGTAGATTTGAAATATGTAGGTATGCAATAGATATAATATTAATTTTGCATTTAACAGTACCTTCCAACAAAAGAGAAAATTTGAAAGCAGAGAAGTTAAATAGTAGGTTTGCAATATGTATGTAGTGCATGTAATATTGAAAGTGATACTCACACTCTAAAATTTAAAGTCTAAATACATATGTAAGTATGTACATTAGGGTGGTCCTTATAATCGAATGTAATATTCTTTCCAGTCTCACCACCTAGATAGGTTGCACCACGATCAATTGTATCGCACTAAAATTTTTATCCCGATTGGAGATGGCTTAGGCGTGTCGCAGGAGGATCAAAGTTGAGATTGCTCTATGAAGACCCTATAACTCAGTTATCGATAAATTAATCGAAATATATCGAAGGCCAAATGAAACCGGGTTCCATTCCCTTTTGTTTGATACCCAAATTGTGGGGCAATATTAAGGTTTTGGGCAATCGCATTTTGACCGATAACTCAGTTATCGATATATATCGAGGTCCAAACGAAATCTTGGGTCATCCCTTTTCGTTTGATATCCATATTATAGGGTAATATTAAGGTTTTTCGGGAATCGCATTTTGACCCATAACTCAGTCATCGATAAATTTATCGAAATATATCGAGGTCCAAATGAAACTTGGGGACGTCCCCTTTCGTTTGATACCAATATTGTAGGGTACCATTAAAGTTTATGAGCAATCACATATTGACCGATAACTTAGTTATCGATAAATTTATCGAAATATATCGAATATCGAAATATATCGAAGTCCAAATGAAACTTGGGGCCATGCCCTTTCGTTTGATACCCATATTGTAGGGCAATTTTAAGGTTTTTGGGCAATCACATTTTCACCGATAACTCAGTTATCGTTAGGTATGCAATGGATATAATATTGAGTTTTGCATTTAACAGTACCTTCCAACAAAAGAGAAAATTTGAAAGCAGAGAAGTTAAATAGTAGGTTTGCAATATGTATGTATTGGAGCTATGTACATAATCATTCTGTTCATACTCTTTTACTGCGAATATCACTTGCTCAGGATGTATGCAAAACCAAATGTATTATAACGGTATAAACAAAAGAGAATATTTGAGAGCAAAGAAACTAAGTAGATTTGAAATATGTAGGTATGCAATAGATATAATATTAATTTTGCATTTAACAGTACCTTCCAACAAAAGAGAAAATTTGAAAGCAGAGAAGTTAAATAGTAGGTTTGCAATATGTATGTAGTGCATGTAATATTGAAAGTGATACTCACACTCTAAAATTTAAAGTCTAAATACATATGTAAGTATGTACATTAGGGTGGTCCTTATAATCGAATGTAATATTCTTTCCAGTCTCACCACCTAGATAGGTTGCACCACGATCAATTGTATCGCACTAAAATTTTTATCCCGATTGGAGATGGCTTAGGCGTGTCGCAGGAGGATCAAAGTTGAGATTGCTCTATGAAGACCCTATAACTCAGTTATCGATAAATTAATCGAAATATATCGAAGGCCAAATGAAACCGGGTTCCATTCCCTTTTGTTTGATACCCAAATTGTGGGGCAATATTAAGGTTTTGGGCAATCGCATTTTGACCGATAACTCAGTTATCGATATATATCGAGGTCCAAACGAAATCTTGGGTCATCCCTTTTCGTTTGATATCCATATTATAGGGTAATATTAAGGTTTTTCGGGAATCGCATTTTGACCCATAACTCAGTCATCGATAAATTTATCGAAATATATCGAGGTCCAAATGAAACTTGGGGACGTCCCCTTTCGTTTGATACCAATATTGTAGGGTACCATTAAAGTTTATGAGCAATCACATATTGACCGATAACTTAGTTATCGATAAATTTATCGAAATATATCGAATATCGAAATATATCGAAGTCCAAATGAAACTTGGGGCCATGCCCTTTCGTTTGATACCCATATTGTAGGGCAATTTTAAGGTTTTTGGGCAATCACATTTTCACCGATAACTCAGTTATCGTTAGGTATGCAATGGATATAATATTGAGTTTTGCATTTAACAGTACCTTCCAACAAAAGAGAAAATTTGAAAGCAGAGAAGTTAAATAGTAGGTTTGCAATATGTATGTATTGGAGCTATGTACATAATCATTCTGTTCATACTCTTTTACTGCGAATATCACTTGCTCAGGATGTATGCAAAACCAAATGTATTATAACGGTATAAACAAAAGAGAATATTTGAGAGCAAAGAAACTAAGTAGATTTGAAATATGTAGGTATGCAATAGATATAATATTAATTTTGCATTTAACAGTACCTTCCAACAAAAGAGAAAATTTGAAAGCAGAGAAGTTAAATAGTAGGTTTGCAATATGTATGTAGTGCATGTAATATTGAAAGTGATACTCACACTCTAAAATTTAAAGTCTAAATACATATGTAAGTATGTACATTAGGGTGGTCCTTATAATCGAATGTAATATTCTTTCCAGTCTCACCACCTAGATAGGTTGCACCACGATCAATTGTATCGCACTAAAATTTTTATCCCGATTGGAGATGGCTTAGGCGTGTCGCAGGAGGATCAAAGTTGAGATTGCTCTATGAAGACCCTATAACTCAGTTATCGATAAATTAATCGAAATATATCGAAGGCCAAATGAAACCGGGTTCCATTCCCTTTTGTTTGATACCCAAATTGTGGGGCAATATTAAGGTTTTGGGCAATCGCATTTTGACCGATAACTCAGTTATCGATATATAACGAGGTCCAAACGAAATCTTGGGTCATCCCTTTTCGTTTGATATCCATATTATAGGGTAATATTAAGGTTTTTCGGGAATCGCATTTTGACCCATAACTCAGTCATCGATAAATTTATCGAAATATATCGAGGTCCAAATGAAACTTGGGGACGTCCCCTTTCGTTTGATACCAATATTGTAGGGTACCATTAAAGTTTATGAGCAATCACATATTGACCGATAACTTAGTTATCGATAAATTTATCGAAATATATCGAATATCGAAATATATCGAAGTCCAAATGAAACTTGGGGCCATGCCCTTTCGTTTGATACCCATATTGTAGGGCAATTTTAAGGTTTTTGGGCAATCACATTTTCACCGATAACTCAGTTATCGATAAATTTATCGAAATATATCGAAGTCCAAATGAAAACTGGGGTCATGCCCTTTCATTTGATACCCATATTGTGGGGCAATTTTAAGGTTTTTGTGCAATCACATTTTCACCGATAACTCAGTTATCGATAAATTTATCGAAATATATCGAAGTCCAAATGAAACCTGGGGCCTTCCCCTTTCGTTTGATACCCATATTGTAGGGTAATTTTAAGGTTTTTTTGGCAATCACATTTTGACCGATAACTCAGTTATCGATAAATTTATCGAAATATATCGATAGCCTATACTTCCTTCCAGACTATTAGCTGTCTGGATGTGAAATTTCAAGAAAATCCGTCTTGCCATTCTCACGTGATTGAGGAACGAAAATCGTGAACATCCAAACATCCAAACATCCAAACATCCAAACATCCAAACATCGCTACATTCAGATTTATAATATTATTAAGATTTTTACAATTTTCATATGCCTCTTATACAAATATATTCTTTTCAAAATTTCCTTTTTTACTATTCGACTCTACTTTGTAACTGCTTGCTGGGTCAGTTCAAGCAAAATAATTCATATTTTAAAGAGCTAAAACCGTGCTCTCAGTTTCTTTTTTTCTTTTTTCGTCTCCTCGATTGACCGGTCGAGCTTTTGTTGCATTTTTTATTTTCGCCCTGCACAATGCTTGGCTTTTGCTCTGTCTGGTTTGCAATTCTGTTTTCATGAATTCTTTATGCGAGTAAGTCTATAAGTATGGAGCTGTTCCGTTTTTTAGTATTGACTGAATAGAATATGAAGTGGCAGTTTTTTTTTTACTTTACCAGATTCAGTTTTAATTGCTTGTGAATACAAAATATGGGAGAGTGAGCTGCAAATATAAAAAAGAATGAGTTTTTGTTGTGGTTTTTAACAACTTTTTCTCTTTTATTGCTGTCCGCTACTTTTTACTGATTTAAAAAAAAAAGTTTGTCAGCCTAATTTTATTGCCACCTCTGTATGCCGTGAAGAACCAAAATATGGGATGCGTGGTCAAACACACATCCAGACATATACAATTTTATTAGGCTAATTTTTGCCCCACCGAAAACTCTAAAAACTTGGCTTCGGTGGCGCTAATAAAGATTATGAAGGAAAGGGAGGGGAAGGAAAGGAAATGAAAGAAAGGAAAGGAAAGGAAAGGAAAGGAAAGGAAAGGAAAGGAAAGGAAAGGAAAGGAAAGGAAAGGAAAGGAAAGGAAAGGAAAGGAAAGGAAAGGAAAGGAAAGGAAAGGAAGGAAAGGAAAGGAAAGGAAAGGAAAGGAAAGGAAAGGAAAGGAAAGGAAAGGAATGAGAGGAAGGAAAGAAAAAGAAAGAAAGGAAAGGAAAGGAAAGGAAAGGAAAGGAAAGGAAAGGAAAGGAAAGGAAAGGAAAGGAAAGGAAAGGAAAGGAAAGGAAAGGAAAGGAAAGGAAAGGAAAGGAAAGGAAAGGAAAGGAAAGGAAAGGAAAGGAAAGGAAAGGAAAGGAAAGGAAAGGAAAGGAAAGGAAAGGAAAGGAAAGGAAAAGAAAGGAAAGGAAAGGAAAGGAAAGGAAAGGAAAGGAAAGGAAAGGAAAGGAAAGGAAAGGAAAGGAAAGGAAAGGAACGAAAGGATAGGAATGCAGAAAAACTGTAAGAAGGCGAAGCAAAGGACCCCTTAGAACAAAGTTAATTAAAAAATCATATGAAATAAAATAAATGAAAATAAAATAAATGAAAATAAAAATTGACACTGCGTTATTAGATGGTGTAGAGAGTAAAAGGCAGAAGGAAGAAGAATGTAAACAAAGGAGAAATATAGAAAAGAAAAGGAAAAAAACGTAAAATCAAAGGAAAGACACTTCAAAAAATGTAGTAAATTTGGATTAGGTTTTGTGGTTGAATTTCAACCACTGGGAAAACTCTAGTTTTTAGAAATTCATGTTAAGTGAGAGCACCCTTTTCAAGGCATCCGCTTGCTGATCTTCTTTGGCATGAACGCTACCCTGTGGTTGTCTATGTTTTGTCATTGTTTAGTTAATTTTTAAAGTTCTTATTACCTAAGCTAGATAATAGCTGTTGTAGCGGTTGTGGTTATGGTTTTAGTTGCATAAAGGATATTGCTATTTTTGTTCTGTCACCCCTTTGCTGTCGGCTCTAATGCTATCTATGTAGCTATGCATGAGACACAGTTGGGCAAAGTGTACCAAATTTTTGGTAGCACTAATGTTAAAAGTTTAGTGACTGAACATTTTTTTCACTCCCAATGTGAAGTATGTGCCCTAAGCTGCTCTGAATTACTAGTGATGTATCTAATATATTGACCGAAGTTTTCAACATATGACAACCCTTTAAATGAAACTTATCATCATCTTACTCTTGCGTTAGCTAAGACCATCACATGAAATACCAAATATGAAAATCGGAGAAACTATAAAAATATTTTTCCATCTCAAAAATTCTTCAAAGAAATTTAAACTTCAAAATAATTACAAAATATTTGTGGCAGTGGTGTATGCTACTCGCTTAATTACTAATTGAACTATGCCCAACTCTGCAACTTTACTAATATTATCACAACTAGTCATGCTCTGGAAAATTAAAAAGAACACGTAGTCTAGAGAAAGCCTGACGTTTGTTGTTAGGCAACCAAAATGCTGACACTGAGTGCCGCAACATACTTATTCGGTGAATATGGCAAGAGTGGAGGCAACAGTGAAGCTCTAAGCTCTCTCATGTCCATCATGCTAAGTAAATTTCTTGTATCATGTGATTCATGGTCATTTCAAAAGCTAGAGAAACTTTTTTACTTTAGTAGCATAACAAACACATATTATATGAATTCGCTACCCTGTAGGGAAAATATCGACTACGAGGTAAGCATATAAATACATAAGTAATACCCGTAGAATTCCAACTAACTAAACACGAACTTTCTTCTCAAACAATCAAGTGGCGAGTTTTTACTGACTTTTCATTAGGCAGTCATAGATTTTCCTGCACGGTGTCTAGTCTCACGTGTAAATGTATACTGCGCTACAACTGCATGTGCTTGAACTTGTTTCTCAGTTGACCGCAAGTTCAAGTTGTGTTGTGCAATCAAGTGCTGGCCACAAAAAAAAATATGCAAGCTCAATCAAACAAAGAAGCCAGCGCATTCACAAATAACTCAAACATAAATCAGCAGGATATCAGAAAAAATGTGCCCAGTAGCAGGGTGAGGCAGCAATGCATTTGGAAGTAGCTATGAGGCATGTTTGATGGTAGTGGATTTTTTGGAAAACTCGTAAAACTTCAACTTCAAATTGCAAGCACGAAAGTTAAACAAAATTGTGGAAGTGCAAAAATGAGCAAATATGTGAGCTGGAACATTTGAAAAGGAAAAACAGACAATATTTCGAAAAAAAAGTATAGGCAACAGTAGTTCGCCAAGACACTGAAAACGCTTCATAGAAGTGAATAAAAAAATTTTTTAAATAAATAATATAAAATAAAATAAAATAAAAAAAAATAAAAAAATAAAATAAAATAAAATAAAATAAAATAAAATAAAATAAAATAAAATAAAATAAAATAAAATAAAATAAAATAAAATAAAATAAAATAAAATAAAATAAAATAAAATAAAATAAAATAAAATAAAATAAAATAAAATAAAATAAAATAAAATAAAATAAAATAAAATAAAATAAAATAAAATAAAATAAAATAAAATAAAATAAAATAAAATAAAATAAAATAAAATAAAATAAAATAAAATAAAATAAAATAAAATAAAATAAAATAGAATAAAATAAAATAAAATAAACTAAAATAAAATAAAATAAAATAAAATAAAATAAAATAAAATAAAATAAAATAAAATAAAATAAAATAAAATAAAATAAAATAAAATAAAATAAAATAAAATAAAATAAAATAAAATAAAATAAAATAAAATAAAATAAAATAAAATAAAATAAAATAAAATAAAATAAAATAAAATAAAATAAAATAAAATAAAATAAAATAAAATAAAATAAAATAAAATAAAATAAAATAAAATAAAATAAAATAAAATAAAATAAAATAAAATAAAAAATAAAAAAAAAAAAATAAAAAAATTAAAAAAAAATTAAACTATTTTCGCAGCCTTAACTTTATCGTTACTAGTGGGTTGAACTTCTCAGCAAGCGACTGTATTATAAAACAGTATGCATGAGTTGCCTACAATGAGTGGCCAAGTTCAATGATACTTACATAAGCACATATGTATGTACATGTTTGTTGTTGCACTTGCAGACCACCAGCATTATACTCGGCATGGTTCTCTATGTAATTTGTAAAACTTTTTACAAAGTTTAGAAAAGAAAAAAAAAAAAGAAAAATGTACCAAAACAACAACAACATGCATACGAACAAGTCAACAATCCACTGTAAACAAGCATCAACGAAAACTATATAACAAAAAACAGCAGCGCCCTCTGCTGGCTGTCGCAAAATGAATTGCGCAAAAACTCACAAATTCACTGCATGTCCGTTTAGCTGACTAAGCAATGACGTGTGTATTAGACAGTTACTCGTTGCTTGTTGTTTCTCGTATACTATGGCGCTACTTATATTTGGCATTTGCTGTTGGTCATACATGGCGTATGAGTAACTTTTCTGTGCCGAGCTGAAACTACATATTTGTTTAGAAGTTAAAGTTGGGTGTTTGGTGATTTTGGTTGTTGTTATCGTTGTTGTTCTTATGTTGATTTTCTTTGGCAGTTGGTCAGTTAACGTAAACTCTTTACTTTTGAAGTCAATGTTTGTGTTGTAAAGTATACAAAAAAGACAAAAAATAAAAATAAAAAATTTAGTGCTTTAAAGAACTTTACATAGTTAAGTTGAAGTTGAATGATAAAATGCTGCAATATTTGCAACGGTAGGTAGTGTGTGAATAATAAATGGCTGATTGAAGTAGCGAACATTATTCTTATGCTTAACAAATTAAAATAAAATGAAATAATAAGAGATACAAAAATATACAGAAAATTAAAAAAAAATAATAATAAGAAAAAAAAAAATAAAAATAATAAAAAAAAAATGAAAAAATAGATAAAAAATAAATAAAATAAAATAAAATAAAAAAATAGATAAAATAAAAAAAAAATAAATAAAATAAAAACTAAAAAAAAAATGAAAAAAAAAAATTTATAAAACGAAAAAAATTAAATTAAATAAAATGAAAAAAAAAAATTAAATAAATAAAAAAATAAAAAATCATAAAATTAAATAAAATAAAAGAAAGAATAAAAAATAAATGAAATAAAAAAAGAAATTTAAATTTAATCAAATAAAAGAAAATAAAAAAAATATATATGAAAAAAAAAAAAAAATTGAATGTATATATCATGAGAAGAAGTGAAAGAATAGTATAGTAAAGGAAAAGTAACAACAATACCCAAATGAAACACTAAAGCATACGCACATTCAAATTCTTTACTACACCTTTCCATTCATTCAATAAAGTTCTTAAACCACTCTCATTCATTTACTTCTCTAATTTAATTAAATATTCTTCACACGCAAATCGAAAGCATGCGCGTACACAAAAATTCCACATAAAAAAAATTCAATTATCAAAGCTACAAATAAATTAATAAAACAAAACAAATGAAAATACTCTAAAAACACTCCAGCCAAATCAAATATTTCCACCCACTTGCGGTCACAGTTTTACATGTAAAAGAGTCAAAAAACAACAACAGTTGGCGTTGCTGGCAGTTGATGGCAACAGCCACAAAAAGCGGCGTATAATTAATTTCGTTGTGATCACCTACTCTCATCGATAGACTGACCGGATGCTGCAGCCATTAGAGGCGGAAAGGTGGCGGTGCAAACATTTATGTAGCTACACCCATAGACATTCAATGGTCCTTTCGCCGTTTTATTTAAACACAAACGCACACATTCGGACATCAGCATGAGTGCGACGGCCTCAATTGACTCGCCTGTTACAACATTCAAACATTTAATCAAATCAATAATGTCAAAATGACCATCAAGCTGTTATGCAGACCAGACTGAGACAGCGTCGTTTATTTTTGTGTTTGGCTGAAAACATGAAAAAGCTGGAGCGTAACGAATCAGCAGCATGACAAGGACATACCGCAATTGTTGGAGATTTATCAGTTTTTTTTAGGAAATGATTTTTGTTTTTTTTTTTTTTTTTGCTTTATAAAGTCGTATTTGCATTTGCTGATTTTTGTTTTGAGTTTTTTTATTTATATTTTTTTACAATTTGCAAACGAAGAGATCGGTGTGGCAGTTAAAAAACTGTTTCAAGTTGAATACAGCAGGATTCTATGAGCTATTTTATAACACGGATTTTAGTTCTTAAAAGGGTTTATTTTACTCTGGCAGAACAAACTTCCTGCAAAACTATGTAAATATTTCATCTAAGAGAGTTATTTACCGACCGACGAATTCTACATACCTAACTACTTACTCGATACTTTTAATATCCTTATGCATTCCATTAGCATTCCATGCGCAAATTGGCAAGAGTAAAATATTTAAAAACTATAAAACCACAAGCCAGCAACAAAAACCACATTATTTGCTTACATAAATGCCCAGCTGATTTGCATATTTAATATGACAAAGAACTATTTAGTCGTAAATGTAAAAACAAGCAAAGATCAAACGAAAATCTGGAGTGATGTAGTGGAAATTCCTGCCGAGGCAGTGGCTTTCGATCAATTGTTGGCTTCGCTTATCCTTTCTTTACCTCACCTCTATTCTCTTCATTTTTTCCACGCTTTCCCTTCTTTACCATTGAGCAATATAATAAAGTTTAAATAAAATAAAATAAATAAAATAAATAAAATAAATAAAATAAATAAAATAAATAAAATAAATAAAATAAATAAAATAAATAAAATAAATAAAATAAATAAAATAAATAAAATAAATAAAATAAATAAAATAAATAAAATAAATAAAATAAATAAAATAAATAAAATAAATAAAATAAATAAAATAAATAAAATAAATAAAATAAATAAAATAAATAAAATAAATAAAATAAATAAAATAAATAAAATAAATAAAATAAATAAAATAAATAAAATAAATAAAATAAATAAAATAAATAAAAAAAATAAAATAAATAAAATAAATAAAATAAATAAAATAAATAAAATAAATAAAATAAATAAAATAAATAAATAAAATAAATAAAATAAATAAAATAAATAAAATAAATAAAATAAATAAAATAAATAAAATAAATAAAATAAATAAAATAAATAAAATAAATAAAATAAATAAAATAAATAAAATAAATAAAATAAATAAAATAAATAAAATAAATAAAATAAATAAAATAAATAAAATAAATAAAATAAATAAAATAAATAAAATAAATAAAATAAATAAAATAAATAAAATAAATAAAATAAATAAAATAAATAAAATAAATAAAATAAATAAAATAAATAAAATAAATAAAATAAATAAAATAAATAAAATAAATAAAATAAATAAAATAAATAAAATAAATAAAATAAATAAAATAAATAAAATAAATATAAATAAATAAAATAAATAAAATAAATAAAATAAATTAAATAAATAAAATAAATAAAATAAATAAAATAAATAAAATAAAATAAAATACCAAAATTTATTTAATTTTTATCAATATTATTATTTTTTATTTTGTATTTTTTTTAACTCAATTTAAAATTATTTAATTTAATTTTTATTATTATTTTATTAATTTAAAAATTGAATTTTCTTCACTTTGTTTTATTTTATTTTATTTTATTAAATTAAATTAGTTTAGTTTAATCTTATTTAATTTATTTTATTTTATTTTATTTTATTTTATTTTATTTTATTTTATTTTATTTTATTTTATTTTATTTTATTTTATTTTATTTTATTTTATTTTATTTTATTTTATTTTATTTTATTTTATTTTATTTTATTTTATTTTATTTTATTTTATTTTATTTTATTTTATTTTATTTTATTTTATTTTATTTTATTTTATTTTATTTTATTTTATTTTATTTTATTTTATTTTATTTTATTTTATTTTATTTTTTTTAATTTTATTTTATTTTTTATTTTTAAGCTATTGCATAGATTTTATCGCAGGCCTTTGGCGGTAGAAGTGAAATGGAAAAAATGTTAAAGGTAAAAAAGTTCGTAACGGACTTTTTCAATGTTAAAAAAGTTCGTAACGGACTTTTTTCAATGTTAAAAGGTTCGGCGTTAGCAACATAACTTGAAAAAATAAATATAAGCGTTGCCTACATTAGGCGTATGACATTGTACTAATGTTAGCAGTAGGCCAAAATGTTCGCAAATAAACCCCAAAATGTTCCCAAATAGGCCCCAAAATGTTCCCAAATTGGCCCCTAAATGGTCCCAAATTGGCCCGAAATGGTCTTAAAATCATCCCATAGTGACCTAAAGCGACCACAAGGGATCCCAAAGTAAATAACTGATTAAAAATGAAGTTTTATCGTTATTCAAGAATTCCATAAATTTATCATCACTCAACATTTCTTGAGTGATAAATAGCAAGTCATTTTATTCAAGAATCGCTTGAAATAAAAATAACTTATTATTGTCACTTTGATTTTTATGAATAAAAATAACCGGTACCTCATCAGTCAAAATTTTTAAAACAATGAATAATTTTTATTTTTATTTTTTTCGTCACTCGTCACGCAAAAATAAAATTTTGCCCATCCCTGCTGTACATTACATTACATTAATATTGGATATGTAAACGTTGCCTACATTTAAGCTATACTACTAACAGTGTGACGTTGTACATAAAATTGGAGCTGTATAGGCTATACTGTTAACAGGTTAAGGCTGTACTGCTCTAAACTCATAAATATGCTCATTGAGATTTCATAAAAATTATAATTGCATAAGTTGATAAAAAATGATTTTAAATAGCTTTACCGCGGCAGTCCCCGAGTGCCACACGTCCCTTTTTTATATTATTTATTCTTTTTTATTTTATTTACTTTTATTTTATTTTATTTTATTTTATAAATTTTTATTTCTATTTCTATTTTTTTTTTAAATTTTATTTTGATTTGCGAGCTAAAATTCTGTTGATTCATCCTTATTGGTAGTAGTCATTTAATTGCCGCCATATTTGTAACAGTTAAGATAAAATAAATTGTTTAAAAAAATGGTTTATCCTAATTGCATTAAAATTGCACAGGCAACAGCCGTCCTGCCATGACCAATTAATTAAGGCAATGATAAAACAAATTGGCAGCAAAAGATATAAACAATGGACAGTGGGAAAATAAATTCAAAATTACCATATACAAAAACAAACACATTAAAAGGTTAAAAAATATCAGATAGAGAGCGCGATGCTTAATAAAATATCACAGACAATATATTGCCGCGAGCCGACAGGCCTTGGTTACCTCTGTGTATGCATATATTAATTGCAGTTGTGTGTGGCAGGTAGACAACCGCTGTGTTTGTATGTGTGAAACCAAGTATATGTATAAATAAATAAAAGAACAAAACTCGCATAAGCACATCGTTGTTTATGTTCATTTTAAAAATTCTGAAAAGTATTTACTTTTTAGTATTTTCTATTTAGATAAATAATTTCATTTGCATAGAAATGCAATTAAAAGTGCAATTAGCTCCAATTTTTTTCATAGCTTTGCATGCCAATTGCGATGGCTTTCATTAAAGAAAGGATTTAATTAAACAGCCAGCATGAATGTATGCTAGAAAAGGGCATTTAAGCACTTGATTATGTGCGAGAGGAGTGAGATTGTTTTTCATTTTGTTGCTAAGCTTCGGTGTCGAATGAAGGATCCAGCAACAGTTGAGCGACCAAAGCGTATTTCCCTCAATTTGAATTTTTCTGCTTTGTTGAAGTTAATTAAGCAATTTTCTTTAAATGTAAACCGCAAACGAAAGAAGTAGTTGTGTTTTAACTTAGAAACATATGAAGGAGTTTGCATCACAACTGTTTGGTAGGATGCAGTTAATGTACATTAGACCGAGTCGAGCCCCATACAAAAAAAATCGGATGTAAAATAAAAAATTACAATATAAAAACCATTTGGGCTTTTTTTGTAAGGATAAAAAAAAAATTCATGAAATCCTCTCAACATAACCTTCAAATTTAGTAGCGGACTTTTGCAACTTTTTTCTTCGACCCGGTCTAATGTACATCAAGTAGCAGATATTTTGAATTTTACATATAAAAAAATAAAAAAATAATTTTGCAAGTTTTTGTGGACTTTTGACCAGTCGAATAATTTTTATCAAATTATTCTTTTAAGTTTTTGGCAAAAAAAGTTGAAAAAGCTATAAACATACCAACTACGATGATTGCAATTTCGAACTTGTTGAAGGGTCTTGTTAAACCGTTTTGCATTGTATTGTTGGACATTTTTTTTCATCAGCTTTACTGGCCATCAAACCAATTGAAATGAATTTCTAACCGCAGCGGTGATGAAAAATTTCGAACAATACAATACAAAGAGGTTTGACAAGACCCTTTAACAAGGTTGAAATTGCAATCATCGTAGTTGATATTGTTTCGCCATAAGCTCAAAAAATAATTTGATACAAATTTTTCTACCGGTCAAAAGTTCACAAAAATTTCAAAGTGATCAATTAAAAAATTCATATTTTTCATTAAAAGTTCATTTAACGTCATAAATACTTAACATAAGTAAAACTAATTAAGGTTTTTCTTTTTCTATTTTTAGGTAAGTGGAGTTACATTTTACGTATAAAAAACCAGGATTATGTAATGAAAATAAAATTATGTAAGTTAAATAAGTACTTATTTGAAAAAAAAAGAAATAGAGACCTTTTGGTACTATCTCGACTGCCCCAGGAACGATTTGTTTCACTTTCAGGACCTGAAATTGTATGATGTCTTACGACAGGCGTATGGCGTACAAAAATATGGAGAAAAGTCCTGAAATGTCAAAAAAGCCATGGAATTATCCAGAAATGATTCCAAAAGAGTCCCGCAGTGATCCCGAAAATATTTCAAATACTCCCGAAATGATCGCGAAAAGTATTCCGAAATGATCCTAAAAAGTACTAAAATATTCTCGAAACAGCCCCGATACTAACCCAATATGGTCTAGAAATTGTCCTTAAAAATTCGCAATATAATACCGATAATATATCCACCGAAAAAGGTCCAGTCCCCAAATGACCCCAAAAAATACTTGAAATAATAAAAAAAAAAGTCCGAAATGGTTCCAAAAAGACCCGAAATGATCTAACAAAAATCCAGAAATGATTAAAAAAAAGCCTAAATGGTATCAAAAAAGCCTCCGAAAAGTTCAGATATGATCCCAAAAAGTCAAAAAATGATCCCAAGAAAGTTCCGGAAATATCCCAAATAGTACCGAAAACAATGCCGAAATGATCCTAAGAATTATTAAAATATTCCCGAAATAATCCTAAAACGAGCCAAAAAAGTCCACAAATGGTCCCCAAAAAGCTTCGAAATGATACCGATAATATATACTCCGCAAAAGGTCTGGTCCCGAAATGATACCAAAAAAGACTTGAAGTGATTAAAGAAAAAAACATCCCGGAATGGCCCCAAAGACTACGCGCGGATCGTCGAAAGGAATTTCGTCAGAAATTTTGAAACTTCTGAGAAATTCGTCGTCCTTTTATTTTGCAAAAGGTGTAACTGAGATTGTGTTAGTGAGAGCGCTGACCAATCAATTACATGAACGTTTTTGGTTCTATGGATTTCGGACAATTGTGCCACTAGTAGAAGGGGCTCGTTTTATGTTATATTGCTACTTGGTATCCATCCTTCGCTTCTACGCTTTCCCTTTAAACTTACTCTCGGCTTCTCATTTTGCTACACCTTTCTTCGCTTCATATTTCAAATACGCAAACACACTTACGCACTCCATCCCTTCATCACCACGACCATAACTTGTCAATTTATGAGATGAGTAGCTCTAATAAGACTTTATAAAACTTTTCTTTCATGGGCAAAATAAATTAGCGGAAAATTTTCATATTTAACTGGAGTTGTTGTTACTTCATACTTCACGCTAGCCTAGTCAATATGCCCAACGGTCATACTCCATCTCCGCAAATGGCTCATTCCAAATGAGTTTCCGTCTATCCACGATATACTTTCAAAAGCGCCCTTACTCCATCTGCCTGTTGTTTTGAAGTTGCAAACTAGAAAATTGCAATTTATCTCGTGGGTTGTAACGATTTTGCATGAAGCAAATAGTAAAACTCTAGGTGTTCATGGCGCAGCGTCTGCCTAGACTCAACACAGCACTTAGTGCAGCAATGTGCCCGCAAGCACTTTAAAGAGGTGTCTGTGTGTGTGCTCTAACTTTACCGCTGGGTGCTTTACTTCATTTTACGCATCGATTCGACTTTTAGTCTGAGGGCGCTCGTTGGTGGAGCAGAGCGTAGCTTCTGTAAGTGCTCGACTTGCACAAGCCCGTAAGTTATCTGACGCAACTTTATTAACTTTGTTAGCGCTGTAGCCTTAAT
Source organism: Campiglossa producta (assembly GCA_964058755.1). Taxonomy (NCBI): domain Eukaryota; kingdom Metazoa; phylum Arthropoda; class Insecta; order Diptera; family Tephritidae; genus Campiglossa; species Campiglossa producta. The sequence goes on from CAXKVI010000005.1 coordinate 111,668,825, forward strand.
GGGTTTCGGATTGTTGGTAGTGTGTATGACTTTCAGGCTGCCAAATGCGAGGTAGAAAGTCGGGGAATTGTTGTATGTGTTTCCAATACAGCTCGGCTACTGCCTTAGTTATGTGCTCTTCTTCAGTTATTTCATTTATTAGTTAGCATCCTGTAAAGGTTTATATTTTCACAACGGAATTGTCTTCTTAAATATGCTGAAAATATGAAATTATTTGTGCTGCAGGCATAGCGGTGTTGGATGCTGAGTAATTAAGTTATTGTGGCATTCGGCGAAGTATTTTTGTATGACCGTAATTGGAAAAATTAATTGTTTCCAGAGAAAGTAGAAAATAATACAATTCGAATTTTTTGATGTGAAGGGGAAGCTGCAGAGACGTCCTGAAGGAAGGAAAGAGAGGAAAAGTCGAATTAGTAGTGAATGGGAGCACAGAAAATGAAAAGGGAAATAAAACTAATTTTGAGGCGTAGACTAGCTTGACTAGAGAGCCTTGAACTCTATGTCGACTTTTTAGGCATACTAGATGTTGAATGCCAATCGATTTTTTTGACTTTCAATATTTAGTTTGCTTCACAACTCTCCCGAGAGTTCGTATCTCTCTAGACCAGGGCCCGGCAGATTCGGAAGTGACGGTGTATTAGTTAAGAGAGCGCTCATCGCACCACTGAAAGAATTTGACCTGCTTTTGTTCCTCGCTAGCTGCCGGGGCTTGTTCTAGACCAATTCGTCTATGACTCAAATTTAGTTTTACTTCCATATCCATGGCGGCCGCCGTGGGGTAGCGGTTAAGTGTTCGGCTACACCAAGTCGTGGTGGTTCGATGCCCGGCAAAAGTAACATCAAAAATTATTTAGAAAAAGAATTTTTCTAAACGGGGTCGCCCCTCGGCAGTAGTTTGGCAAACTCTCCGGGTGTATCTCTGCCATGAGAAGCTTCTCAGCAAAAAATTCATTTGCTTTGCAAGTGCCGTTCGGAGTCGGCAAAAAACTGTAGGCCCCGCCAACTTGAAGGAAAAACTCAAAAGCAACACACCACAAGTTGGAAAGAGAAGCTCGGCTAAAAATCTCGTTAGAGGTTATTATAACCTATTGGTATATCGCCGCCATTAGATTCCATATCCATTTCCGTTTTCTATTCTCCCTCGCTTTTCTACGGCGACTTCTGCTTAGTTTCCCTTCCCTTTCGCTTTAAGAAAATTAGATCCCGGTTTCCAATAGCATTCGGTTTTGAAACATTTGACATTTACACCAAAGGCACACCTTAACTCTTTCCTATATTTATTTGAGGTTATGTACTAGAATGTGAATATTTTTTAGGTTAAAAATAAGGTAAAAGACACTTTCTGCCTTTGTATAATCACTTTGAATATGCAATATGTACCAAGACCTCCAACATCTATGAAAACTTTCTCTTACACGCTTGCTTGCATATTCATTGGACGTGAAGTTGATATCCATATTTATACGACACTGCATACTTTAAGGCGCTATCATAAAATAAACGAAAATTACTTTAATTTATGCAGCGACAGCAAAAGCTCCAGTAATTATGCCATACTCAAGTTGCCTGCGCCAAAACACTTGACAACATTGAATTCTCAAGGGCTGTGTTGTTTTTTAAACTTTAGTGTATTTTTACAGACATACACACATCCAACCGCCCGCAGACAAAAAAAAGAAAGTTATGGCGGTATGCGTACATGTTATTATTAGAACCTTTAAACTAAGGCCCGCAAGCTAGTGGGACAATCGTCCGAAAACAAGTCGTTCATTTGCAAGCGGTCACTGAACAAAATACGCTTATTGCACGGTGCTTGCTAGTGTGCGAGAGAGCAGAAACAGGTAAAATAATTTCATTGGTGCGCCGACCGCTCGTTCCCTAATACAGCCTTAATTTCATATTTGCCAGGCCCTGTTCAGTTTTGGAATTTTTTCTTACAAATTTGGTGGAGCTTCAGTTTTTTGCCGACTCTGAATGGCACCTGCAAATCAGATGAATTTTTGTTGAGAAACCTTCAATGGCAGAAATACACTTGGAGAGTTTTCCAAATCACTGCCTGGTGTGATTTTGGTGGAAAAATTTTTTTCTAAATAATTTTTTTTTTAATGGTGTTTTGCCACGACGACGGCTGCCTTGGAGATTACTTTGGGAGTTTTTTTTTCGATTTCGGGACTATTTCTGGATATATTTAGAAATTTTTCTGGATCAGTTCGAATCTTTTCATGATCATTTCTGAACTATTTTGGAATTTTTTTTTACTACCAATAAAAACCCTACCAAAATGTAAAATAAGAATAATATAAGGTATATACTTTGGAATATAAAATATAATTAATATAATATAGATAAAATCGAATACAAAAATACTTATCTAACTTACAAATAATCACTAAAGCTAAGATTTACATATTTTCTTAAATATATAAAAAATGTCTTAAACTATAAATCCCCTACAAAGAAACCCAAATTTCAATTTCCCCCATCTGCACTTTATCGCCTTTATCCAAGCGAATTCTTTTTAAGATGTGACGCTTCGGTGTCTCTGCTTCGCTGCAGCCAACTCTTCTCCAGTCCCGCGCTCCTGGAAACAAAATCCGTTGGTCGATTATTTCGATTCGTTGGCGCTTTCGGGGTGGCGATGATTTTGTTTCCTGTTGATGGGTATGCCTTTGTAGCACTTCCAGGATATCATCCATGTCGTCTAAGAGACGCCGCTTAATAGGTGACCTTTCACCCTTTAAAAATTCCTTTATTTCCCTTATTTTTTTTTGCTCCTCACTTTCTCGTTGTGCCTCAGCTTTTTCCTCCATATTTTCTAGGCGTCTTTCCTTGACACGGCGATTTTGAAACCAATACATGATCTGCTTCTCGCCAACGCCTAGTGTTTCGGCCAATTCTCGCCTGCGTTGGCTGGAAATGTAAATGTTCCTCCTATATTCCTCCTCCAACATCTTCACTTGTCCCTCGGTGTATACAGTGCGGAATGTTTGCTGGTATGACGTTTCTGGTTTCATTTCGAAAAATTTATGGCTATTTTTTCCTTATAACACTTGAAAAGTTGTTTTGCTAATAAATACTTGAGATATTAGCAGCGCCCTTTTATAGGACATCAGGTAGATGTGGCAAAGGGCAGGTATCTAACTGACCAGCACTTAGTGCGTGTGGTCGAAAACTCGGGTACCTACCTACCTAAGTTCTTGTAGATATTTTTACATGCAGGTATGTTTGAATGTAGCTGCGAACCTTTCATGGAGTCCTCACACTCAAAACATGTTGTTTACAAAATTTGTGATCGCATTGTTTTTTAAACTTGTGGAAAATTTTCAAGATCAACCCAACACACCTACGTGCAAGCAGGTATACTATTATTTCTCATATCACAAGGTCGAATTCGGGTACAACAGGATATGGATGTACCTCTACATAGATAAGAATTCGGTTGTCGAAGTTCACAAAATTAGGTAGATTTATAAAATAAAAATTTGTTGGAAGATCAATTACACTAGTTTACAAATAATTAATTTGAAAAAAATACTAAGTTATTAATGTATATGGGTGAATTGACACTGACATGCCGAGCTCTGAATATATTTTTAAAAATTTTTGTATGGGAGGTTTTCGAGATATCGGCAATTTTGAGTTTTTTGAGGTATCACTTCATTCAAAAATTCTTTTCGACAATGTTTCAAAAGCGATGGACGCAACCGATACCTCGTTCGAAAGGAAATTAAAATACGCTTCCAAAGACATATAATATGTAATATGGATGGACCAAACCTCCGCTGAACAATAGCTGGTCAAAGTCGAAATTTTGTCGAATGAAACTTTGAAACTTTCACTATTATATTAGACGTTCAACTTAAAATTTAAGACATCCCTTATTTCAAAAACTCGACCGGTTTCAGAGTTATCGTCCAATATACGCATAGTGTACGAACTCATGTTTGGCCACCCCTGCTCCACGTATTGGTCTATTACTCTGAAACCGGTAGAGTTATCGAAATAATGGATGTCTTAAATTTTAAGTTGAACGTCTAGTAATACAATGGTGAAAGTTTCATTAAGTTCCATTTCGCAGTTTTTGAGTGATACAGCCACAAACATACAGACAGAAAGATAGACAGACAGACAGACAAAAGTTCAAAAATTGGTTGATTTGGACTCTATTGGCTTAGTATTTTTTTAATATCTGCAATATACAGACATCGACCTGTTAAAATTCTATTAAAAGTAGGGATGTGGAAACAAAAAAAAAATCGCAAAAAAATACAGTTTTCACTAGATCTCGGTAATATTATTCTTAAAGTGTTTGTTATTATACACGTTAATTTTAATTTTCCTGATTTTTACAACTTTAGATAAAAAAACATTTTCGAAATCAAATTTTTCCAAAAATCGTAAAAATTCGTCAAATTTCGCTATTCTTAGTTTCCTTTCGAACGAGGTATCGCTTGCGTCCATCGCTTTTCTAACATTTTTGAATTTTTGAATGAAGTGATACCTGAAAAAACACAAAATTACCGATATCTCGAAACCCTACCCATACAAAAATTTTTAAAAATATATTCAGAGCTCGGCATGTCAGTGCCAATTCACCCATATGCATGAATAACTTGGTATTTTTCGGGTGTATACTAGTGTTATTTGTCAATATACCAAACTTCGAATATTGGTAGAGTTTTGAAAAAATAGTATTAAAAAAAGGGTTTCAAAAATTGTATTTACATATATCCTTAAAATCGATTGAAAGTGATGTTTTTAAATTTAAATATTGCTTTGGCTTTACGTATTGATATTAATGTTTATCAAATAGCTCATCTAAGCTTCAAACTTTGATATTTATTGAATACTAGCAGTCCCGGCAGCCGTTGTCCTGCCCAAACATTAACTTTTTCATTTATAAAATGTGACTTGTCCTCGTCATTTCAGCTTCACAACCTTCTTCCCGTCCACCATACCTTCATCATAGTCGACTCTAATAATTAAATAATAATAATATGTTTTTCTCTTTTCATATTGTTTTTCTAATTTTCATCCACATCCCTATCTCTTTCTCAATAGCACTACCAAAATGACTTAAAATGACTCGCCTTTAAAACTCTCATCGACACCTTTCATTGTATACCTATTTTTCATAAAAGATTTCTAGCTCCACTACTGATGCAGGTGTTGATGAATATCTAATACAAAATTAACATTCCAATAACATCCACATCAATTATTTTATTTGACCATGGCAAAGTTACCCCTAATTATTGCTTAAACATATCAAAAGCCTCTCGATTGTTTTTGCTATACTTCTGAAATTTTCTAAACGCAGGCAACAGCAAACTCGTAGGCTGCGAAGCATTGAACATTTGTCTAAGAGCAATCAACCGATCGTGCTGCTGCTGATTTTTTTCAAGCAAAAGCAAAATCAAAATTATGTGCTTTGAAAAATTTTCAGCAATTTTGAACCCTGGCTTGAAGTAAATATTTTGTGTCCAATCTGTCGTGCAGTCGTCCAGGATTCAATGTTAATTTATTGTTAAATGTTAATTTAAAGGTTTTTTCTGAATATGTAGTTGAACTGTGAATAAGTTTTTTTTCCAAATTTTTGAAGTTTACTTTATATGTGTATGTAAACATTATTAATGACTTGCCGATACTTTATAAAATAGAGGCAAATTTATTACTAATAAATTAATGAAGTTCTGGTTTATTACTTACAGATTTTTGTTTATTAGCAATAGGATAGAAGGCCATATGGCTTTATTTCTCAAACTGATTGGAAATAAAGCCGTATGGCGTTATTGCGTATGGCTTCATTGCACCCCACCAAACATGTCTCTGATCCGCCCGTGTCCTGCAAAAGACCTCCTAAAAAAGAAAAACCCTACCAAAATGTAAAATAAGACGACAAAGGTATATACTTTGGAATATAAAATATAATTAATATAATATAGATAAAATCGAATACAAAAATACTTATCTAACTTACAAATAATCACTAAAGCTAAAATTTACATATTTTCTTAAATATATAAAAAATGTCTTAAACTATAAAGAAACCCTACAAAGAAACCCAAATTTCAATTTCCGCCATCTGCTCTTTATCGCCTTTATCCAAGCGAATTCTTTTTAAGATGTGACGCTTCGGTGTCTCTGCTTCGCTGCAGCCAACTCTTCTCCAGTCCCGCGCTCCTGGAAACAAAATCCGTTGGTCGATTATTTCGATTCGTTGGCGCTTTCGGGGTGGCGATGATTGTGTTTCCTGTTGAAGTGTATGCCTTTGTAGCACTTCCAGGATATCATCCATGTCGTCTAAGAGACGCCGCTTAATAGACGACCTTTCACCCTTTAAAAATTCTTTTATCTCACTTATTTTTTTTTGCTCCTCACTTTCTCGTTGTGCCTCAGCTTTTTCCTCCATATTTTCTAGGCGTCTTTCCTTGACACGGCGATTTTGAAACCAATACATGATCTGCTTCTCGCCAACGCCTAGTGTTTCGGCCAGTTCTCTCCTACGTTGGCTGGAAATGTAAATTCTCCTCCTATATTCCTCCTCCAATATCTTCACTTGTCCCTCGGTGTATACAGTGCGGAATGTTTGCTGGTATGACGTTTCTGGTTTCATTTCGAAAAATGTATGGCTATTTTTTTCCTTATAACAGTTGAAAAGTTGTTTTGCTAATGAATACTTGAGATATTAGCAGCGCCCTTTTATAGGACCTCAGGTAGATGTGGCAAAGGGCAGGTATCTAACTGACCAGCACTTAGTGCGTGTGGTCGAAAACTCGGGTACCTACCTACCTAAGTTCTTGTAGATATTTTTACATGTAGGTATGTTTGAATGTAGCTGCGAACCTTTCATGGAGTCCTCATACTCAAAACATGTTGTTTACAAAATTTGTGATCGCATTGTTTTTTAAACTTGTGGAAAATTTTCAAGATCAACCCAACACACCTACGTGCAAGCAGGTATACTATTATTTCTCATATCACAAGATCGAATTCGGGTACAACAGGATATGGATGTATCTCTACATAATGTACCTCTACATAGATAAGAATTCGGTTGTCGAAGTTCACAAAACTAGGTAGATTTATAAAATAAAAATTTGTTGAAAGATCAATTACACTAGTTTACAAATAATTAATTTGAAAAAAATACCAAGTTATTCATGTATATGGGTGAATTGGCACTGACATGCCGAGCTCTGAACATGTTTTTATAAATTTTTGTATGGAAGGTTTTCGAGATATCGGTAATTTTGTGTTTTTTCAGGTCACTTCATACAAACATTCTTTTCGACTATTTTACAAAAGCGATGGACGCAACCGATACCTCGTTCGAAAGGAAATTAAAATACGCTTCCAAAGACGTATAATATGTAGGGGTGGACCAAATCTCCGCTGAACAATAGCTGGTCAAAGTCGAAATTTTTTCGAATGAAACTTTGAAACTTTCACTATTGTATTATTAGACGTTCAACTTAAAATTTAAGACATCCCTTATTTCAAAAACTCGACCGGTTTCAGAGTTATCGTCCAATATACGCATAGTGTACGAACTCATGTTTGGCCACCCCTGCTCCACGTATTGGTCTATTACTCTGAAACCGGTAGAGTTATCGAAATAATGGATGTCTTAAATTTTAAGTTGAACGTCTAGTAATACAATGGTGAAAGTTTCATTAAGTTCCATTTCGCAGTTTTTGTGTGATACAGCCACAAACAAACAGACAGAAAGACAGCCAGACAGACAGAAAGATAGACAGACAGATAGACAAAAGTTCAAAAATTTATGATTTGGACTCTATTGGCTTAGTATTTTTTTAATGTCTGCAATATACAGACATCGACCTGTTAAAATTCTATTAAAAGTAGGGATGTGGAAACAAAAAAAATCGCCAAAAATACAGTTTTCACTAGATCTCGGTAATATTATGCTTAAAGTGTTTGTAATTATACACGCTAATTTTAGAAAAAATAAAATGTTCCTGATTTAACAAAATTTTTCCAAAATTCGCCAAATTTCGCTATTGTTCAGCGAAGGTTTGGTCCACCTCTTCATATTATACGTCGTTGGAAGCGTATTTTAGTTTCCTTTCGAACGAGGTGTCGCCTGCGTCCATCGCTTTTGTAACATTTTTTAATTTTTGAATAAAGTGATACCTGAAAAAACACAAAATTACCGATATCTCGAAAACCTACATGAATATCTTGGTATTTTTTGGGTGTATACTAGTGTTATTTGTCAATATAATATATATATGTTTTGAAAAAATAGTATTAAAAAAAGGGTTTCAAAAATTGTATTTACATATATCCTTAAAATCGATTGAAAGTGATGTTTTTAAGGTTAAATATTGCTTTGGCTTTACGTATTGATATTAATGTTTATCAAATAGCTCATCTAAGCTTCAAACTTTGATATTTATTGAATACTAGCAGTTCCGGCAGCCGTTGTCCTGCCCAAAGATTAACTTTTTCATTTATAAAATGTGACTCGTCCTCCTCATTTCAGCTTCACAACCTTCTTCCCGTCCACCCTACCTTCATCATAGTCGACTCTAATAAATAAATAATAATAATATGTTTTTCCCTTTTCATATTGTTTTTCTAATTGGCATCCACATCCCAATCCCTTTCTCAATACCACTATAAAAATGACTTAAAATGATTCGCCTTTAAAACTCGCATCGACACTTTTCATTTTATACCCATTTTTCATAAAAGATTTCTAGCTCCACTCCTGGTGCAGGTGTTGATAAATATGGTGCCATGACAAAATCCCAAATGGCAAAATCCCAAGTAAAAAAATTGGGATTATGACACACCCCCTGCAGTGGCATAATCCCAATTTTTTTACTTGGGAATATGACACTGCAGTGGAGTGTCATACTCCCAATTGGGTTTTTGACACCTTTGAGCTGAAAAATTAGAAAAAAACTCAAGCCTGTTCAATACTTTTATTACAAGATTTATTTTCAAGTTTTTTGCCAGAAACAGCATGGCGTAGCCCAGGGTTATTTAAACAAGCTCGGCCGAAGGCCGCCAACTCCGAAAGGTGTTCTGCACAAAAAAGTATGGATTACACAAAAGAGTCGGATCCGTGGCATGTCCCAAGCTTCATATTTGGGATTTTGTCTTATTTTTATTTGGGATTATGACACCCAGTCTGCAGTGTCATAATCCCAAGTAAAAAAATTGGGATTATGACACTGCAACAGAGTGTCGATAAATATCTAATACAAAATTTACATTTCAAATTTAATTTTACTATGTCCAGCCGTTAGCAAAATAAATGCTAGCATTGAAGCAAAGTCCAAATGAAACCTGTGGCCTTAAAAGTTTACCACAAAACATATTTTGACCGATAACTCTGTTATCGATAAATATATCGAAATGAACCAAAGTCCAAATGAAAGTTGCGGTCTTCCCCATTCGTTTGATACCAATTTGGTGTGAATATTCCAAAGTTTACCCGAAACCACATTTTGACCGATAACTCTGAAATTTCCTGATGCCTGTTGCAGGCTTTATACTCTTAAGAATTTGTCTGCAAAATTTCGTAAAGATCGGGGTATTGGTTCAGACGTTAAAAAACCACAAACATGTGCTGCCAGTCACAAACTTACGTTTTAAATTAGTAAGATGTCTTCGACTACATTAGTATCAACGAAAAAGTTTGCTTCATACCTTTAAGGTCCACCCTAAAGTGGACTGTATTTATTTTTCATGAGATTAACTTTGACGAATGTGTATTAATACAAATAAAAAGATAAAATGTAATACATTAACCAGAAAAGGATGGACTGTGGTTGGTTACTGCGCAGATACGCCAACAACAAATAAAATTTTAAAAATAGCTGCATTGTTTTTGCTTTTATTGCAAATGAGGTTTGTTAATAAATTCCATTTGCTCTAAACCCGTTCAGCAGGCGCGCACACTACGACACCAATAAATCTTCTTCGATTTATTATTGTTTGCATATCAAACAAAGCCCCACAAACGCACACACACAGACATGCGGATGCTGCCATATACTTACGCATTCGTATGAATCAAAAGCTTGCTTGTGCTAGCGTGAGTGCGCTATCATTGGTCCAGACGCTCATCGGGGAACACACATTGAAAGAGCCTAGCTGCTGTGAGGCATTCAATTTAGTTCGTCCTTGCACACAGGCGCGCTACCACAAACAGCAAAACGTCCTTCCACGCATACAAATGTATGAGAGTAGAGCCGTCAGCTAACTCTTTTATTTCTTTTCTTGCAGCCACAATTCACGTGGCATTTTGTGAAGCTGTCAGTTGCCTGGTAGCTTTGCTGTCACTTTGTTGTTTATTCTTGTTGTATGCTTGTAGGCTTCTGCATTCATGTGTGTTTGTGTGTATGTTTGTTTGGCTTGTTTATTGCTTTGTTTATATGTTTGCCTTGTCTCTTTGCTCTATTGTTGCTCGCTGTCATCATTGTTAGTATTTTAGTTGCCACTTTGTTTAAAGTTGCTTTGTTGTTGCTATTGGAATTATTGCGCTTCTCTTGCTGTTGCTCGTCGTGTTGGTGTGCCTGCTGAGCTGATTTTGCTCATGCATGTTGTTGTTGTGTTGTTTTGTATTGAACAATGCATTGAAAGTCAGTCAGAAAGCCAAAAGGAAAAAGAATTTGAAGTTGAGCTTGGTAGTTAAAACGGAAATAGAAGCAACAATAACAACAAACTCGTACTCTTTTTATACATACAGTTTATGCGGTTATGTTGAGGTTCACTAATGCGTCACGCATTTGGTTCTTTGACGTTGTGGTTTTTTTTTTCATTTCCTTTTCCGTTTTGTGGACATATGCAAATGAGCTGAAAAGTAAGTGCAAAAGATAAGCAGAAAAAGGAGCAGGCAGAGAAATGGGCTGTTAATATCGTTTGCGAGTACGTGCTTTTTGTTGACGAGAAGAAGCCTATAAGCTAAGTGGATTAAGTAGGTCAATATTTTTGTTTTGATTTTTTTGCTGAAAATTTTCTCGTTGACCATTTAGAACTGTTATAACTTTTTCAAGCTCGTACCAAAGACATCATTACTTAAAAAAAAAACAAACAAAACCAAAAAATAACAAGTAAGGAAGTATAAGTTCGGTTAAACCGAACATTAAATACCCAGCGGTAGTTTTCATATGATTTTCGAAATTTTCCATTTGGGAAGAGGATTCACCTATAGTATAATATCATTTTAGACATTTCACCTAACGAGATATGTCAATTTATGTGATTTTCGAAATTTTCCATATAGAAAAAGGGGGCGTGGTTATCATCCGATTTCGCCCATTTCCAATAGCAACCTACCAGAAAGTAACCTGTATACAAAATTTTACTCAGTTTTTACTCAAGTTATAGCGTACACGGCCAGACGGACCGTTACTGGTAAAATTATAATAACCTTGTACTAGTACTAGTACGCTGGGTATAAAAATCATAGGTCAAAAAATGTATCACTGGTTCCAGAAAACTATCTCGTACCAAAGAAATCACTATTAAAAAAATCTAGTAGCTCGTTAAAAAATCAGTATTTAACAAAAAAAAATAAATAAATCACCAGTTAAAAAATATCACTAGTTTCAGAAAAGTTCCTAGCTCCCAAAAAGTCACCGGTGACCAATTGGCAAAAACCCATCGGTTCCAGAAAGTCCCTGGTTTCAAAAAAGGTCACTTGTTGGAAACAATAACTTATTCCAAAAAGTTCACTGGTTCCAATTTGTTACTAGTACCAAAAATGACACTGCTTCCAAACAAGGAATAGTTTTAAAACGGTCACCTGTTGGAAATAATAACTAATTAGTCACTAATAGTCACTTGTTTAAAAAAGGTCACCAGTTCAACGTAGGCAATAGTTTTAAAATGTCACTGGTTCCAAAAAAGATCACCAAGGGTTCAAAAAAGTCAATAGTTCCAACAAAGTCACCGGTTCCGAAAAGTTAGCGGCTACAAAATAGTCCTTGAAACTAGGGCATTGAGCCCCGGAAGTTCCGATTTTGAATCCCGGAGATCCTGCGCCATAAAGGTATCCTGAAATCCCGAGATTTTATTTGTTCAAATCTCGAGGTTTCGGGAACGTAAAGCAAAAATACCGGAAGAGGTATAGAGAGACGAGTTTTGACTTCGCTTTCAATAATCCAAAAGCGGAGGTTAAAAGTATGGTTTCAGTGACGTGTTTGGCAGAAAACCATTTTACCGGGTGCGCAGAACACCTTTCTGAGTTGAAATTTCTCTTGACAAAAATAGAATATCGAGTCTTCCCTTTAAAATTATGCATGCCGAGGCCAAACCTCATCTTTTTATACATCTCGCGACCTTTTTGAACGGTATTTGAGATTATCCCGAAAAATCCCGGGACTACGATTTTTAAATTTTGAAATTCTGAGAAAACTTACAGGTTATACGAAGAGTCACTGGTGTAAACAATTTATTATTTTTGAAAAAAGTATTACTCAGAAACTTCTCTGGTTTTGAAATTGCGATCAGTTCCTACCTTAAGAACTCTGTTCTGAATATTTGAATAGGACTTGATGTATAGACTTTTGTTTGTCCCAGACTGGAAGAAGCCAGAACTTCCTGATAGACACATATGTATGTGCGCCTGAGCAGCCCTCACGCCCTGTAAGCTTATTCAAAAATAAAAATTTTACCAATAACGGAAAATGCAAACTTTCCCAAGAAAGATGTTCAAAACAACGAAAAATATCTTCAAAACCCATTATCACTTTTTACTATACCACATAATTCAAAATCAGGCTTTTAATTATGAAAGTAAACATGCCTGAATAATGCACATCACATTTGAAACCGCAAAACACAATCTCTGAAACAATAAAACACTTGACTTCACTTTTCACTTTGTAAGGCTGCATTTGACTCTAAATGCTTTTGTTAGCAATTGTAATTTTTTCTTCATATTTTCTATTTTTTACTATCACTTGCTTTTATGCATTAGCTTGCCAATCTGATTCAGTTTGCATGTATGTATGTATGTTGACCAGAATATGTCGGTTTGTATTTACAAGTCAATGTCAACTGGCATTTAAACAAGAAATCTTCCATTCACACGTCCATCGCATTGCATTTTCAAAGGACAACAGACAAATAATTGCTGTCATTTGCAGTAGCTATTCATTGTTGCAACGCTTTAACGTAGAACTTGTTTTTGTTGTATTTATATTAGTTACTGCCACAATAAAATTGGCATAGCTGCAATGAGAGTATCTGTCTGCATGTGTGTGTGTGTGTGTACTATAGAAGTTGACGCTTTTCTTTGTTGATGCCATTTGTGAACTTGTGAAGGTGTGATTGCATAACGACATAGCAATTAAGCAATTGCCTCCAACTTCTGTCCTCGGCTCCAGCTTTGTTTATCTGTTTTGAAATATATTTACTTTATCTTTTCCTCTTTATCTAAATGAGATGAGACAGTGATTAAGCGTTGCAGTGTAGTTAGGTTCTGGTGTTAAGGCTTTGAATAGTCTAATAAAAAGAGCAGTTCTCTCAGGATATTCCTTAAATGATCAAAAGGATTGTATCGTACAAGGACATGTAAATAATGTCCATTAAAATTATTATCCTTCAACTTTCTATAAACTCAATGTGTTATAAAAAGCGAAAGCCTAAAAGTAGTGTTAGTTTTACTTCGATATCTCAATACGTTTCGGAGATATCAAGCAAAGCAAGAATACAATTTATTCGAACTTTCTTACTTGAATACATAACTAGTTGTTACTCATACGCCGTCTTTGCAATGCAAAATTTCAAGATATGAACAATTATTTCTGCCAAAAATTATACTGTTACGCAGTCTACTAAACTACTTTTGAAATTCCAATGTCCTTTTTTCGTGTATACGTTTTTTAAATATGATGGTAAAGGATCCTGTTGTCCTTATAAAAACTCAAAGATAGATATATCTTTATATATCGTCGCTCCCAACGAAGACTAACACGGTTTTTTGCGTCGAAGACTAACACACTTCATTTTAAGTATGACTATAATATATAAGAATTAGACTTTTGCTTGCTTGTTTTTATGAGCACTTAGGCATACAACTTAAAATATGAGCTAAAATTACTCCTTCAATTACTAAAATAATCTGCCACAATTTTCTAGTACCTGGGTAACCGAGCTTGCTCGGTATTCCTCGAAGTTGCCACCAAATCTTACCTACCAACAGTATAAGCTTCCAAAGAGATTTTCAAAAAAAACCAAATTGGTGGCAACCCCGTAACACACCGCAAGTGGCAACACCCAGGTGGAAAAAGATTCCAAAGAGATTTTCAAAAAAAACCAAATTGGTGGCAACCCCGTAACACACCGCAAGTGGCAACACCCAGGTGGAAAAAGATTGAATGAAGCATACTAGCACTGTAATAAAATTTCATCGAAATGGGTCAATACGAATGGGTAAAACGAAATAAAGGCCGAGATAACAAAGAATAAATAAAATGCGGCCAGGTGGCAACCCTGCTTGGAATTGTCATATTTGGAGTATGGTCGAAAATACCTCTCATTTGATACCCATATTGGCATATATTGCTAAAAAAAAAAAAAAAAAAAATCGAGAAAGTTGGCAACTCTGTAAATCGACTCAAGTGGCAACACCCATGCATATAATCTAAAAATGAATCAAATTGTCTATTTGCCAAATTTTATCCAAATCGGTGAAGCCATTCCCAAGATTTACGAAAAAAGAAATAAATTGAGGTTAGGTGGCAACCCTAAGTAGCAACCCTGCCTGAAATAGTTGTATTTGGAATACGGCCAAAAATACCTTTCATTTAATACCCATATTGGCATATCTAGCTGTATATTTAAAAAATAATTGGGATAGGTGGCAGCCCTTGTAAATCGCCGTAAGTGGCAATAATCTTATATAATCTGAGAATGAATCAAGTTGTCTATATGCCAAATTTTATTCAAATCTGTCAAGCAGTTCCCTGATATACGAAAAAAGAAATAAATTGCGGTTAGGTGGCAACCCTGCGTGAAATTGTCATATTTCGAATACGAAATTGTTGATTTTTTTCCATACATTTTTGGGACGCTCTACTGTAGGTGTACCGCGCTATACATATTTTATGTGGAAGGCGCAAAGATGACGGCTTTATAACCTTTAACATGCCAATTAAAATGTTTGCACAGAGTTTTTATACAATAAACTCATTTTCATTTTTGAAGTATTTGTCACAAATTGTGGCAAAATTCGCTATTTTTATCTGCTACATATTTGATTGCCGTCTTTTTCCTAGTATTGTTTAATCACTGAAAACTTGCATACGTAATACATCGGTAAGTATGATGCTGGAAAGGCCAATTGAAGGTACTTTTAACTCCAATAAGTATGGCGCAAAAACTAAAGTTCACCAAAAATGGTACACAAATTATAATACAATTTTCTATATTGAAATATAGCCAACTTAGGACGAAATGTATTAATTCTTTTCAGGTTATATCTAAACATGAATAACTGACACGTAACGGTTATTTTATTGTGAATGAACTTTAGTGGTATAAGCTTTTGCATTCATAAACTTTTTGCTCATTACAGCGAAAAAGTCTCCCAAAATAACTGAGAAAAATCTAAGTACGAAAAGCTTTATGTACTAAATTCGTGTTAAAAGCTTTTGCGTGCATTGCAAGCTAGCAGGCAATTCGATAACAGAAGAGCTTTGTGTCATGGCAGCATGCAGCTTTTTATAGCGACTAACTTCGAGGTACAAAAGACTGCTTAACAGATATAAAGGACAATGGCTATAAAAATTCTTTAATACTGGATAAATTAACATAGCCTGTTAAAAAAATTATAGCCATACTCAGTGCGACACTTATAAGTTCCATAATTTACTATAATTTTGATATACGCTTACGTTAGTTTATTACAATCCCGAAATTATCCCGAAACAGTTTCGAAACTATCACGAAAATGGTAATTTGATTCTTTGGAATAACTAATAACCGATAGCTCATCAATAATTTTTTTTGAATAATGAGTGAAAATTAATTATTTCTTTTATCGTCACTAAAATTAAAAAAAAAAATTTTCTTCTGAGGGCCGTCAGTAGGCGTTTACGTAGTTTTGTTCTAATCCTAAACGCCCTTTTTCTGAAAGTTGGCATCATTATAGATTTTCAGAAAAAAGGATTGGGAATAAAAAAAAAACAAGTAAGGAAAGCTGTCTTCGACTGTGCCGAAGGCTAAATACCTTTCATGAATAAGCGTCACGATTTTCACTGTTTGATCCCCAGTACAGCCTGTGTGAATTTAACTTTAGCTCATACCGAAATTATCGGAGCTATCGATTATATGGGGATGATGTGTTATATTGGTCCAATCTCATTGATTTTTAACATCGACATTCCACATTCTAAAATAGCAACATTTACATAATTACAGGAGTTATCTACCAAAATCCGTTTATCAGAACAATCGATTGTATGGGGGCTATGTGAAATATTTATCCCATTTCAATGATTTTCAACATCGATATTTTACATATAAAAATAGCGATCCTTCCAAAATTTCGCGTTCCTATGTGTTTAATTACAGGACTTATAGCCCAAAATCCGCTTATCGGAATAATCGATTGTATGGGAGCTATGTGAAATATTTATGCCATCTCAATGATTTTCAACACCGATATTTCACATATAAAAATAGCGATACTTCCAAAATTTCACGTTCCTACCTTTATAATTACAGGAGTTATCTACCAAAATCCGTTTATCGGAACAATCGATTGTATGGGGGCTATGTGAAATATTTATCCCATCTCTATGAGTTTCAACATCGATATTTCACATATAAAAATAGCAATACTTACAAAATTTCACGTTCTTACGTGTTTAATTACAGGAGTTATAGCGCAAAATCCGTTTATCGGAATAATCGATTGTATGGGAGCTATGTGAAATATTTATCCCATCTCTATGATTTTCAGCATCTATATTTCACATATAAAAATAGCAACACTTATAAAATTTCACGTTTCTTCGTGTTTAATTACAGGAGTTATAGCCCAAAATCCGTTTATCGGAATAATCGGTTGTATGGGAGCTATATGTTATATTGGTCCGATCTTGCTGGTTCCGACAAATGATTCCTATATTGGAAAATGGTGGCCGCATACCAAATTTCAGCCAAATATCTCAAAAACTGAGGGACTAGTTTGCGTTCAAACAGACAGACAGACAGACAGACAGACAGACGGACAGACGGACAGACGGACATGGCTAAATCAACTCATCTCGTCATCCTGATCATTTCGGTATACTTATTGATGGGTCTATCTCTTCTTCTTCTCATATTTACAAACATCGGACCAAAGTTATAATACCATTTCATGTTCATGAAAGGTATAAAAAAAAACTACCGAAGCGGCCGTTGAGGTGAAAATAGTGTCAGAATTGGTGTTAGTCTAGTTTTCGAAACAGTTTCGTTCTGAAAAAAGTCTATCTACCTAGCTCGAGATTCATTTCAGACCTATGGTTTATTGGGAAAAAATGCTTGAAATTAATCAAATAACACTGTACAACAGCCAAAAAAACCCAGAGGGTTTCTCATTGGGTGTGCTGAATCCGAAACTGAGATCAAAATTTTCGGATCACCTTATGTTTGCCCTCCAGAGGATAGTTTGTTCAGATTTTGGGAGTAGGCAAAACATTATTTTTTTTTTTTAATTAAAAAATTTTTTTTTTAATAACTCTCTGTACCCCAACTTTTTGCACTATGGAACATCTGTATGCCGCCAAAAATAAAAACCAAAATTAAATTATGGTTCCCTTACCCATGAAAACTTGTAAAATTATTAAACAATTTTTTTTTTACAACTACCGATCTCGATGAAAGGTAACAAGGTCAATGGAAATAGTATCAATTGACTTTATTTCGCAACGCAAATGTAAAGAGAATTAAAGTCAACAGAAATTTGGCAATATAGTCATTGATTTTATTTCCCAATTGAAATGGAAATAGCGTCAACATTGCTTATGACATGCCAACTGAACATCACGTGATGTTTAAGCTTAATGATGTGATTTATAAAAGGCGTCGCATCTCCTAATATGATTTCAATTTAAAATACTCGAACTCAAAATTTTTAATTCCAAACTTTTCTTTTTTGGTATGATAATATTTTAAAATATTTAATTTATGACACTAATTGACACCATTTCCATTGACCTTGTCACCACCGATCTCTTTATAATCAACCTTCTGGAGAGAAAACCTAGGGTGACCCGAAAAATCTGAATTTAGATTCGGATTCAGCACACTGAAAAGCTTCAGAAACCTTTGAGAGACCCGGTGGGATATCCAAAAACTTATTTTTTGTTGTACAGTGTAATCATAGTTGTAATGTTCATATATTATTTTTTTTTATTGCCAATACAAATCGGCCCGCCCTAATGTTGGTGGACAATTTATGTAAAGGTGATCAAAAATTCGTTTTACCTCTTTTTTAGTTTCTAGTCTTTATTGATATTTAAAGATACTCAGATCAGCATCATCTAGCGCAAATTTCTATAATGCACAAGCCTTAAAGAAAATCTTGCTATCTTCCAAAATTTGAATGACCTAGTTAGAGTGATTCAATCTTAACGGAATGCAGTAGAAGTACATTTAAAGGTTACGTTAGTACAGATTGCACAGATGTGTGATCTCATACTCGGAATCACACACAGTCAATAACAAAATATCACGCATTTGATTTTTCAAGGTTCTCTTGCATACTACGTGATATTCTTTGTCCTTAAGATTTCCACTATGAAGTTTTTTCATTTCTTTCCAAGTAAGTGTGTGCAAATGTCACTGTCTATTATTGTCAGCGAAATTGAGTGCACAGCGCACTCAACACCCCTTGCAAGGTTGAGAGAAAACAAAAATTACTTGGAATATAAAAGTCGACAAAGTAGCTGCTAAAGTGAAATAAGAAAAAAAAAAGCAGCAAAAAAAAGAGACAAATTGGAAAAAAAGCATTCTTCCAGTAGCTGATACGAAAATTGCGCGCTTTCACCTTAAAGAAAATCACCTTGACATGACTCACACCCAACTTAATTAATATTGCGCTACGAGCGTGTTAGCTACTTTATTTACATTTCCCCATATAATTTTTAAAGTGGCTGCAAGTTGCGCAGTTCAAAACGTGCTTCAAGTTAGTAAATGATTGGGGAAAACTGGGGGAAAAGGCTTCAATTGTTGTGTTGAGGATTGATTAAGAAACAAACTTAAACCAATGTCCAGCTGAGCTAAGCTAAATGGCGTAGGCGGGGAATGCAATATGCCATCTGCAGCTTTAATTAATTTTGTGATTTATCTGCGCAGTCATATTGTGAAATGCGAATTGAAAAAGTTAGATAATAGCGAATGCAATTTGCGCTCACCAAAGAATGACTGTTTTTAATAGCTGAGTAGCAGTAAAAATAAGAAAATCTTGCTGCACAATATCAAAAGAGTCACAAATAACTACTACAAGGACGAAAAGCGCATGTATGTGTGTATGCACGTTTTTGTGTGTGTGTGTGTTGTTGTACTTTCATTGCAAGTTGCCGCCTTTAAGGCGCGCTATACTCGTATGTACCTGCTGTTGTTTATGTCTTCTCTGTTGATCATTAACGTTGCCATGACTTCATCTCCATGCACGGTAACTTGCTACTGTCATGCATTAAAATGTTGCTTTCTTCTGTTACATGTTGTTATTTATTTACGTTGTTTACTACTTAATACCATATCAGTTGAGAGAGGGCGGGGGAGGGAGAGTGTGCAATCTTATGAGGATTGTTTTCTTCTGTTGAATTCGTTTATAAAGGGATAACTGCGTCTTGTCGGGAGTTTTGCATACTTTTTTTGTGGAAGTGATTTGATTTTGTTTGCTCTAATTTAATTATGAATGACGAATGGTGATGAATGATTAATAAACTATTGGGAATGATGATTCATAAATGGTGAATGATGACAGATGAATGATGAATCATAAGTGATGAACAGTGAATGATGATTCATAAATGGTGAATGATGACAGATGAATGATGAATCATAAATGATGAACAGTGAATGATGACTCATAAATGGTGAATGATGACAGATGAATGATGAATCATAAATGATGAACACTGAATGATGATTCATAAATAATGAATGATATGTGATGAATGATGACGAATGATGACGAATGAATGATGAATTATGAAGGATGAATAATGAAATGTGAATGATAAGTGATAAATAGTGAATGATAAAAAGTGATTTATGTTTCATTTTTGATGAGTGAGAAGGGTGGCTGATGACTGACGAAAAGTGATTGATAAATGATGGATAATGAGTAAAGATTATTGAAGAATGATGAATAGTGAATGATGAATACGGATTAATGTATGATGAATGATCTCTCCAGTGATGTATGATAAATGAAAAACGACGAATGATGAATGAGTTAATTATGAGTGATGGATGATAAATGATGATAGATAGACTTATCAATTCAATGCTCAAAGACGGATGACTGTGCCTAATCAACGCAGAAGGTCGAATATAGAACAATGGATGATGATAGATAAATAGTCTGATTTGATGTATGTATATGATATCACTTAGAAATCTTGAAGTGATTTTGTGTGATTTTACTAAAAATTACGTGTATAATATACAGAAAGTGGACAAAAGTATCACTTAGACGCTGTTTTTCAGTGCAGGTTTAAACATTGGCGGCCGCCGTGGTGTAGCGGTTAAGTGTTCGGCCATCTACACCAAGTCGTGGCGGTTCGATGCCCGGCAAAAGTAACATCAAAAATTATTTGGAAAAACAATTTTTCTAAACGGGGTCGCCCCTCGGCAGTAGTTTGGCAAACTCTCCGGGTGTATTTCTGCCATGAGAAGCTTCTCAGCAAAAAATTCATTTGCTTTGCAAGTGCCGTTCGGAGTCGGCAAAAACTGTAGGTCCCGCAAACTTGTAAGAAAACTCAAAAAGCAACACACCACAAGTTGGAAAGAGAAGCTCGGCTAAAAATCTCGTTAGAGGTTATGATAACCTGTTGGTATATCGCCGCCATTAGTTTTTTTTTTTTTTTTAACATTAGCGTAAGTTAAAACTTAGTTTAAGCGAACACTTTGCGTGGGATAAATCGATTTAAGCCAGTGGCCGCCACAAAAGTTTTACAAATAAATATATGTACATTTTGTTTTGATATAACTAGATGATTGTGTTGTCCTTGACAATTAAAGTGGTAAATTATACCGCTCATCTGTCCAACACCCACAATTCAACAGGGACGCATAGTTAGCTTATATTCTGCTTTTCTCTTCTCTTGTGTTGCCCAGGCCACAAATAGTACATCACCGCTGAGAAAGGGTGTGAGCGACATACATATGTGTGGGTTTTGCTTGATGGATTGGCAATTCACACATGTTTTGTTTGTGGGGGTTTTCCTTTTTTTGCTGATTTTGTGGGGAAAAGCCATTAGCAGTTCAATTTGGTTCAATTTGCTTCAATTTGCAGATATCTTCTGCTTTTGATAGAGGAAATGAAAAAAGCAATTCGTTCGATAAAGTAAAGTTTTGTGAATTTTTTTTATATAACACTTTGAAATAGAGTTTTGGTTTCAGAGTCGGCATAGAAGCTGTAAGTAAATTGATAGTTATATGTACGGCTCGCCGGTTTTTTATCTATCCATACCTTTGTTTTATTAGTTAGTTTCTTTATTCATTATTCTAAATTTTGCATCACAGTTCATTACTTAGTATTAATCATTCAAAATTTAACATTCTTAATTTTTATTTCTCATGTCCCACTTTTCTTTCTTAGTTTTTTTTTTATTAAAAATTTATAGTAATTAATCATTCATCATTCGTAATTCATAATTCGGCAATCACTACTCACTACTCATCATTCATTGCTATTATTTATCATTCATCATTCATAAAAATTATTCCACGTTTATCATTCAACATATGTCATTCATCGCTCATAACAAATAATACGTCATTCATAATACATAATCATTCATCAATACACATAATATTCATCTTTCACCTCCCATCTTTCGTTATTCATTATCCAATGCTTATCATTCCCCATGCACCATTTCTCATGCATTATTCATGACACCTGATACATCATTAACCATTCATCATTCAAAATTCATTGTTTGTCATTCATCTTTCAAAATGAATCATTCATCATTCCCCATTCTTCATTCAAAACTCAGCATACATTATTCAAAACGCGTCACCCATCATTCATCTTTAGTTATTCATCTTTCTTCATGAGTCACTCACCATTCATCATTCATAATTCACTCTTATACATTTCTCATTTCTTTTATTAATCTTTTATTATTAATGAAATTTCGTACATCAGCCATCGATAACTATTGATTCTGGGTCGTGCATCAATTACATTTAATCGCTCAGCAAATATTAATCATCTCTGAAAATGCAGATTTGTGTGAGCATAAAAGATAAGTACACTAAAAAAAAATTAAAATTTATTTCCTTTTGCCATTTTTTTTGTTGAAAATTTTCTGTTTTAACTGCTTAATTCGAATGCCAAACATGCATATTTCCGCCTCCTTTACAATTAAAACTTTTTCAGCTTGGCACACATTTCCTCAACTGCAAGTAGTCGCAAGACATGCATTCTGCGTTCTGCGACAACAGTTGTTTCTCTTGGTACTCATATCCTCAAGTCTGTTTCAGAGATTTTCCTTCTTTACAATCGACATGCCTTTTGATGCCAACAATTTTCGTGCCACCAGCTCAATTTCGCATAATTGATTTTTAATTATCCCTTTGAAAATTTAAAGTTGATTGTTCGGCATTGCGTAGTGTGAAGTCAGCGGTATAGTTGTATGTGTTTGGTGCTTAATGACGTATGCTATTTGTGCGTAAGTGGGTGTGCGATGTAGGAAGCATCTCAATAGGGTCAAATGTCCTCATATGTGAAGGAGTTTCCAGCTTTATTAAGCTGCCATTTCACTTAAGATGTCAACTCTGCCTTTTTTGTGGTTGGCAATGTAAGAAATGTGGAATGTTTTTAATGTTAAAAAATAAATTTCTGCCGCTATCAATTAAATGCAATGTTTGTACTGCTCTGAAGAAAAGGAAAGTAGAAAAATAACTTTTATTTAAATTTATTAAATTGAGCTTTATTTCAATTATTTTGCTTTATTTCAATTTGTTTCATTTCATTTTTATTTAATTTAATTTTTTTATTTGTTTTAGCTTTTTAATTTATTTTATTTTTTTTTATAAAATTTTATTTTATTTTATTTTATTTTATTTTATTTTATTTTATTTTATTTTATTTTATTTTATTTTATTTTATTTTATTTTATTTTATTTTATTTTATTTTATTTTATTTTATTTTATTTTATTTTATTTTATTTTATTTTATTTTATTTTATTTCATTTTATTTTATCTTATTTTATTTTATTTTATTTTATTTTATTTTATTTTATTTTATTTTATTTTATTTTATTTTATTTTATTTTATTTTATTTTATTTTATTTTATTTTATTTTATTTTATTTTATTTTATTTTATTTTATTTTATTTTATTTTATTTTATTTTATTTTATTTTATTTTATTTTATTTTATTTTATTTTATTTTATTTTATTTTATTTTATTTTATTTTATTTTATTTTATTTTATTTTATTTTATTTTATTTTATTTTATTTTATTTTATTTTATTTTATTTTATTTTATTTTATTTTATTTTATTTTATTTTATTTTATTTTATTTTATTTTATTTTATTTTATTTTATTTTATTTTATTTTATTTTATTTTATTTTATTTTATTTTATTTTATTTTATTTTATTTTATTTTATTTTATTTTATTTTATTTTATTTTATTTTATTTTATTTTATTTTATTTTATTTTATTTTATTTTATTTTATTTTATTTTATTTTATTTTGTTTTAATTTATTATATTTTATTTTCTTTTTGTTTTATTTTAATTTATTTTATTTTACTTTATTTTGTTTTATTTTATTTTATTTTATTTTATTTTATTTTATTTTGTTTTAATTTATTATATTTTATTTTCTTTTTGTTTTATTTTAATTTATTTTATTTTACTTTATTTTGTTTTATTTTATTTTGTTTTATTTTATTTCATTTCATTTTATTTATTTATTTTTTTTTGATTTTCACAATAGTCTTTAATCTTCAAGTTGGCTATAAAAATCATGTTAAGCATACTCAAGCTATTACAAAACTTATAAAAAAACACATAATTTAATTAGACCACTCAAGTATTTATTGCCTTGCGAATTATTAAAAGTTTTTTAATAAATTCAAGCTTTACAGCTTACCGTGCATTTCGACTGAGTTTTATTAGTAAAGCGAAAATTATTTATTTTTACTTGCAACGCCAACAGCAAAAGTCAGCTCAACGCCAGCACCAACAACCGCACTAATCCCATCAACGGGGCATTAGAGCATGAGAAGTGCCTTTAATGTTGTAAAATACAACAACAAAAAATTAGCAAGTTATTGATGCAGAAAAATACTTTGGTGAATCTTTAATTAAGTGCAGCCTTCCTTCCCCTGCCGAGGCTTTGCACACTTTAGTATTGGTTTAAGCAAGTCGGTGCAACATGATGCCCGCCGCATACCGCGTACGAAGCCACTTTAACCGCTACTTAACTTGAAAGCCAAAGCGATCATTTCATTTATGCAGTTTTCCAGCTTATTTACTACTTTGTTCATTGCTTGCATAACTTGAAACCTGAACGTTATGCTTCTCATTCTCTGTCTTCGCCTTCCTCGGTTAGGGCTCAGTTAGTTTTGTGAAAATTGCAACATTTTGTGTTAATATTAATTTTTTCTATTAACCTAAGTACATTTTTGTGTGAGTTTATTCAGGATAGAGATAGCAAACTTTTTTCTATTTTTTATAATTGTGATGGGCTACAAGCCACAATAAAGAAGAAGAAAGTGGGACTTTGTAAGAGAAAGCGTAAATTTGTTTTCCATTTGAAATTGGTTTTATGGCTTAAAGTCCTTTGCATTCACAGCTGCTGCGGTTAATTAATTGGCTCAAAATGTAGCAATCTCTTTTTATTGGTCACTCTATTTTGTGCAACTCAGTGGAACTTAACCATGTTGCGGCTAGAAGCTCAACTGTAAACTAGGTAACGGTTGAGATTTGCCGAGTAAAAAAGAGGACAGTAACTCATTCCTTGATTCGAAAA
>CAXKVI010000005.1:111696533-111714033 GCA_964058755.1 Campiglossa producta
GCCATTAAATATGAGCCGAAGCTGAAACCAAAACCTTAAGCAGAACCCAAGATTACAGAGGTTCAAAGTGAACTCGAAACCGGAAGCAGAAGCAGAATATAAAAAAGAATATAAACTCCAGTCAATACTAGAAAATGAATTAGAACAGAAACAAAAACTAAAACAAAGAAAATCGAAACTGGAACGGCAAAGAAATGGGAAATGAGCCTGGACCGTAATAACTAGGGACAGAACCGCAAACAAACCGGAAAAGAAATGCAAGTGGGAACACACACTGTTATCAAACAGAAAGTGAAAACGGAAACGCATGGGAATAGAAACCGAAATAAGAACAGGGAACATAGGAACAGCAAAAATTTGGGAGCACAGAACGGAACCTGCCCTGTATTTCCAGCATAAAAGCGTATTAATCTTTGTAGCTATGATTTGAAAATTCTAGCTAACAAATCTGTAAAATTGTTACAGTGTTACCCAAGGGTAGATATAGGTCATTCCATGCCAAATCGACAAAGTTTTTACCCCCTTCGATTTCGCTATCTTTTTCTACCCCCCAAAAGACATTTTTCAGAATTTTATCAAATTTTTTCCCCCTAATCAAAAAAAGTTATGAACTTTAAAAAAAACTTTTTTTTTAAATGCTGTACTTTTTTCAAAAATCGATCGTTTGGGATCATTTTTTTTAAATTTTGGTTTTAAATGTAGTTTTCGAAAAAAAAATAAAAAAATTTAAAAGCCCAGATATATATTTCTTTTTTTCGCATCTATTTTTTTTTATTGAAAAAAAATTTCATTAAAAAGTTATATAAAAATAGCCAAAGTTGACAATTTTTTTTTCAATAAGAGATTGTCGGCACATCTTGTTACTAACGGGCCTTATTGCAGAATTAGTAGGGGTTTAAAAAAATAATAAAAATAACAATAAAAAAGGGTCGGCCTTTTTTTCCGAAAACTACATTTAAACACAAAATTAAAAAAAAATGATCCCAAACGGTCGACTTTTGAAAAAGTTACAGCATATAAAATAAAAGTTTTTTTTTTAAAGTTTATAACTTTTTTTGATTTGGGGAAAAAAATTTGAAAAATTCTGAAAAATGTCTTTCGGGGGGTAAAAAAGATAGCAAATTTTTAGCGAAATCGGAGGGGGTCAGGTAAAAACTTTGTCGATTTCGCATAGAATGACCCATATGTATGTATGAGTATGTGTGTGTCCGACAACATATATCTATTTAGTTTCCTTTGATGTTTGGAAACTAAGAAACTAAGGGAGATTTTAAACCACAATCCTCCCTTTTACACTCCACTTAGCTCAATGTTTATGGTCTAATTATTCTTATTTACTTTTAAATACTACCAAAGCAAATGCCAAATGCAGCTAACTAAAGTAGAGAAAATCTACCCAAAATTCACAAAATGCTATCCTTTCGCCCTTCATAGTTTATCCCTTAGTCATTTGTTTTCACTTTAGCATTCTTAATATTTGGACCGTAAAAATGCGGTTAATGATACTGTTACAATCGCCTGACACACACATATGCATGCTACTGTCTCTGACACATACACTTAAAAATCATGCATTGCTATGTGGCGCGTATGGTGAGTACCCTCGATATGCCAGCTGCTTTAAAGCTAAATAATTAGTTGGCATTGAGCTGACAAAAAGTTAAGTTGTTTGTAAATAAGCTGAGTTTAAAAACGAAATATTTGCGGAGCGTGCGGTAGGTATGTGTGGACCTCATTGGGTTTGTATTGGGTTTGTAGCGTTTCATTACAAATTAGATGAGACATTTATTGAAAGACAGAATATTAGCAGCGTACTTAATACTCTTAAGTGTGTTCTGCATTAGAACTCAATTTGGCGTATCAAATGGTTTTTCATGTAATTAAGTTTGATGATATTTGATGATGATGATAGTTGTGTGAAAGTGAATGTGATAATTTTGGGAATATGTAAAATAAATAAACTTAATGAGAGAAAAAATAAGAATGAGAGGAACCACAAAAAGGCAAATGAAAACCACAGCACAAGCAAAAAAGGAAACACCAGAACAAAGAGAGAAGAAACAAACACGGAACATGGAGGGAGACAAAAGGCACAACAGCAAAACAATGATGAAAACAACAAAAGAAGTAAAAGGAAACAAAGACGAAAAAAGAAAAGAGCAGAGATGGATACAACAACAGATGAAAACTGGAAACAAGAACTGACAGAAACAAGAGCAAGATAAAAACAAAATTAGAACATAAAGAAAAACAAGATCAGCTGAAAAATAAGGGGAGCAAGAACAAAACAAAGCTAGAAACAACAACAGAGAAACGAGAAAAGAACAAAGCCAGAAACAAGAACAAGATAAATGAAAACAGACCACAAAGGAAAACAAGATCAACTGAAAACTTAGAGGAGCAAGAACAGAACAAAGCTAAAAACAACAACAGAGCAAGAAGGGAAACAAGAACTTTGTTTTAGAAACAAGAAGGGGAAATGTATAGATAACAGAAAACCAAAAGGTAAACGAGGACATATCAAAGATAGAAACAACAGCAGAACAAAACTGGGAACAAGAACATAACTTAAGAAACCACAACAGAACAAATTTGGGAACAAGAACATAACAAAGCTAGAAATAACAACAGAACAAAAATTGGAATAAGAACAAAACAAATATAGAAACAACAACAGAACAAGAAAAGAACAAAGTTAGAAACAGCAACCGAACAAATCTGGGAACAAGAATAGAACAAAGAAATAAAAACAGAACAAAAAGGGGAACAAGAACAAAACAAAGATAAAAAAAAAAACAGAACAAAAGTTGGACTAATAAAAAAACAAAGAACAGGACAAAACAAAAAGGGAAACGAGAAGATAACAAAGATAAAAAGAGTAACGGAACAAATATAAGAACAAGAACACAACAAAGATAAAAACGAGAGTTTCAGAAATAAGTAGAGAAGTTATACAATTTTTCGGTTTTTCGAAGTGTATTCAATCTGAAGCCTTCGAAAACGTTCCCAATAAGATATTGTGAAAAGGGTTTTAAGAAAATTGAACTGGTAAAATCCTCTGACTGCTAGGAACCCACAGAAAATGAGCTCCTAAAGGTCTTGGTATGATCCCCGAGGGATAAACTAAGTCTATCGTTGAATAACTTTCTTAGAAAACGGTATGGACAATCCCAGTATCTCCCATATAAACTTCCACGGGTTGTCTTTGTAACCACTTCCAAGTTAAACCGAAAATTTTTCAATACATTAAATTAAATAAAAACCATAAATGTGCAACAACTACAAAAAAATATACACCAAAGCTCATATTCCTTCAGCAAATAACGACCATACGAATACCATATAATGACAACCCTTTACAAACCAACAAACAGACTCGCCACTTGATTCACTTTCATTGCAACACAAAGCACAAACATTTTCACGGTATTCATGGCAAGAAAGTAGCTGATTCGTTTTTCTCAGAAGCAGCTCATGTCAAGACATTTTGAGTGCGCAATGTTGACTTCTTGGTTAGCTAGAAAGTGCTATGTAGTTGATTGCATGGCTGACGTTGAAATGTGTAATTGTGCCATGTCGTTTTAAATAAACAAACAAAATGTTCTTAAAGCTAACATAAAAAGTGTATAAAAGGACATATGTTTGTTACACGCCACTAAGAGGCAACGCTATTTTTGTGGGCAAAAAATAACTGAGTTTCTGCTGTGCTCCAATAGGCAGTGCACTGGTTTACTTTTGTGTTGAAAATTTGTCTTGATTTCTTTTATCTTTTATTTTCACTTAGATTCATAGTTTTCATATAATATTTTTTATTCTCATTGGCTTCTGTTTAAGAGTTGTATGGCTTTTTTTTGTGGCATTTATAGCTGTCACAAAAACACTTAAGCGACTGTTGCAATGTGAAAAAGCGTAGGATTTTTTATTGCTGATCGCAATTTTGTGGTGAAAGAAAGTTTTATAAAAAAGAGAAAACAGCAATTCAGCATCTTAGTTAAATGCGTATGAAATAGCGGGTTGCTATTATTATTGTTCCACTTACTTTTCAAACAAAAAACACAACTTTTCTAAAGCTTCAAATGTTTTTCTTAGCAGCAGCAAATATTTGCTGTTGACATCATCTCAATGCGGTCATAACATTTTCTTCTATTTTCTATATCAACTTCAAATACTTTCTTTTGTTATAGCAAAGTAGTGGGCACAGTCTTGCGACCATTCATTTTTATTGTTTTCTTTTGTTAACGATTTGTTGTTGTTGTTATTGCAAATTTAATAGTTTTCCCGTTAGTGCACAACTGTTTATGACACTCTTTGAATATTAGCGGAGCAAAGGCAAAAGTTGCGCTGATAATAGTTATCAGAGCGCGCTAGGAAGCGAGAGAGCATAGTGAGAAATACCTTCTTTTTTTCATAGCCACGCAAAAGCGGAGTAACAAAGTGTTTATAGTTTTCGTGACAATTAAATTTAATTAATTACTTTTGCATGACAAATTTGTTTTGAACTTTGCAGTTGCTACGCTACAACGCTTGCTGCAATTACTTAGGAGTAAAAAGAAAAAAGGGTACGTGGCGTATGCGCAACTTTTTTTGCGCTTCTTCAACTGTCATTAAAATCTGCAAAAATAGCTAACTAAAATGAACAAACACTTTGCATTTTTTTTGTACATTTTTTCCCGTTGTTAAAGTTTTATAATTAACTGATGGCGCATTTCAAAGTGGCAAAAATCTCCTAAAAAATTTGAATGGGTTGAGTATGGATTTTTCGGAATTTATTCTACGGACACAAGATTGAATGAAAATTATAAAAAAAAAAATTAAAAAAATTATTAACAAAAAAAAAAAAAAAAAAATACAAAAAAAAAAAATAAAATAAAATACAAAAAAAAATAAAAATAAAGAAAA
Organism: Campiglossa producta; assembly: GCA_964058755.1. NCBI lineage: Eukaryota > Metazoa > Arthropoda > Insecta > Diptera > Tephritidae > Campiglossa > Campiglossa producta. The sequence continues at coordinate 111,701,433 of CAXKVI010000005.1, forward strand.
GTAAAATAATATACCAAAAAAAAAATTAAAATAAATAAATGAAATAAAGTAAAGTAAAAAAAAATTCAAATAAAGTGAAGTAAAATAAAAAAAAAAAAAATAAAATGAAAAAAAAAAAGAATAAATAAAAATAAATAAAATAGAACACAAAAAAAAAAAAAATTAATAAGATAAACTAAAATTAAAAAATTAATAAAAAAAATAAATAAAAACAAAAAGCATATTAAAATAAAATAAAATCAAATAAAGTGAAGTAAAGCAAAAAAAAAACAGAAAAAAATTAAAAAAAATACCTAAATAAAAAAAAATACAAGAAATTAAAAAAAAAAATTGAATAATAAAATGATACAAAAACAGAATAAAAAAATATATAAAAAAATACAAAATAAAAAAATTATAATAATAAAAAAACTAAAAAGATCAAATAAAGTGAATTAAAAAGAAGATAAAATAAAAAATAAAAAAAAACTACAAAAAAAATTTTAATTTATAAATAAAACAAAATAAGTAGATAAAAAAAGATAATAAAACAAAATCAAAGAAAAAGAAATTAAATCAAATAAGTTAAGTGAAATAAAATAAAATCAAATAAATAAAAATAAAAATAAAAAAAAATAAAACCAAATGAAAAAAAAAACAAAAAGTAAAAAATCACAAAAAAATACAAGAAAATAAGAAATAAGAAATTAATAAAATGAAAAAATAAAATTAAATCAAATAAAAAAAAACTAATGGCGGCGATATACCAACAGGTTATCATAACCTCTAACGAGATTTTTAGCCGAGCTTCTCTTTCCAACTTGTAGTGTGTTGCTTTTTGAGTTTTCTTACAAGTTGGCGGGACCTACAGTTTTTTGCCGACTCCGAACGGCACTTGCAAAGCAAATGAATTTTTTGCTGAGAAGCTTCTCATGGCAGAAATACACCCGGATAGTTTGCCAAACTACTGCCGAGGGGCGACCCCGTTTAGAAAAATTGTTTTTCTAAATAATTTTTGATGTTACTTTTGCCGGCCACGACTTGGTGTACATGGCCGAACACTTAACCGCTACACCACGGCGGCCGCCCTACACCACGGCACCATATCAAATCAAAACAAAAATAATAATAAAAAATGAAAACAACTTAAGTAAAGTTAAATAAAATAGTCAAATAAAGCGAACTAAAAAAAAAAAAAATAAAACAAAAAAAAGTAAAATAAAACAAAAAAATAAAACAAAACAAAAAAATGATAAAAAATACCAAAAAAATAAAACAAAAAGCAAAAAAAAAAATATAAATAAAAAAAAGTTAAAACAGAATAGAATAATATAAAAAAAATATGGGTACCAATGCCCTTTGAATTCTAGTTAGAAAAAATACGACTCAGATGTTAGTCGCAAATTCTTTAAAAATTTAAAACCTCTAGCGAGCAATTGTCCAACTGAAAATTTTTAAGGAACCTGAAATTTTTGCAACGAATTAGCATTTCAGTCATTTCACCTTTACCCGATAGGAATAGCAAATTCGAATGTTGAAGTACAGCAAAGATGAATTAAAAAAAAAAAATAGTATTCTGAGAATCGAAAGCAAAACACCCAAGCCAACATGCCTCATCACTCATTTGAATATTTGCAGCGCTTCTATTTGTAGTTAAAGTTCGCTGTCAGTCGCTCCCAAAACAACAATACATACGCGATAGCTTACACACACGCCTACAAAGGCATACATTTGAAAAACCTTCGTGCGTTTTTTCATCGTTCGTTTTTTTCTATTTGCTGGTAAAAGCTCCCACCGGATACTGGCACATGAACGCTTCTCAAATTCACCAATTCCATTTTCGATTTTTACTTTTTCATTTTCCATTTCACCCTCATGTATGGCAAACAGTTTTACATGCACTTCCGCATCTGCATTTCTAGTTCAAAACCTACATGGTTGATATACCAATGTGGTCTTTAGCCACAAATTCGTTTGTCGCAATTTACCTGACAAAAGAAAAGTTGAAAAAATAAAATTCCAACGTTGACAATGTGGCTTGCATGCGGAAAACCTTGAAAAAAAAAAAAGCCGAGAAGAAAATCTCACAAAAATGAAATTCGAATTTGTCAATTGAAAAGTAAAGTGAAAACGTAACGAAATAAAAATAAGCTTTTTAGGGATATCCTGACATATGAAGACAGCGAAATTTGGCATTCAGAAATTGTTATTCTTAGAAAAGTTTGCATAAAAATTGTATGTGACTTTGGGAATGCAGGTGTGTGGTGACATGGATGTGTGTAGGATGATATAATAGATAAGGAATGTGTAAATTGAAAATGTTACAAGAATGGCAACGAGCCAGAAGGAATGAGGCAGGGAGAGAAAAATTCACTTCCGCGCCAGCAAAAGGGGAAGTTGGAAATGAAGACACATTCTTAAATTACTCGTATGTTGCCTACTTATATTAACGAAGAAGTTCTCGGTTAAGCATACGAATACAAATAGCAAAATGAATACGTTGCAACACTTTGTCTCCATAGAGCCACCGAAACTTTGAAGCCAATGTGCCACGCCTTCCTCTGAATAAAACTGAAGACTCACAAATGAAATGAATAATTTGAGGAACCGATACGGTATTTTCAAAAACTTGTTTTTTTTTCATATAAAATAAGTACACCTTGTGTGCATGCAAGGAAATAAATTTTGATGACTAAATAAAAATGTTGAACTGCAAATAAAATGGTTACACGAAAATCACAAGACATAATGGGTAAATGGAATAGTTAATATGAAAAAGATGTTGCCTTTTATATGCTCGTAACTTGCAATTTGAATATATATTTTATGTCCCTACCATGTGCCACAAAGGCATGTAACCGAAAGTGACTGATGAGCGGGAATGAGAGAGTGGAAGGAGGAGATGAAGAGGAAGATTTTATTTAATTTTGTCTTATTTTATTTTATTTTATTTTATTTTATTTTATTTATTTTTTTTTTTCATAATTTTTGGTAGGGTATATAACTTAAGATGTATGAGTGTTGGTGTGCTGAAGATAACATTCGCGGTTACTTACTTTTGCCCTTATTCCTTTAATATGGTTAACATCCTCTTTTATTGTTTATTCTCTTCATTCTTATTTAAAATACTTCTTCGACCATAAGCCAAGTTTTTTTTCATCTTACACCATGCATATGCGCCTTTAAGTATGCTATAAAATGAAACAACTTATAATAATCGTACTTCTCTCTTTCTTTTCGTTACAGGTGAGTGACTTGCTACTTTCTTCCAGAGAATTCAAATGTAATGGGTAAACAAACGCAGCCCATCCTATGCGCAATGGTATGTATAGGGTGTGAGCAGACTACAGTTAAATTTGCTGCTATTACAACTGATTGAGTTAGAATTTTGCATACCATTAACCTTCTTGTCCACCTTTAGTGAAGCACTTAACTAAAGGTTTCCATTTACTTTTATTACTTCATTCTTTTCATGCTTAAGTAAACAAATTCCAGCTCTTCTATAGACAAAAAGTTAGACCCCATGACAGCCATTTAATGCCAAACTTGTTATTGTTTTCTTGAATTAAAATTCATTAGCTTATATAATTGTAATTAAAGCGAAAAACAAAAAGCCAGACTAACGCACCTGGCGCGTAATTAAGTGACGGAGCTTTGCACGAGATCGCACTTTACTTTAATGATGTGCAAATGCTTTCTGACAATTGCTACAAGAAAAGAACAAAAAACTTTGCGGCGCATTTCTTTTCTTTGCCAAGTTCGAGGAGGATGTTTCGCAAAGGAATTTAGTTTTTCATTCAGTGGTAAGGTGATTAGATGATTTCAGGTGTGAAAAATTATTATTAGAATTTATTAAAAACAATTTGGCCAGTTGTCAGTTTTGCTTATTGAAATGTCTGCAAAGTTTCCAAATTAAAAGATATGGCAAATTAAGCACCAGACACTGTTATGACTTTTTCTGTTTGGACTAACTTAAATGACTTCAAATCTTGACCAGAAAAAAACGAAAAACACTTTTCTCCCTCTAGTTTATTTTCTAAATGGCTTAGTTAATATTCCCCAATCTCGATTAGGCTGTGAAGCGTGAAATTCAATTACTTACAATCGACTAAATTACTAAAAACCTGGTGTACATAAACAAAGGGACTCTCTCGTACATACGTATATAAATCTATTTATATCTCTACTTCTTCACAGGTAAGCATACAAAACAATAACGTGGTAAATTAATTAATTCAATAACATCGATGTGAATTTACTCCATTCATGCCTGCAACAAATGACTCAGATAAGGCAAATTGTGTGAGGGGCCATTTGATCCCGTCATTACTTAGAACAGCAAATGTAATCAATTAAGGGTCGTTATTACATAAGTGTGGGTGCGTGGGCTTTTGAACAGATTTAGATATAAGCATTTGGGTGTGTGGCTTTTGTTTGTAGTAAAATAAAAAATAAAAAAATGAAAAAAAAAAAACAAAAAAATAATAAAGTAAAATAAAATAAAATAAAATAAAATAAAATAAAATAAAATAAAATAAAATAAAATAAAATAAAATAAAATAAAATAAAATAAAATAAAATAAAATAAAATAAAATAAAATAAAATAAAATAAAATAAAATAAAATAAAATAAAATAAAATAAAATAAAATAAAATAAAATAAAATAAAATAAAATAAAATAAAATAAAATAAAATAAAATAAAATAAAATAAAATAAAATAAAATAAAATAAAATAAAATAAAATAAAATAAAATAAAATAAAATAAAATAAAATAAAATAAAATAAAATAAAATAAAATAAAATAAAATAAAATAAAATAAAATAAAATAAAATAAAATAAAATAAAATAAAATAAAATAAAATAAAATCAAACAAAATAAAATAAAATTAAAAAAAATAAAAAAAAATAAAATAAAATAAAATAAAATAAAATAAAATATAATAAATTAAAATAAAATGAAATAAAATAAAATAAAATAAAATAAAATAAAATAAAATAAAATAAAATAAAATAAAATAAAATAAAATAAAATAAAATAAAATAAAATAAAATAAAATAAAATAAAATAAAATAAAATAAAATAAAATAAAATAAAATAAAATAAAATAAAATAAAATAAAATAAAATAAAATAAAATAAAATAAAATAAAATAAAATAAAATAAAATAAAATAAAATAAAATAAAATAAAATAAAATAAAATAAAATAAAATAAAATAAAATAAAATAAAATAAAATAAAGTAAAATAAAATAAAATAAAATAAAATAAAATAAAATAAAATAAAATAAAATAAAATAAAATAAAATAAAATAAAATAAAATAAAATAAAATAAAATAAAATAAAATAGAATTAATACGAAGCACCCTTATGTAGTTTCAATAATCTGTGCTCAATGTTTTTCTATCTTCAATATATTATATGAATAAATGAATATATGAAATACAAGTTGCAAGTATTTTTTTTGTTGCCACAAAAGCCAAATCCCAATTTGGAAAAACTTTCGAATTTGAATAAAATTTGAATATCTATGCTAGTTTCTTTAATTAAAAAAAAAAAAAAAAAACATTTGCAGGTAAGTTTAAACTTTTTGTGTCTTTTCATTCGCCCCAAAGTATACCACATTTCAGAAAAGTGGCTTTGTTAGTAAAAACAACAAATTTTAACTGGTTTCTGTGTGAACATTTCAAACATTCTCAATTGCATTTTGCACTGTAAGAAATGTTCATACATATATTTGAGTCTATCACGTAGCATATTCCTGTGCGTAACTGGAGCATAAAAATAATTGCACAGTGCATTTTATTTGTTACTTGCCGATTGTCGAATATGCAGCGAGTTGAATTGTGTTCGAGTATCTCAAACTGTCAGACAGATAATTGACTAGTCGCTGATACTTCAGTAAGGTTAGTTTGAAAGTGTTTGAAAGTTGTGCTCATCACTCACAATGTTTGATGCTGCTGCTCTTTGCTCAACTTCTACATGAGTTGTTGGAGTGTTGGATCGCAAAAATGCACCAGCAATTAAAAGTTTGTTTTGTAAGTAAACTTTTCATTTTGTATTGAGCGAGTGCAAGTGACACAAGCGTGCACTTCAGCATTGGGTGCTATGAGTATATCTAGTATGTAGTTGGTTCACAATGTCACACATATCTCTTGTTATATATGGATATGTATGTAGGTTGCTTGCAGATATAAAATTCATGACAACTGGAAACTTTTTTTGCACGTGATATGAGATGACAATTAGCTCGATGGTTCAATTGAAATGTCAAGGTTGTTCGTTACTTTTGTGCGTTCTGGTGGAAGGTGGATGCGTACATTGATGTGGTTGTATGAAAGTTTCTGGTGCCTTTTAATTTAAACTTTTGGCTTTGAGTGGAGGAAACTTTTTAATTTGAATTACTCTTGTCATTCGGTTCTCATTGTTTCTCTTTATTTTCCTAACAAAATTAAACTAAATAACTTCAAATAAAAAAAAAAAATTAAAAAAAAAAGAAATGAATACAAAAATGAAAAAAAAAAAAAAAATAAAAAATTGAAATAAAAACCAAAAAAAAAAAAATAAAATTAAATTAAAAAAAATAATATTAAAAAAAATTAAAAAAATTAAAAAGAAATTAAATGAATAGAAAAAGTAAAAAAAAAAAATGAATAAAAAAAATAAAATATAATAAAATAAAAGTGAAATAAAATAAGAAAAAAATAAAATAAAATAACACAAAATTAAAAAAATACATAAATAAAAAAATATAACAAATTAAATAAAAAAAAAATAAAAAAAAATAAAATAAAATAAAACAAAATAAAAGAAAAAAAAAATAAAAGTAAAAAAAAAAAAAATAAAACAAATTTCGGTAAAACTCAATTTCATTCTATACAGCACCAACTAACAAAATTCGATGACTTTATAGTGAGATAACTCGCAACAAAAAAATTAATTACGACTTTGTTAAAAAGTTGTTACATTTAGCCTTTTATCCCCCAGCCATTTCGCTGAAATTTAGTCTGCTGAACTTAACAGTTGAGCCGATAACAATTTTTGTTTTGCCATTTACAACTTATTCTTCGCCACAATCTCTTGTCAGATCCTTAGCTAAAGCGCAACAAGCGCAATTCACCATAAGCCGGTTTTGTTTTGTTTCTACTTACGTAGTTCTTGGCAACTCCCTTTGTTGTGTTCTATTGAAATATCTTTGTTTATGAACTTCGCTAATTAATTTCTGTTCTAAGTAAACCCGTTCTCGAGTGCATTTTTAGATAAAACCAAACTTTCATAGTTCTTGAAGGTAAGCGAAAGCAGAAGAGCAGAGTGGGGACTCTTAACTCTTTGTATTTATTAAGGCAACTAGACCAAATTAATATTAAACTCAGCATTAGTTGTTATGGTCTATCTTTGTTGTTATGAAGTGTTGATGTTGAAATTTGTTGAAGATTTAAATTTATAATTAGACGATACTTTTATTGGAATGCGTTATAAAATAAAATTAAAAAAAAAAAAAATAAATAAAAAAAAATAAATAAAAAAAAAAATAAAAAAAAAAACGAAAAAAAAAAAAAAAAATAAAACAAAATAAAAAAAAAAATAAATAAAAAAACAATAAAATAAAATTAAAATAAATAAAAAAAGTAAAATAAAATAAAATAAAATAATCAAGTTCAATTAATAAAAATCAGAAGAGCATTTTTCTCACTGTTCTTGCAAAGAAAAGCTCACACAGCGGGTTGCTATCAAAATAGGTTGTATGTATGCAGGCCTGTGGTTTCGGTGGTAGCAAAGCTTTTCATTCTGATAAGAAAGCTTGCAGGTTATACCTTAAGATGACGCAAAATTTCATAATCAAACCGTTAAAGAGCATAAAGTGATAACAATGATAAGCTGTTGCGCTCTTTGCCGACATAGCTTTGATTGTGAATGAGGTATGGTGAAATTTCATAGTAATTAACTTGATTACAGCAAGCGCAAAAAGAGTGGCAAATTGTATTTTATCCTTTCAATGCCTACTCTCGAATATAAGCTCTTAACGGTTTATTCTCTTTTATCGAATTCTTATATTTTCACCACACTTTTCTTATTCACCTCACGGTATTGCCAACCTGAACAATGTCTTTTAGCCGGATGCTGCTAACACCCATTTGCGCTCATATGTAAACATTTTGCGCGCTCAGAGTGAATTTTACAGCATGCCGGGTGGACTGGATTGCAGAGAAAATAAAATTTCTTCTTCATTGCGTTTGATAACTGCCGAAAAACGACCTCTCACTGAATTGAGCTACACAAAACAGCAGCTTTTCGTTTAGAGACGAATTGGCAAAATATGAGGAAAAAACAACTACAATCACGTTTTTTCATCATCTCACATTTAACATCAAGGGATAAATAGCGAAATGGCTCAGTCTGTTTTTGTATACGGGCGTTAAATGTTCGTTTGAGCGGCGGAAGTGCGTCTCGGTTAATTTCTTTCTACTCTTTATTTTTGTTGGCAACCTTACAAGTAAATTGTGTTTAGCCTGCAAATGTGTAGAAAATATGTGGTCGGTAATAATTTTTCAAATGAAGTATGATAAAGTGAAAAATTACAAATTGTTGTGAAGTTGAGCGTAAAAACCCAGTGTATGGCGTACATTTACAGGAAAATCCTAATTAAATAACGCACCGGGAAAGAAAGGTTACTGCTCGCAACTAAAAAATAAGTGGGCAAAACAGTCGCATATAAGTGTAGTGTATGTGTATGTATAAGTGCGTAAGTACTCGTTTATAGTTGTTTGTGTGTGTGAAGTGCGTACCGTTTTTTTTTCTTCGTAGCCAACTGCCTATGGCTGCTGCTTGCTGCCTCCTGCTTTAAGTGTGCCTCCTTGTTTGGGTCCTTTTCTTAGTTATAAAGATACAAATCTGATATCCTTTGAAGCTTTATTACGTTGTGAGAAAAAGTGAAAACGTAATAAAAGTATAATAACAACAGTAACATGGCGACAGCACAGCACTTGAAGAGGTCTAAAAGCACAACGGGTGCCGAATAGAAATGAATGGCCCAAAAAAAGTGTTTAAAGGGAAATTGAAAGTGAACGTGGGCATTTAAAATAAGCCAACAACAAAAGGCAAAAAGAGAAAAAAAACAACAAAAATTGAATGTAAAAGCATCAAGAAAACGAGATATTTCGCATTACGGCGAAGTGTGAGTGTAATTACTTGCTACATAAAAAAAAAAAAAAACAATATAGAAATTGTAGCTTGCAACCTTATACTTTCCAAGCTCAAGGAAACGAAAATTAAAAGGCACCAAAGATGTTATCGCAAACAAATAAAAAAGTGCTCAAAAATAGGGGATTAACGGAAATAATACAATCAAAAGGTCGCAGATGTTTTTGCTCAGCATAAGGGATAGCTCCTCATTGCTAAGAGCACTGAGTCTTATATTTTTTTCCTTAAATCCCAATTTATTAAAAAGACATTTATTCCAACATTTTTTCCCTAAACTCCGTCTTAAAAAAATTTAGATAATTGGCAACTCTGCAAACCGCCCGAAGTGGCAACACCCAAGTAGGTAGTCTTGGAATGAAGCATACTATCTACACGCCAAAATTTTATTCAAGTCTGTTCAGTCATTCCCGAGATACATATTGGTCGATATACGTAGGAATGTATAAAATGGGGCTAGGTGGCAACCCTGTCTGAAAATATCTCAGTTGCAATATGGCTGAAAATACCTTTCATTTGATACCCATATTGCTATATATTGCTCAATATTAAACAAAAAATTGAGATAGGTGGCAACCTTGTAAACCGCTCGAAGTGACAAAATCAAGGTGAAAAGTATTAGAATGAAATATACTATCAATATGCCAAAAATATACCGTCGCTCCCAACGAAGACTAATACGATTCAGTTAGCGTGGAAGACTAACACGGTTCGTTCTCTGCGTCGAAAACTAACACACTTCGTTCTCTGCGTGGAAGACTAACACACTTCAATTTTCTGCTTGGAAGACTAACACAGTTCAGTTCAGTTCTATGCGAACTGTGTTAGTCGGTTGAGTTTTCTGCGTCGAAGCCTAACACACTTCAGTTTTCTGCGTCGAAGACTAACACACTTCGTTCTCTGCATAGAAGACTAACACAGTTCGCATAGAACTGAACTGAACTGTGTTAGTCTTCCACGCAGAGAACGAAGTGTGTTAGTCTTCGACGCAGAAAACTGAAGTGTGTTAGTCTTCGACGCAGAAAACTCAACCGTGTTAGTCTTCGTTGGGAGCGACGATACTATCAATATGCCAAATTTGATTTAAATCGTTTTCGTCGCTCCCAAGTTATTGGTCGATGTACGAAGGAATAAATAAAAAGGGGTTAGATGGCAATCCTGCCTGGAAATGTCTTAGTTGGAATATGGGCGAAAATACCTAACTTTTAGAATGAAGCATACCGGTCCCGAGATAAGTATGTATGTACAAAATATTCAACTGCGTTGCCACTACTCGTTGCATCAAGTCCAAACACTGTTGCCACTATTTTTTCAATCAAATTCCAGTTTCATAAAAAAATTGCATCACAGCCTAAGAAGTTAACTTAAAAAAGAAATTTGGTCTGTATGTTTGTTCTCGTATCACTCAAAAGCTGCTGAAAGGCAACTCTCACTGTCGCATTACTTGACGTCCAACGTAAAATTTACGTTATTCTTAATTTTGATAACTCGACCAGCTTCGGAGTTATCGACCAAAGTGATGTGACACAAAATATATTAGTGTGATAATGAATGCTGCAGTAAGCATAGTGTTTAGTTTAAATATTTCAGATGGTTTTGGAGACATCTCCTAAAGTCAGAAGACTGAGAGGTTGGCGCAGGTCTAGCTTTGGGCGGGATAATTTCTACCAGGCCTGCTAGTTAAAAATAAAATTTATGCAAAGTATCATTATTAAGCCAACAGAATCCCTAGCAATCATTTTTAAAACAGAATTAACGATCCCACACCAAGCGTGCCATAAAAGTTCCTAAAAGTAATAGGATCCACTCAAAGGTGTTTAGTACCAAAGCTTAGCAGCAATCACATCACAGCGGCAAATATTCCAAGAATAATCAAATCGTATTTGTTCCAACAGCAAGATTCTTTTTCAAGCTAGATTTTTCTTTCGCCCAAACAATAACAACAAAGTGCTTGTTGGTGAGCGTATTTCATTTATTTGCTTAACAACAACATGAAAGGCTTTTCAGTGGTTCCTCATAGAGGCTGTTTAAAGTGTGGATACTGAAAAAAGTTGAAAGTATCTATAAGTAAACTTGAACGCCGCAAAAAAAAAGTGATAAATTATAATGAAATTATATTAGCAGTGAAAATATATACTAAATCAAAAGTGTTGTATTAAATATTGTACCCAGCAAAGTACTTATGCTAGAACAGATGCCAAAACCATTGTGATTTAAAATAAAGAAATGTCAAAGCAGTAAACACTCGCTGAAGCAATGATATAAGACAAATAAACATTTCCACAAAAATATAAAATATATTTTTACAGAGACTACCAAATATCGATGGCTGAGTGAAGGATCACCCGTTTTCAAAATCGCTCTATTTTAAAATTTGTTTTAAAAACCCCTCTCTCAGAATGAATTTCAAAAATGATACATCTCAATGAAAATTTCATTAATTATCAGCTGAGATATGGCGTTTTTGAGTAAGATTTTTAATGCGGTAGTTGATTTGGTTCTTTACCCAAATTCGGAAATACTTATGCATCGTATTATTGTTCTTCTAAAATACATGATTAAAAAAATTGTTTTCGCGTTTTTCAGCTGATACTCGTCGTTAACGACGTAGTTTTTGGAAAAAATTCTGAAAATGTGTGAAAATTTGCCGATTCAAGTTTTTGTTAAAAAGGCAGCTCTAGAGGTGCTTAGAGCAAAATAGATATCATATTCGAACTTATTTCAAAACCAAAAATTTTTGATCAATGCATGGAAATACTTAAACCTTCCTTCCTTTCACGAACGCCCATGGTTTGGCCATTTGAAAACTTAAAAATAAGTTTTCGATACAACTCTTGGCATTATAAGAAAGATCATTCAAAGACATCTCACCTCCTGCCATGGACACTATCCATGATTCAGATCAGTAGGGGGACAACTATGATGAGGAACCGATAGCGAGTAATCGTTGTTAGTTCGCGACGATACTTTCCTTCACAATTGTCAAAATGCTACTTTTTGACAAGAAAAGTTTTTCCTTGAACACAAAATTTTTGCTGTTTACTTTGGTTTCTTAAAAGAGTAGAGTATGTGAACAAAAATCAATGAACGCCATGATTAGTATCTTGGGCGTTTCAGACGTGCTAGAGTTCGGTCGCTCTTAAAAAAAAAAAATAACCCTAGGCTACGCCATGCCAAGTCCGGGTGCGTGGTATAACCGTGGCTACCGCCAGGTTACTCACGCGCCTAGTAGTAGTACACCCTTCTGCATCGAGCGATTTTTAATTCCAAATTTTTAATTTATGCTCTGTAAGGAATTATATCATTCTGAAGGGTGTACTACGTAGAAAGACTTCACCGTGGCGGTAGACACGGGTATACCACGCACCCGGACTTGGCATGGCGTAGCCCAGGGTAATTTTTTTGAAGCGCGGCCGAAGGC
>CAXKVI010000005.1:111719033-111741533 GCA_964058755.1 Campiglossa producta
AAGTTCGGGTAAACGGCGCGCTTACTTATAAAGTTAAATAGAAAATCTATTAAATTATACTATTTTAGCTATTTACCCTATCGAGTTATTTCAATTTATGTGATCTTCGAATTTTCCATATCGAACGGAGCCGGGTCGGGAGACCATTTTCCTCAGGTAAACTCCAATTTTTACTCAAGTTTTCGTGTATACGGGCGGACAGACGAACGGACAGACTAGTCTTAATCAACTCCTCTTTTCAACCTAAGAACTCTATATCTATTTCAATTATTTTGTTTCGCTAAGTAGTACAGTTATAAAAAATAAATATAATAAAATTAAATAAATGGAAAAGACTCTACAGAAGTCATCTACCACTCTTATATGCTTATATGAGTCATATAGGACTCTTATATCAGTCATATAGGAACCTTAAATGAATTATATATGACTCATATAGTTAAACTCCGATGATAGATATAGACGAATTTTGGTCCCTGTTTACACTCAAATTCAAGGAATATGCGTGCATATAGAAAAGCTGAAAAAAATATCTCCATTTACTAAGCTAAGCTCATGGCATTTCTCGAAAACATGTTTCAGACACTTTCATACAATTTTAATACAACCAAATTGCACCACTTAGCTTTTATTTCACCCTTTCGAATTTTTTTCCTACTTCCTGCATACAACACTACAGCAAACTACCCCTGTCAGCTTCTCTCCCCCACAAATGTTTCTTGTGTGGTCTGTCGTCCCTACACGCTTTGGCCTTCACACATAAATGGACATGATTTTGCAGGCGCAGTGAGCATGGCGTATACGTAACAATTTAATCCAATTCGGATACAGGGCTTTTCAATATCATTCCGATATCTATCTATAGCTGTTTGACTTTTTTGCTGGCATATATCGGAAGCGAAATACATAAATCAGTAAGGCGTAAATACCGAAAAGTGCTACGTACAGTGTACAGAGCACAAAGCGTTTTGGCTGATAAAATTGTTTATTACTGTTTGTTCTTTTTTTTGTTTTTGATTTTTTTTTTTTTTGGTAGTTTTGTATATGAAATGGGCGTGCACTAGCAGAGGGGTGTGTTATATTTGTGTAGATCTGCTATATCACATTTTGGTGTTGTTGTTTTTATCATTTATTTGATTTTCCTTGTTGCTTGTTTTGGCTTTTATGTTACTTTGATATGCTCCAAAGCTTCATGGTAGCCAGTTTTGATGGATTATAAATCGATTTGATATGTTCGTTGTCTACCCTTTAATGGCTTTCCGTTGAAATATATGAGATTTTAGTAGAATTCAAAATTCATCATCTGCAACATATATACACATATGTTTGTTGCTTTGTGCATACGTGCTTGAACAGCAGTCAGTATGATTTTACTTACATCACTTGTGCTGTCTCGTTGATTCTATTTGAAAAGAGGTTTATATTATATTCAATTTTATGAGTAAGTTGCTGTGTACACAAAAAGGAGAATGATGAGATTTTTCAGAAACGCAAAGATTTTGATCTACTTAATTCACTTAAAACCGCTTTAAGATACGAGTTTGACTCCTTTGAAGAATTGTTAGAGTTAACAAAAAAAATGATTGTAGAAGAAGAATATTAGTTATAGCCAATTTGTGAATAAAAAATATAATAAAAAAATCGTATGGATATTTTCATGTGAAATTGTCAGATAGTTAGAATTGCCTCCTGTCCTTTAACGTTTTTATTTTTTTATTTAAAACAATTTCCGTAAAAGAAATCAGTCCCATTCAAAGCTGCAAGTACTTTTCATTTTTTATTGTATCCTCCATGTTGTGTTCGAACCCATCGTACCAGATTTTTTTTTAAATATCTATAAGCTTTGATGCTACTCAAAAAAGGTCCCAATGTATTACGTATTTATTTTCAAATTTTTTTTGGAGTTAAATTTTTACAATTTTCGTCTCATATATTGACCTTTAAACTTGGAGAGCATATATTTTTAAGCCCTTCTCCTTTTCGATATCTCTACCGTTTCGGAGATATCACCAAAAACATGAATACATTTTACCTGAACTTTTCTTACTTGTATAACTAAATATTACTCATACGCCGTGTGTGACCTATAAAAAGTGCACTATAATTGCAAAGTTTAAAGATGTAAACAATTATTTTTACTAGAAAATATATTGTTTGCCAATCTACTAAAACACTTTTGAATTTCCAATGTCCTTTTCTAGTGAATAGATTTTTTTAATATCCTTGTAAAGGATCCTGTTGTCCTTATAGAAATTCAAAGGTGGAGATTAATTACACAGCCGTAAAATCATGTAATTTTCGAAGCCTTAATGTAGTTCTTTTGCGAAATAAATAAGTATAAACTGCTAGCTAAAGCTTGTTTAAGTTGCACAGGCAAAATCGCCTAGGCGAGTAAAGGCTACTTTAAATAACTAAGTAAGCCTGCTAATACTTTAACTGAGAATCGACACGGCCTACCGTCATCAATAGAACAATAAACATACGCACACATATTAGTTAAGCTAAAACGCAGCAATGAAGAGGGTACGCATATCAAATTTTGAACCAACATTTTTTTCAATACTTTTTTTATACAGAAGAAACTACGATTACTCATTAATGAGTAAAATATTTAAATTTTCAATCCATACGTACGAGCTCTATTTGTGGAGTAAACAAGTACGGCTTTATAAAGTAACAAAGCATTACAACTACAAGCTCAGCTCGCCTATCTGTTAGCTTTTCTATCAAATTAATTTGGCTTATTGACTTTGTTGCAAATTGAACTTAGCTCGCTAGCCATATAAGTGGAGCAGAACAAACTCGAAACTAACAAAAAAGCTGGGCATTAAAAATAATCAAGCAATTAATTTTATATTAAATAATTTCAGCGTGTGCTGCGCTCAAGTAGGCATTTTGAAATTATTTTAAAGCGATTTTCATAACTTTTTGAGAGAGTTGTTGTAAAGTTAAACAAACAGCTATATTTTGTGCATTAAAAATTGATAACGATATATGAATTAATTTTAAATAAATTGTTGAGTATTTATGTATGTAAAAAAATTTAGTTTCGAAATTTGATATGCCTTTAGCCTTAATAAAGTTGACCCGTGTCCATTTTAAATTAAAGTTTCAGCTAGCAGCTCGCAACAATATAATATTTTGCCCATACATAAAAAACTGTGTAACAAATCTCCAACTTAGAATATTTATAATGACAACAGGATCCTTTATAAGGATATTGAAAAAACCTATTCACTACAAAAGGACATTGGAATTTCAAAATTGTTTTAGTATATTGCGTAACGTTATATTTTCTAGCTAAAATAATTGTGTAGTTCTTGAAAATTTGCAATTATAGTGCTGTTTTTATTGGTCATACACGGCGTATGAGTAACATTTGGTTATACAAGTAAGAAAAAATCAGATAAATTTTATTCATTAAACTCTTGTTGATATCTCCGAAACGGATTGAGATATCGAAATAATACTGTCACTACTTTCAGGCTCACACATTTCATTTGACACCAATACTACAAAATCAATTTCTAGGGTATATCCTTTCCACAATAAAAAAAAATTTATATACGTCTAACAACCAAATTAATAGAAATAATTTGTTGCTGTGAAAAATTCACACAACACACATTTCCTTTGCTAACTCGAAAATCTCTAACAAAATCTAAGAACACAGCTAGATCAATACGGGCAAAATTTAACCCCAGGCAGTCAATTAGATAAGAGCTGTTAATTTATTTGAAAATTACTCAATTTTACTTTTACGTTTATGCAGACAGTGATGTTGTGCACTGGAAGTTCGAGAAAATCAATTTAAACTAAGCAAAGGAAAAAGGCAATTAAAACTTAACCCAAAATCATTTTCGTGCTTAGAGTTTAATACCAAATAACAAACGAACTAAGATTATGCAGTTGCTGAGAGCTTAAATACTAATCTAACTTGAAAACTTCTCAAATACAGCAACAAAAGCAAGAATTTAATTTCCTGCATAGTTAAAAGTCTCAAAAACTGAATTAAGCATCAATTAAAAAATATACCGCAAGTGGCAAACCAATTTCTGACAGTTCTTAAATTGAATTTTATCGAAAGACACAAAAGAGTTGACATGAAAAGCTATCAAAAATCAGTGCTTAAGAGTGAGTAATGCCAAAGGAACTTCAGTAAACTTTTTGTGGTATGCAAGATAAATGACAAGCACACATGCACAGATAGCAAAAATCTTTATATGTATGTGGTTGTGTGTGAAGAAATTTTCTCAGTATTCTGAATTCGAAAGTAGATTTTATTGCCTTGAACAGCTGTCAATTGTAAAAAATATGACATTTAAGTGACAGACATAAGTTCAGTAAAAAATGTTGCATACTTTTTGGCGCAGCTTAAATTGTTTTTTTTTTTGGAAATTTTAGGGCCTCAGTGGCTAAAGGTATGCAATAATATTTATTTAAAAAAATAAAAGAATACTTTTAGGCGCACTTAAGAATGTTTTTTGTTTTAACGAGATGGAAAGTTCTTTAATGATATTCTTTCCAGACTAACATCACAAACTAAATATTTTTTAAAGATACCATGTACTATTATTATATCTCTAAAGACAAGAGGTATACAAATTGATAATAGAGAAGTTTTCCTAAAAATGCGAAAGTTAATTTTATTATCAGATTCTAGAAAATATGACATTCATGTGACAGATATGTAAGTTCAGTACTAAATTAGGGGGCGAATGGTATGCAATAATTTTTATTTAAAAATCTTGTTCACTAATAATAAAAACATAGAATAATTTAAGAAAAAAATTATTCCCAAACGGTCAAAAGTCCACCAAAGTTTCAAAGATTCTTAAAAAATTAAAGAATAAATTTAAGCGCACTTAGAAACTTATAATATTTTGAGCGGATGGAAAGTTTTTTAAGGATTTTCCTTCCGGGTAGGAAGTACTATAGTACTCAATTTGTTAAGAAGTGCTGCTGCTATAAATAATGCCAACTCAAAGTAAAATTTGATTAAGTACCAAGCAGTTTCCATTAGCTACATATGTATGTCTGTAGCAAATGCCGAAATACGAAAAGTGTTAAAGTTTCTTAGTTAAATTAGTAATACTTTTTACTAACTATATACTCAGTTTTGTATGTTGCCGCAAATTGCTTCACTATTTTGTTTTTGCTTAAAACAAGTTTGCCGAATTAACACATTACGCCAAAAAGTAGGCAAAGAAAAATGGTAGGTTGTCGAAAGGTTGCTTTAATTTATAAATTTGTAGTTTAGTTTCCTCTTTTTTTTTGACTTGGATAAGATTCTACTTTAGTTTCATCTACTTTTTTGGCTTCTCGCTTGCTAAAATTCATTTCTCTACCGCCCACAAATCGTAGAAAAAGTCATGATTTTTGCTGCTTTCGAGCAATGTAACAGTTTGGGTAATTAAAGTTTTACCTTCGCCTCAAACTATACAACATTAAATTTCCCTTACCAGTTTTTTTTTGTAGTGTAAACTTTTTTCGTGTGTGTGTGCTCCTCTTGTCTGCCGTAGGAAATAAAGGCGTTCTTGAGGCGCCCTATAAAAACGTTTAAATTATTTTTCACCACCACTTCCCAGAAACCGTTAAAGTCAATAAAAGATTTTGTTAAGTATGTCACATGCAGATTCACGCGCCTAGTTTTAGGCAATGACATCGCAAGTCGATGTAGAAGTGACTGAAGCAAACATTGGGATTACTCAACAAATATTCGGTTAAGTAAAAGTTTATGTAAATTTTTTCACTTCAGCGCATCTTTAAGTAATTCCAAAATAAACCAGTTTGTAATTTATGTACAAAATTAACTCTTTGATTGTTTTTGGTGAAAAACATGACTCTTGTAACATGACAGAAGGCTGTGTTACGCAACTTTTTGGTTGAAAAACTTTGTTCTTTTTATAGAAAGAGGAGCCTCAGAGTGATTAAGATATGAGTAGCTTGTGCTCTATGTGTGAGATTCCTTCAAGTCATTTTAAACAAAACAAAGTTTCATTACGGCGATTTGTGATCTTCTTTAACTATCGATAAAAAAGGAAAATATCTGACTAAAAGCGATCATTCACAATAAATAATAAATATTGAAAATAGTAAAAATCTGTAGTAATTGAAAAAATCGATCATTATCGATACATTTCTCGAGTGATTATCGATAGTTTTCTAAAGTAATAACAGTATATGAAAAAAAACTGTCGTTATTCGATAAATATGGATTGAAAGCAAACGCTGACAAAAATTCGATCATACTTAATAGCTATCGATAAACATCTATCGATAAACAGCTTAACCAATAGCTTGAAATAATCGATTATTAACGATACATAAGTTGAGTTATTACCGATAGATTTCTAAAGTCATAATATTCTCTAGTAATTGACTAAACTAACCTCATTCGATAAATATCAATAAAAAGAAAAAGCTCTTACTTTAAACCGATTACAGTTATTAGTTATCGATTAATATTTTAAATAATAAAAAATATGTGGCAATTTAAAAAGCGAAAATTAGCGATACATTTCTAATGTGGCTTAAATGAAAAGTACCTGAACAACCTGCCAGCCGTCTAAAAAATGGATGGAAACTAAAATCTCCCTAAAACCGATAAAATTCGACACAAATAGTTAAATATTTATAGAGGTCAACATCTTTAGCAATTGAAAAACCCTTATATAATTGAAGAAACTGATTTAGCTGCAAGAAATAGATACAAACTAATAACTCTGGTTAAAATCCTCACAAACTGACCATAATCGATAACTATCGATAAATTTCTAAAGTTTCTTAAATCTTTAGCAACCTAAAGAACTTACTCAAAAAATCTGTCAAAGTCTTCATAAACGATAAAAATATCGATAAACTAGCTTCCGTCGCAAAATTTACTGCTATATTCAAAAATCGATAATAATAAATCGATGAGTCTCTGAAAATCTTCAATTATCGGAAAAACTGATATTTGTCGAAATCATAGCCGATAATTATCGATAAGTCTATAAAGTTATTGAAATCTTTAGCAATTTAAAAAGCTAACGTCAGTCGGCAAAACTTCATAAAATCAGAAATCGTTACAACGTCATAAAAACCGATAATAATCGATAAATCCCTTAAGCTTAAAAAAAAATTACTAATTGAAAGATCATTCCTCAGCGACAAAATCGAAAAAAACCCATACATAAAATCATCAAAAACTTAAAAACTCTTTTATGATCCTTTAGCTTACATATATTAAAAAAAAATAAATATGTAACGGAACTCAAAAGCTTTGAAATTAGTTATTTCTAGGCCACTGCCAATTTCCCTATCAACAAATAAAAAACTCACCAACGCAAAATAACTAAATTCGAAATGCCCGAAGTAAAAGTCTTAGGTGATTAGTTTACGGATTTGTTTGTGGGCTCAACTACCAAAGCTTTCGCTTTCACTTCAACAAATATGCCTCACATGCAAAAAAGCCGATTTAAGCGACATACAAACGCTATCTCGTACGAATGTTTTGACAGAAAAGCGGAGATTTAATTTTACTCTTTTTAGGCTTAAGGCAGTGGCAAAACTTTTATGAATAGAATGTGTACTCGACAATGCCAAAAGTTGTCAATGCTTTCGTTCTACACACAGGCACTACTTTTATCAGAGGCATGGGTATATTTGTATGCTTTTTTAAACATTGTGGAAAACTTTAAGTCTAAAATTTGCTTTTATTCTGCGGAAATCCCTGTACCTAATCAGCACAGACAGCACTTTTGGCCCCACATTAGTTTATCTTCTTCCTTTTCTTGAGTCGGGATTTGTGTTCGTACATACCTACATTAGTGACCTTTGCAACCATTTCATCTTCTTCTTCGTGTTCTTCTGCTTCTTATCTTTTTTTGAAACTTTTTTTTTCATCAGCATAAAAATATCATTTTAGTGGCGTTGCCCGAAAACTAACCAAACATTTATCTGTGCTAAGCGAACATTTACTGCGGCCGACCAACTAAATAAACGACTATGCGGCTTTTAACGGTGGGCTGGGGTTGACTGACAGTAAGATGGAAAGCGTAATGTTGTATGCCAACACATTAGGGTTAAGAAAAATAACAAAATTAATTACGGAAAAAAGTATGCAAATATTGTTTTCAAAATCTACGGCCTCTTCTGAACAGATTCTGTATCTTTACGCTAAGCCTTCTAGCCAACTAATGGTGTAAGAAAATATAAAAAAAAAATAAAAAAATTGGTTCCTATAAAAATCACAAAATAACGGGAGCCAATAAAGCCACTTTAATAAAAAAAAACTCAACGTTATAAAAAATCACTGTTCCGAAAAATCACTTGCTCCAATAAAGACATTGTTCCAAAAAATCATTTCTTCTAATAAATTCACGGTTCCAAAAAATCACTTGCTCCAATAAAGTCACTCGTTCCAATTAAGTCACTGTTCCAATAAACCACTGGTTCCAATAAAGTTGCTGTTCTACAAGTTCTTTGGTTCCAATAAAGTTACTATTACAAAAGCGCTGATTCCAATAAAGTCGCAGTTCTAAAAATCCCTGGTTCCAATAAATTCACTGCTTTAAAAAGTCAATGGTTCCGAAAATTCACTCCTTCCAATAAAATCACTGTTCCAAAAAAGTCATTGTTCCAAAAATTCAGTGGTTTCAACAAATTCACTGTTCCAAAAATCACTGGTTTCAGTAAAGTCACTATAACAAAAATTAATCGATTCCAATAAAGTCACTGTTTCAAAAATCACTGCTTCCTATATAGATACTATTACAAAAAATCACTAGTTCCAATAAAGTCACTGTTCCAAAAAATCAATGGTTCCAATAAAGTCACTGTTCCATAAAATCACACGCTTTAAAAAATCACTGTTCCGAAAAATCACTTGCTCCAATAAACCATTGTTCCAAAAAATCACTTCTTCGACAAATTCAGTGTTCCAAAAAATCACTTGCTCCAATGAAGTCAGTGTTCCAAAAAATCACTAGTTCCAATAAAGTCACTGTTTCAAAAAATCACTTCTCCAATAAAGTCACTGTTCCATAAAATCACTCGTTACAATAAATTCCCTGCTTTAAAAAGTCAATGGTTCCGAAAATTCACTCCTTTCAATATAATCACTGTTCCAAAAAAATCATAAAATTCAGTGGTTTCAACAAAGTCACTGTTCCAAAAATCGCTGCTTCCAATAAAGAGACTATTAAAAAAAATATCTGGTTCCAACCAAGTCACTTTACCAAAAATCACTGATTCCAATAAGGTCACTATTAAGATTCTAATAAAGTAACTGTTACACTTCACTGGTTCCAAAAAGTTAAAAAAAAATCGAATTGGGTCCAAAACAAATCACTGGTTTGAAACAAAATGGCACAGTTTCAAAAAATTTTACTGTTTTCAATAGAAGTCACAGGTTCCATAAAGGTAACTGTTAAAAAAGATTCATTGGTGTCTGCTTCCTAAAAGTCATTGGTTCCAAGAAGTCTCTAGTTAGAAAAAAGGGCTGATTCTATAAAAATCACGATTTGCTTAAAAAAGTCAGTGGTTCTAAAATAGTCACTTGTTGAAAAGAATCACAAGTTCTGCAAAAATCTGTGGTAGTTGACTATACTAGTGAAACGGAAATGAATTCAACGGGAGTTGCGTAACCGAATGCGTAGGCGGTAAGCCCTGTGAGCTATCGGCAAATGTAGTACAAAGTCATCTGGCATTACAATGTGTATCACATGGATAATAGGAGCACATCTACATGCCTGAAACGTTTACGCGAAATCACTCATATGAAGCGCTGATTGACAGCAGGCACCAACGAAAAGGAAGTTGATGTCTATGATTTTATAGCTATGCTTAGATAAGAAGCAGTATGTGCCTTATGTAACATTGGCGATTCAAGTCAAAGCTCTAGTAAAGCGTGTTAGACACGCTTCGTCACAGCTGTAGTGCATAAACTGTCAAAATGACGGTTAGAAAGATGAAAAACTTTTCATATAGTACAAGTTTGGACATCCAAACGTATCTACCACTTTGTAATATACTTTCAGGCGCACACGCTTAAATGCGAGGAAGTGGATGCCATACAGCATAACTTTAGGGATTTATGCGTATCAAATTGTAGCTAAGCATTTGTGTTATACAAAATTTATATTTAAATTTGTTTGTATAAGCCGCTGGAACAAGCACATGAGGCAATGGAAGAAGTAGGGATTTATTATGAAAGAAGTAGACGGCGAGAGCTAAAAAAATGAATACAAACTAAAACGAGTCAAAAAACTTGCGCGCAGTTGAGCAAATAAACAAATTTCGAAACATAAATTTTTAAAGCAGCTTTTCCACATCCTTCGCAAGCATTTTAATTTTTCATTTTCCAATTATTCTACGCTACTTCATCCCCGTTCTGCGCATTGCTGGGTCGCATTTTTTTCTGGACGCCCTAGTTTATTGTTATCACAACTGAATTGTTTGTTAGTTTTATTTGGTATGGACCCTAAATTCTGTGCTACACGCCCACCAGTCTCGCATGCCCAGCTGTCACATTTACATTGACCATCTCACTAGCTACAGCTGACAGGATAAACACGAGCGCGCTCATATTTAGACAGCTTAGTTATGTTATGTGCCATCCACATTTTTTTTTTTTTTGCAAAAACAAACATATCTACAGTGCATCATAAGTTCGTGTGGTTGTTCTTGTTTCAGCTGTGCCGTGGCTTGAAGTTATGCAGCATTCTTTTTTGAATTTTCCTACATTTCGTGCCCTCATTTTATACTTACTTATTTATTTGAACTATGACTTTTTATTGTTATTTTACTGTTTGTGTGAGGAAGGTATGTGTGTGTGTGTGTGTGTGTGTCCCAAGCGCCTATTGTCATGCAACGTTTGCGCGCGCTCGTTTTGTCGCTGCTTAGTCATGTAGAAATGTGTAAGCTTGCAATTCGTTTATTAAATTGCGCTTAACCTTCAACTTGCCGTTGGTGGTAAAAGAGAAAAAGAAAAAAAACAAGGATGTTTGCGAAATGAAAATGTAGATAAAACTTTTACTAGCACGCAATGGGGCCAAGCGTACATACACACAGAGTTATGCATAAATGTATGTGGGAGTGGGACAAACAAGCTGGTGTTTGTTTTACTCATGACAAATATTATGATCTTTAAACTATGAAATAGCCCACAGTTATTTTGGTTAGTTTACAGAAAGCTAAGGCGTAAAATGTATCCTGGCAGGCAAGGATTTTGAAATGCCTAAGTGGTTAGCTATGGAACTGTATAACGAGCCTCTCTCTTCAATCTAGTGTAGAGATCGGCAAGATGAACCCACAACGATTGCGAAACATCCCCAAAATGATCCCAAAACAACTTCAATATGATCTCAAAATTACCCCAAAATGACACTACAATGATTCCAAAATTACCCCAAGATGATGCCAAACTGAACCCAAATTCACCCTCAAATTATCATAAAGTGATTTCAAAATGAACCCAAAAGAACTCTAGAAGGAACCTAAAATGAGTCCCAAATCATCTGATAGATAGAGCAATTTTCCGCACAGTCTAGAGAGGGCAAGAAATGTTGTCTTATCGCATTTTTCTAGGGGAAGGTTGTTGAAAAAAAGAAAATGATGCCCTGTATTAAGGTTATAACCATTTTATAATAGAACAAGACGTTTTGCGGCCCTGACGTGAGGACGACATTTTTGTGCAGAAAAGAAAACGCTTACGCACAGAGAAAATTGAGCTGGTGATGGATAAGAATTGACAGTGATTTGGTCATATCAACCTAAAGTAACTGGGTGACCGAGCTTTCTCGGTATTCCTCGAAGTTGTCAACTATCTATATGCCAAATTATATCCAAATCGGTTAAGCGGTTCCCGAGATATATAGAAAAATAAATAAAGTGCGGTTAGGTGGCAACCCAAGGTGGCAACCCTGCTTGAGATTTACATATTTGGAATAAGGTCAAATATACCTTTAATTTGATCCCATATTGGCACATCTGGCTCAATATTTAAAAAAAAATTGAGATAGGTGGCAACCCTGTGAACCGCTCTAAGTGGCAATACCCTCCCATATAATCTTAGAAGGAATTATACTGTCTATGATGCAAAATTTTATCCAAATCGGCCAGGCGGTTCCCGAGATATAAGGAAAAATAAATAAAATGCGGTTAGGTGGCAATCCTAGATGGCAATCCTAGATGGCAACACTGCTTGAAACTGACATATTTTGAATACAGTCGAAAATACCTTTCATTTGATACCCATATTGGCATATCTCGCTTAATATTAAAAAAACTACCTGTGTGCCAAATTTTATCCAAATCGGCCAAACGGTTCCCGTTGACCCGGAAATACAAATATACAATGAAAATTGTAAATTAACTGATCCCAAGTAGGCCCGGAAAGATAATCTTACACGAAAAATGAGCTTCTTAGTTCCTGGGACTTCCAAAGTCGTTCCTATACTATTACCGGTGCGTCTATTTGCCAGCTCTGATAATAATAGAAAAACGACTTCATATGAAAATATTGCATACCCTTAGGCGCACAAAATAAGTTTTGACAACGACAGTTTGCTGAAAAAACTGTTTTGTTCTTTACTCGGCATCTAATTTGTAAACTAAATTAATATAAATTAAATATTTTAAAAAACTCTCGGACCAAAGAAGTGCACCTAAACGTAAGCAGAAAATTCACAAACAATGTAAGTATCTAAGCACTGCCTTAAGCTAAAGTTGCAATATCTCATATGTTAAGTTTATAAATTCTTGATTTAACTGCTTAAAAATGAATTTAGTTTTGCAAAATTTTTTGGCAAATTTTCACATATTTTGCAAATGCGTGCACAATAAAAAACATCACAGTGCAATAAAAGCAATTGATTATCGTTGTATACTTTTAGGCTATTAATAATATTTGTTTGCATTAAAGTGGCACAAAACTGAATTAATTAAAAAAAGAGCATATTCAAAAGTGTATTTCAAAATTTAAAATCCAATGAAGTAAATTGAAAACGATTTATAAAGCTGTGAAGTTAATATAAATGGTGGAAATTTAAAAACTCTGGAAATTTTGGAGACTTAAATATTGCACATACAAGATAATGCGGAAAAGTCAATAAAAAAACATAAATTTTCATCTGTTAAAAATTTGTTTGCCGTGTTTGTGTGCGCTTGCAAGCGTACGTCTGTGTGTGTGTCGCTTGGCTGTGGCTTGTGGCGTAAAATGCCGCTGTTGGCCACTACGTTAATATGATGGAGACATTCATTGTCCTTGGGCTATGTTTCATACTATACGAAGCATTGGATTTCTTCCAAGGATGCATGCATAGTTCAGCCTCAAACAACAATACAGATCAAATTGAAGCATATCGTCGTCAATTGGACGAGCAGCGTCAACAACAGCAGCAAGAGCAATTTATAGCTAATTTAACACCGCTCCTGGGTGCTCAATTGCTGGCAGCCACATCAAGCATTTCATTATCGCCTAGCGATTCTACAGCGAGCATCGTAAGCGAACAATTACGCGCGCAACAACAACGCGAACATCTCGAACAGCTACAAACGACAGCGAGTATACGCAGCGTAGGCAGCCTTGAAGCCGATAATTCAGCGAGTACGCCAACATTACACAGCAGCGGTTTGGGCAGCGCTTTCGGTTCAGCTGCAGGCAGTGGCAGCTTAAGTGCTGCAAGTGGTGGTAGCAGCGGTAGTGCTGCCTTTCGGCCCGCCTATCGTAGCGTCTACGAATCGCAAGAGTTATACGCTACCTCATCACTG
Source organism: Campiglossa producta (assembly GCA_964058755.1). Taxonomy (NCBI): domain Eukaryota; kingdom Metazoa; phylum Arthropoda; class Insecta; order Diptera; family Tephritidae; genus Campiglossa; species Campiglossa producta. The sequence continues at coordinate 111,732,789 of CAXKVI010000005.1, forward strand.
CCACGCGATTATTACTTTCTGCAACAACAACAACAAAAGAAATTCAGCGCGTTCATTATTCTCAAAGTTTGGCACATCCAATTCGGATAATCGCATCTTTCCCGAAACCACATCGGTACTGGGCGTGCCTGCGGGCGTGATTACACAACAACCAGCCGCAAGCGTAAATCATTTTGATTGTTTACCACCAGCAACAGTGCCAGCCTCACCACTAGCGCTCGACTTGAAACGTGCTATATTGAGCAAAAATAATTATAACAACAAAAACCAAAAATACTCAAACTCAGTGTACAACGAAAGAAGGCGCGCCGCTTTGGACGCAGAAAGTGTGCAAGTGCATGGTTTGGCTGTGATCGCTAGCCCATCACGTGATCCACTCACAAATAATACACAACAAACGATTACGAACGTGCGTGAGCAGCAACGTAATCGTTTAAACGTCGTCCAAACAAAAATCGCGTCGCGCTCACACGACAGTGACGTTTGCACATCCGATTGTGAATCGTATACGAGTGGTGAATCATCTGATTCGTCGGCATCCGCTTCGGCCGGTTCGGCGTCGTTAGCCTCGTGCGGTGAGGAGAGTGATCCCGGTCTGGGAGAAGAGCGTGAGTTCGGTCTATCAAATTCGTGTTCGTCATCGCATGCGGATTTTCGCGAAATCGAATGCGAACGCTTAAGGCGCAAGTGTGTGAGTGTGAAGCGTATCTACAGTATATCGGAGAAGTTTTGAAGTGTGAGTTCAAGTGCGTAACGAAGTGAGCACCGTACAGGTAATAGAAAATGGTAACTATGCCGATGAAGAAAAAAAAGAAACACGTAGAAAATGTGCAAAATTATTTAAGAGTTAGTGAAAGTATAAAAGTTTGTTTGCGCTTTTAGTAGCTTTTCTCAAATCAATATTTTACATGCTATAAGAAATAAGGCTTGTCGCTGCCTGATCGCTTAAATACACTCCACTTCGCATAAATACTCACCATTTTCAGCTTTTAAATAAAAAATCACTCAGTTTCATTTTTAAACCAACATTTCGATTATAAAATGCTTCCATTTAGTTTAAAGCTAGTTTGGTGGGATTGAAGATTGGGGGAGAGAGAGAGTAGAGAATTGAGGTGAAATAGAAAAAATGGAGTGATCAAGTATGACATGAATTAGTGAAAGAGAAAGGAAACAAAAGTTGAAGTTGGGTAAGAAGAGAAGAGGGAAAGGAAAAATTGTGTTAAGGCTATTGAAATGTTAGTCAGACCGCAAACGCTATGTTAAGTCCTTTGCCTTTTTTTGCATATGCTTCATATTGAGCTCCTGCGGTGCTCTTGGCTCTTGATGGGTCATTTCGCCGCCAATATTCGGTGTCAAACAGTGACAGTAACAAATATCCATAACTACAAAGTAATTAAGAAAAGCAAAAAATTCGAAAGAAATTGTGACAAAAATAGTAATTTCCCTCGAATGAATTTCCTGTAAAATAGACGAACGAACGACGCCAACGCCAATTTTCAATTCCATTTATTTTCACACAAATTATTGTGGCAACAGTAAATATCGATGGAAATTGCTGTTACAAATATGAATGTACTATGAATGTTGGTATGTGATGTAGGAAAAATAACACATAAATATATAACTACCTTTGTATATCGTTTTAAGTAGCTCAGACTAAATATAGTTTTAAAAATTTCTAATATTGTCATTTCGAAGAAGCTTTTAGTTGTTCAACAATTTTATTTTTAAAACTTCATGAACAAGTTGAGCGAAACTTGGTTTAGGAGAAGTGAAGGATGGTTTTGAAAAAGCGTGGGGTTTGATTAAATTGTGAGACAGTAGAATATAAATAGCATGGCAGGCCGTAGATGAAGCAAATCCAAAGGAAAAATACGAAAAAAGAAAGCTATTATTGAGAAAGTTTAAAAGAGAACTTCAAGGCCAAAGAAAAACTTCTAATAATATTTGAGCTAAACAGAAAAGATTCAGAAATTGATACAATTGACGTAAAAAATACTGGAAACTTCGACCGCTATCCTGAAATATGGCTTATACGCAAATTCTCGAACTGAATTTTCTCGTATTGAACTTTATCTATTGCGTGATATTAAATCTTGCTGAGATGTGTTTGTAGCATAATTTCTAAAGATATATACATAAAAAGGGGTGAGAGGAAAGGGGAAGTAAGAACATGTTTAGCCTTCAAACTGACTGACCAAATCACATCCATTCTAATACACTCCAAATCTTATCTTAGCCTTCATAATATAATCAGTAAAGCTTTTGTTAACTAACTGATTGGAAATGCAGAAAGAAATCTCCTGCGGCATTAACGCTTTTTTTACACTTTTTTAGCTCTCCAAGCAGCGAATGCTTTCAATATTTCCCTATTCTTTTGAAGGTTTTTCATTTTCTAAATACACTACCACATGATTTGATTAAAGCCCGGCGGCAACCAGTTGGATATTTTTCATGCCTCTAGAATGAGGTGAAGTGAAAAAATGGACTAAGGAACAAAGTAGAACAATTATGATAAACGCAGTGGGAATGGGCAAAATCGCTCGTCAGTGGCTATTGTCCAGCTCAATTTTTTTCTACATTGCTTGCGCTGGGGTGGATTTTTTGTTGGGGTTTCTTTTTCAGATTCACGGTTAGTGATTTAGTGCGTGAAAATAAAACTCACTTTTTGCGAAAAATGCTAGTGTTTTAGTAAACGGCCTCCACTGCGTATACGTCACCAAGTAGTTGAAGTAAATAAAACAAAGTAAAATAAATAAAAAAAGTAAAATAAATTAAAAAAGTGAAGTAAATAAAACAAAGTAAAATAAAATAAAAAAGTAAAATAAAATAAAATAAAATAAAATAAAATAAAATAAAATAAAATAAAATAAAATGAAATAAATTAAAATAAAATAAAATAAAATAAAATAAAATAAAATAAAATAAAATAAAATAAAATAAAATAAAATAAAATAAAAAAAATAAAATAAAATAAAATAAAATAAAATAAAATAAAATAAAATAAAATAAAATAAAATAAAATAAAATAAAATAAAATAAAATAAAATAAAATAAAATAAAATAAAATAAAATAAAATAAAATAAAATAAAATAAAATAAAATAAAATAAAATAAAATAAAATAAAATAAAATAAAATAAAATAAAATAAAATAAAATAAAATAAAATAAAATAAAATAAAATAAAATAAAATAAAATAAAATAAAATAAAATAAAATAAAATAAAATAAAATAAAATAAAATAAAATAAAATAAAATAAAATAAAATAAAATAAAATAAAATAAAATAAAATAAAATAAAATAAAATAAAACAAAATATCATTATCATTAATTAACAAATAATAGAAAAGCTTTTATCTCATTGTGCATTAACTAACAGAAATGCGCTCTTCCCATGGCTTATTAAACTATTCTTTTTATATCTGTGCTTAGTTTTATCATTTCCCTTTGGAATTAATCAACAAATCACAGAAAAGAAACGGAATTAAAGCAATAAAAAAAGTGTTCCAACAGAGACATTGACTACTTCCTTTATTGATTAAAAACATTTTTATCCAGCTTTTTCGGTATTTGCTCCATTAGAAATTTTTATTTGCATTAAAAACCTCACTGAAGTGACTTTCTATTGAATTCCTTTTCATCTACACATAAAATGTCAGTATCTACTTTTTCTATACAAAGTTACCGCCGTCCCACTTGCTCATTGAAAAGTTATCAAAGAAGCGCTCACGGCTAGCTTAGAAATCTGTATATTTTTATGAGAAATTATGAAGTGAAAGTTTTCTCAATTCATTTCTTTCCCTTTATTTCGTCATTTTCAATACTTTTTTGCTGACCTCAAATAGGGGCGATAAAAAATTTTGTAAAATTCCATTAACGTCACATGTCATCAACCCAAATCATCATCAAAATTTAATTTAATAGCATATGTGTAGCGAATTCTTATGCCCTTGGGCAGTTGCTTTCTGGGTAACCTTTTTTCTTGCTGCATTTTTCAATTTTAAGCAATCAGCGTAATTACACTAGGGAGTTTATTGAGGCGGAAGTATACGAAAAGGTTATCTAAAGCTGACTAAAAGCTTTTTACAAAATCTCAAGTGGACTTTGGTATAATTTCAATCAATGCAAACAACAACAGATTTACTTAGTTATTATATATTTGATCAAGATAAAAATAATATTATGGGAGAAAAAATGTAATATTAAAAAAAAAAAAAAAAATAAAATAAAAAAAGAAAAAATATAAAAAATATAAAATTTGTAATAAAATAAAACAAAATAAAACAAAAAAAATAAAAAAATAGGATAAAATAAAATGAAACAAAACAAAAAAAAATATAATAAAAAAAAATAAAATAAAAAAAGCAGACCGTTCAGTTTCGTTCCATGCTTGATATCCATTCCCCCTAAACTCCAATTTGCATTGATTATTTTACCTACTCAATGAAAGAAAAGCCAAGACAACACTGAAACACTCATCCCAATCTTGTTGCTCCCCTTCCCGCCGCCATCTTAGCTTAGTTCGTTTATCTTTCAGCTATTTGAAGTGCTTCGATATAACCTCTGCTTCCCCCTATTCATCCCTTTTTTACTTTTACACAAAATCGCATTTTCCTATCTCTTCGGTTGATCACTAAATCTGGCAAAGTCGTTGTATATTTTCTTTTACATTGGGGGTTGAATGATGCGAGCACAGAGAAAAGGCAAAGTTGTTGGTTGGCGAAAAAGATAAATTACTTTTGTGCTTGAATATTGTAAAGTATTTCCATTGCAACAACAAACACAAAACTGTTTCTGGTCGGTTTTTGCAGCTTTCAACAAAATAAAAGTTATTGCGCTCAAAATTTTGAATACTTTTATCCATACTTTTGCTTATATTTAGGTAGTTGTGTGTTTGTTTGTAAGTTATATACGCAAATGTTTTGCTTTGCTTGACATACTAGTCAGTGCATGTGTGTGTGTGGGTGTATGTGAATCGCTGCAAAGTAAGTTGACTCTGCAGTGAATGTTTAACATCCGTTTAACATCAATGTCCGTCCTGATATAGTTACAATGCCGGGTGTTTGTCATCGCAGACTTTGATATACCTCTACTTTTACTCTTATTTAAGTGTGTTAAAATGGGTATGTGTGTATGTGTCATTCTTTAGATGACAAGAGCATTATTGCAAAATAAACGACCGACTATCTTAAAATGTATGTAAATATTTTAAGGCTTTAGAAGTTCATATCACTTCGATGATATACGTACATACCTACACACATTACATCACATTTTTGCGTACATGCGTATAAGTTATGTGTATCGTTATCACCACTTTGAAACATTACCTTTTGGCTTTAGAATTGAGCTCTCTTAAGCCGTTTGCGCCATCTTTATGCAACACATTCGTGTCACACTTAGGCTGTTACACATTTATCATCGGTGTCTTTGCTTGGTTAGTCATTATATGCAAGTTCTTAGTATTTGTATATAAATTTACTCGCACGTGCGTTTCGATATAAATGTCTCTCTATCTCCTTACCCACTTTCTCTTTATCACTACTAATATTTATATAATGGCAAAAGTGGTACATTTGCTTCCTTTTTTGTAACTTTGTGGTAATCATTCTAAATTAAATCATAATTTGAAACACATTTCCGTTGCGGTGAATAATTTACTCAACGCGAAATTAAAGTGAAAATATGTCATTTCGCTATATAAGTAAATATATGAATGATGAAAAATGTCATAATTCATTTTCCCATGAATGTGAGAGATAAAATTGCACGTTTAAAAGGGATGATATGAAAAGCTGCTAAAAATGCAGAAAATGATTTAAAATTTTGGTACTTCCATGCGGTACTGCCCGAATTTTGTTGTAGCGATTTGGTGTGAACCTTATAGGTCATGTCATCCCTCCATGCGTAGGAAGGAGAAGACCCCAAACCGGGTTTAGTGTGATATCACATGCTGTGATATGATTTGATTATGCACGATATCACAACATTTTTAAACACTTTAACTCAAATTTATAAAAAGTATTTCCTTATGATTTAATATTATTACATTTAAAATCAAAATAGTATTTAATATGTGAATGCTTCAATGCTACAATACGATATCATCTGCTTGGTATGATAAGATATCGCTCAATTCTTTCTGCTGTTAAAACAGCTAATTTCGGTTTACATAGATTTTCTCTTTGGCATAGGGGAAATATATACGTGTAAAATTAATGGTTTGAAAAGCTACTATTAACGCAGGAAATAAATAAAAAAATTTGATGTGATCTCACATGATATGTTGTGATATAATATCACATGATATGATGTGATATTATAATATATGATATCACATGATAAGATGTGATAAGATAATCGCATGGCATGATGTGATATGATAATGACCAAAGTGGCTGTGACGTATTTTTTTCTGTGGCTGATACGTCTTTTTTGCGCACAGGGCTCGGTAATATAGGTTGTTGTTATATTATATCACATGCGGTGATGTTTTTTGATTATGTATGATATCATATGCTGGCTTTGTGTGTTGATTAGGCCACAGATAATTATAGGAGGTATTTTTAGATATGATTCATTCATAAGGTATTATTTTATCTGTGCGGAAATTCCACTTATCGAACATAACGATTAAAAAAAAATATTTGATATGATATGATTTTTAAGATTCGACAATATGATTTGATGTGTTCTGCATGATGTCGTTAAACTTTTGCAAACGCGTCAAAAAAAAAAAATAGTGGTGTTCATGTATAATGTGACATGGTGTTATTTCATATGACCAAATACTATAAAATATAAAAATTATCATATGACATAATATAAATGTTATCATTTGGTTTTATGTGATATCGCATAGTTAATGAAAATTGCAATATCCTGCGAAATATGATAAGATAAAACCGATGAATGATTGGGAGGTAATTTTTTTTGCTCCGAGAAGGCAGTCTTTTTCTGGGGAATATAGCAGTGCTAATTCTCCTAAATTTTTGCACATTTTCTGCGTTTAGAAATAAATTCTGGAATAATGTCTCTTATTTAAAAAATAATTATTTATCTTTTAGTGTTGAATTGAAAAACAAAGAAATTTACACTTAAATCAAAATAAGAATGCTCAAAGTATAAAAAAAAATATTATCAACAAAAAAACTAAATTTTTTTAAAGTGTAAAATAAACAAACCAAAAAGCTAGTTGTAGAGAAACTCCTACTTGGTGACTATTCCACTAGCAGCCAAACTACTCATAAATAGATTCAATGAAACCAATAGCAAACTATCGAAAGCCCTTATGGTTTCTATAAAGAAAAAGTAAAAGACAACTTGAATAAATAAACTGCCTGCAAAGTAGTATACAGATATACATCCATATACATCGATTAGCAACAAAAATAAGTCGTTCCAAGCTAATAATAAAAAAATGTATTTAAAATAAAATACACTCTCATATAAATAAAAAATCTCCATTGCAACTCCTAAATTGTCATAATTCAACTTAGAAATCATACCCATACAAAAAACTAAGGTAGTGAAACAAAAAAAAAAATTCAATGACAACAAAAACACCATGGTGCACTTAAAAATTCAAATAAAACAATTAACTAGTATTAACGAGCCTCAAAGCCTACTAAAAATTAGACATACAAAGAAGGGAAGTTCAAACCAATTAACGACCCACATTTAAAAACCAATTCGTTAAGTTGCTTAAAATAAATAAAAACTAAACATGGAATCCTTGGAGCGACTTTTGCGTGCTGCTCCTCTACCTCGAACTCTTACCAGCGTAAATGGTGCTGTAGCTAAGGGGCAACAACGCGCTTTAGTACATGCCTCCTTGGCAGCAGCTACTGTTGGGCGTAAAGGACGTCATTTGACGGGCACTTTTTGCTTGACCGGCGACACCATGGAGGGCATTATACAGTGTTTGGTCTTCTTGAAAGCATTTTCGGTGAGTATAAAAAATAGAGAAGTAAATTAATAGTTAAGGTTGAACTTCAAAAAATGAAGTGAGTATTTTTAAAGGAAATGGTATTTTTGGTTTGCTGATGCCGTAATAAATTTGATTTTTTTGGAGTTTAGTTAGCAAACTTATTGGTGAGAAAAAAATCACAGGTTTCAATTAGTTTGGTAAGTAATCTCTAGTAAAGTCACTTAAAAAAAAATCACTGCTTCATAAAAAAAAAAAAATAAAGTCACTGTTCCATAATCACTGCTGCAAAAAATTAAAATGTGATACCTAAATATGCATTTTTTTACTTTGGTAAGTAATCTCACTTGTTAATAAGTCACTTCAGAAAAAATCACTGTTCCAAAAAATCACCGCAAATCACTGTTCCAAAAAATGCGATAAAATCACTGCTCTAATTACGATAAAGCAACTGTTCTATAAAGTCATTGTTTCATAAAAGTAACTGTTCTAAAGAAGGCATTGGTTACAAACCAGTGAATGCAAAGCTCCAAAAATTTACTGTTAAACCCAACAAAATCACTGGCTTAAGTAAGGTTACTGCTCGAAAAATTCCACTGGAATTGAAACAAACATAATTTTTCAAAAAGTCACTGTTACAAAACCACTAATCCAATAAAGTCACTGTAAAAAAAATAACTAGTACAAAAAAATCACTGTGACAAAAGTCAATGTTCAATAAAGTCACTGTGACAAAAATCACCACTACAAAAATCACTGTGACAAAAATCAATGTTCAATAAAGTCACTGTGACAAAAATCACTCGTTCCAAACA
>CAXKVI010000005.1:111746533-111751533 GCA_964058755.1 Campiglossa producta
TTTTATTTTATTTTATTTTATTTTATTTTATTTTATTTTATTTTATTTTATTTTATTTTATTTTATTTTATTTTATTTTATTTTATTTTATTTTATTTTATTTTATTTTATTTTATTTTATTTTATTTTATTTTATTTTATTTTATTTTATTTTATTTTATTTTATTTTATTTTATTTTATTTTATTTTATTTTATTTTATTTTATTTTATTTTATTTTATTTTATTTTATTTTATTTTATTTTATTTTATTTTATTTTATTTTATTTCATTTTTTTATTTTTTTTTGTTTTTCTTTATTTTTTTAAGATTTTTATAGCTTTAAGGATTTGGTCTCTTTATCGAGTGTGATAATCGTAAATTGTGTCAATGTGTTCCCATATTAAAACATACCTGCTAAATCAATACTTCGTATTATATTTCAATTCAATAAAAATGAGCACCAAAAGTAAAAGCTTCAAGTTCGCAGTTGGGAATTCACGTACGATAAAAAATCGACAGCATGAAACGTGTCACTATTTGGAAAGCAATGTAAAATAAATTATTTATGCTCAAACGCAGATAACTAAGGACTTGGGAGTGTGTATGTTTGGATGCCCCAATTGCTCATATGAACACCCTTGATATTCGCAGAACTCTTTTGTAATTTTATACCCTAGCAGCATAAATGTGAATGTATTTCTGCTTCGTTGTCGACTACTTTCAAGCTTTGAAAAAAATGTAATCTCAGTTAGATACGATGTTTCGCTGCCTTCATATTCCGTATACTTTATAATACCTAACATAATTTTTTTGTAGCTATGTAAATGAAGACCAAAATGGCAAAATAAACAAACATAGTAAACCATCTTACATAAGTACAGTCATGTATGGGTAGGAATTTGAAAAAAACTAAGGCGGCAATGCCAAGCTAAGCTTGAGTTCATAACAACAACAAAGATGGCAAGAGATTGTAACAATAAAAGAGGCAAACAAACTTTACTAAACAAAACAAAATGCAAAAATTACATAAACAAATGCCTATGCAAATGCTTAGATAGAAAGCGAGTTCAAGGATAAGTCGCTAAAGGCAAAACATGGCAGCGATATCGATTCGCATTATAACAGAGTAGAAAATAGTGACGAACAGGAAGCTGTTAAGCAAATATGTGTTTTGTAAGCGGATATGAGTGTGGATATGTGAGCGATGTTGGATTGTATGTGTGTAGTACATATGAAGTAACATATAGTATTAACCATTTAGTGATATATCAAGTTAAAATGAAATTGAACTAGTTCGAAAAATACGAAACATGTACCACCAAAAACTTTAGTAGCACTTTTTCGGCACGGTAATGATTCATATTCATATGTAAATAAGACACTAGGTTAATTTTAGGAGACAATTGTGAGAGGCTTATCGCATTCATTGCCTACTCCTAAATCTCTTTAAGGCACAAAATATTTGCTGTAATTTTTACTTTACTGTGAAATATTTTCTTAGATCTAAGTTTGAAGACATGCCTTTCTAGATAATCTTCCAGCTGGGTGTTTTACATCAGATGTAGGTAACTCTGAAAAAATAACGAAAAAATGCATGTTTTACATTTGTATGTTTCATTTATGTTAAGGTACCCAATCAAGAGGCAATTTGGCATTGAATAGCGTAGAAAAATATCAAAAAGCTAATATCCGTTCACGGGTTTTGGAGCTTTTGTTTAACTATATAACGTATTTAATAGCTACTTTTGATAGTGAGAATTTGTATGGATCGTACGGTGTATTACAGGGCCCGGCAGAAATAGAAATGAGGGTGTATTAGTGAAAGAGTGGTCATCGCACCAACCAAACAACGTTATCTCTTTATGTTCATCCCTTCACTAGCGTATGTTGTTGAGTCGTTGCTTGCAAGTTAGTGACTGAGCATAACCATTGATTAGCCAGTGTGATCTTAGAGCTCTCAGCAAACAAATTTATTGTTCGAGTTTCCAAGCAGTATTACTTACTAAATCCCTGTAAAGCCTCTTACCCCACCTGCTTGAAAAAAGACCAGCACCTGGGTGACCGAGTTTGCTCGATGTTTTCATTTTGTCCAATAGTCTTATCTACCTAAATTTTTTAAACATTCTTACTTACCAACATAAACTTTTCCAAATCAAACAGACAGGCAGACAGACGGACATGGCTAAATCAACTCATCTCGTCATCCTGATAATTTCGGTATACTTATTGATGGGTCCATTTCTTCTTCTCATACTTACAAAATCCCTAAATGATTCCAAAATTATCCTAAAATAATCCAAAACTGATCCCAAAATGACCACAAAATATACAAGTAAAATACGGTAAAATGGTAACCCTGTGCAGCAACCCTACTGGTGTGTCGCCGAAATTATGTTTCATTTGACACCCATATTGGCATATCTTGCTCCATAATTTAATTTTTTTTTAGATATGTGGCAACCCTGGCTTCTCCTACTCTACCTTTCTATCATGCATCAGTCAGGAACGGAGAAATGAACAGAATAAAATTCCTTCTCAAAAACTTATACATCGCTTGTCTCATTTAAAAAAAAATGTATCATATGAAAGAGTATTGGAAAAACTTTCGGATGAGAACATATTTAAAACTCTAGACCTTTTTTTAATTTAGAATTATTTGTATTTTTTGCATTGGGTCATTCCAATGATTGAAATAGACTCTTTCGATTTGAATGTATTTTGGTTAGGATTTTTCTCTTGTCAAAAAAGAAGTTCTGTCAAAGGAAGAGCGATTGATTTAATATACCCTCTTCGATAATGAGTATAATCCTACCTTCCTTATGTATTCTCGAAATCTATACTTGAAGTTCAAAGTGTCAACCAACGTAAATAAAAGCTGTCGGCTAAAAAAGTATCAATCAAACAGTTTAGTTTGTATTCACAAATACTCTTCAAACAAACACTTCTTACGTCTTTTGTCATCAATTCGATTGCACAAAGTGAAACTTTATCAACAAAGAATTGATTCACACAAAGAAAGCAACTGTAAAAAGCGCATACATATAAATAAATGTTCGCATACTGGAACATATGCGCATACATACATACATTTGAATTAGGGTATGTATGTATATATAGAAAACTGCAAACAGAAATTAATGAGCCCTTACGATCAAATGACGATTTGCTTCACTTCATCAATCCTTGTACAAATCTGCATGTTATCAAAATTATGGTGCATTAAATGCGGGCTGATCCAACGCCTCTTCTAACTAAAACAAAATTCAAAAAGACAAACTGAAACATGGCGGTGAACCCATAGGCAAAGCAAATTGCACAATTCAGCAAACGTCGTAATTTGTCATTATTGCACAGGATGTTGAACTCATCAACGTAGCTGCAGCGATTTTAAATAGACGCACAGCGAGGACAAAAATACGAACGATATACATATGTAGTAGAGGGTAGTAGCGACTAAAGCAACAGTAGCACTTGAATTGAGACCGCAGCTAAGAGCGCACTACAACTACTACTTAGTGATTACACATGCACATAGATACATACATATATGTATGATGCACAAAAGAGCAGACAGCCTTAGACGAGTTGACTAACAAGAATAATCCATCAACTTTATTAATATGGCAAAATTTTGTATTGCAAGTGTGTATGTATTTGTTCCTGTAATGGTATTGTTTCCTGTAGGAAAGTCAGTGACTAGAGTGACAACTTGCGGGTTCAGAGATAGATCTTATAGGGCTGATACATTAAAGCTAATTCCGAATTAACTCCGCTTTTGGGAGTTAACTTGGGCATAATCTTCATTATAAACTCCCAAAAATTAAAAAGATTTGAGCAGATGTCATAACGATTTTACCGTTACTGTCAACGATAAATAAACAAAAATAGCAAGGACAACTACCAAAATAACGATATTACCGCTACTTGACACTAGAGTCACCACAAAATAAACAATCCCCAGCGACATCTAGTTTTAAATAGCAAGTACTACAACCAAAGCACTAGATGGCGCCGATTGTTAACCTTCAATTTGGATCTGATTAAAGAAGAGTTATTGGAGGTAATCTCCGTGTGTGTATCCATAGCTATAGACTCAGCAGTTGGTTAACCATTAAAAATCATTTTGAAGGGACAAAAAATCAATACAATTTGTTTAACTTGTCCTTAGAAGAAAACTTTTTATACAGAGGGGACAATTTCCACTTCCATATTAAAACACCGCCGAGGTAAATTTGCCAGTTCGTTGCGCGTAAAAGAGATTTGAGATTTTGAGAATTGTAGTGCTTCCCAAATTTTACCAACAGGGCTATGATTGTGGTTCTTAGCATTTGCATATGTAGTAGCATTTCCGTTGCTAGCGTTTGTACGCAGATACGCGTTAATAAGGCTGTTGTGGAGCTTCCTGCTGATGTTGCTCATTTTGTTGGCAGGCGAAGCACAGTGGATGAATGCACACAAGTTTGTGGCAGAAGCAATTAAGCATGTAAGATTGATCCGGATAGAAGTGAATTGTAACTGTATATGGCTCACTGTAACTCCGCGGGTCTTTTTCGAGATCATCTCGGGATGAATTTCGAAGACGTAGCAAAATCATGTCGGACTTGTTTTGAAACTTTTTTGAGATCACATCTGGACTTTTGTGGGACCATTTCGGAACCATTATTTTCGGAATAATTATTTTCGGAATCATTATTTTCTGGACCACTTCTTAACTTTTTTGGGGTAGTTTCGGAATCGAATTCGGGAATTTTTAGGGATTGTTTTCGGGAAAATGGTGGGACTTAATCGTGATTTTATTTTTGTTGTTTTCGGGACTTAAACGATACCATTTCGCTATTTTTTCGCACCCATTTTAGGATTTTTTGGGAATCATTTCGAAACTTTTTTGAAATCATTTTGGTGCGGTTTTCGTGGCTTTTTACAGTATGACATTTTTTCTCATCATTTCTTTAAAATATAGGTTCCCCGTAAATATACCAAAAATAAGTTGATCCCCAAAAAGTCCCCAAATATTTTGAA
>CAXKVI010000005.1:111762814-111770314 GCA_964058755.1 Campiglossa producta
AAATAAAATAAAATAAAATAAAATAAAATAAAATAAAATAAAATAAAATAAATAAAATAAAATAAAATAAAATAAAATAAAATAAAACAAAAAAATAAAAAAATATGGAGGTTAAGAATATGTAGTCCCAAATCGATCCTTCCTCCAAAAATGTTTAACTCTTTTCCACTGCTTTAAAAAAAATTTTTCTCAAAAAAAAAAAAAAAAAAAAAAAACAGATTTTCATAAAATAAAATAAAATAAAATAAAATAAAATAAAATAAAATAAAATAAAATAAAATCAAATAAAATAAAATAAAATATAAAAAATAAAATAAAATAAAATAAAATAAAATAAAAATAAAAAAATAAGATAAAATAAAATAAAATAAAATAAAATAAAATAAAATAAAATAAAATAAAAGAAAATAAAATAAAATAAAATAAAATAAAATATAATAAAATAAAATAAAATAAAATAAAATAATATAAAATAAAATATAATAAAATAAAATAAAATAAAATAAAATAAAATAAAATAAAATAAAATAAAATAAAATAAAATAAAATAAAATAAAATAAAATAAAATAAAATAAAATAAAATAAAATAAAATAAAATAAAATAAAATAAAATAAATAAAATAAAATAAAATAAAATAAAATAAAATAAAACAAAAAAATAAAAAAAATATGGAGGTTAAGAATATGTAGTCCCAAATCGATCCTTCCTCCAAAAATGTTTAACTCTTTTCCACTGCTTTAAAAAAAAGTTGTAATAAATAATTTAAAAAACGCAAACAAAAACTTCACATGCAGCAACAAAAAGTAATTGCCAATATTCCAATACAGTTTAATTTGCTTGCCTGTCAAGTAGATTGACAAGGAAATAACAATTTGGGTTATCTGCTGCGTTATACTCAATCACTTCCGCTCCAATTTCGATATTTTGTAGTGGTGTGTAAAATTCGTGAGCAAGTTTTAATGAGCTGCCCTTTTTCTCCAATTTTGCGCACACTGCACTTCAGCAAGCTGCGTAATTCTTCGCCGGAAAATCTTTGATCAGCATTCAAGCAGATGCAGCACGTTCGGCAGAGATTGAAAGAAGCTGATAAGTTTGTTAGAATGGCAGCTATTGTTGTTGCACTTTTATTGCTTAGTGTTCACTTTTAGAACTGATACATTTCCTACAAATACCGTAGATTACCTTTTTGTTTCAAATCACTCATTCTTCCACTCGCCAACGCGGGTCTGTATCATCTTGAATATCCAGTTGACATTTTTAGTTGAAAAGATGGTAATATTTTCACATATTGAGCACTTGCTTCGTTTAGACCATTAATTTGAGACCTAAAAAATATACACTTTATTATTAAAATGCATGAGAACCTGTACCGTTTGAAAGTGTTTCACATGAAATACCGACTTGTATCAATTTCCTGCCTTCTTGTATCCATGCGCTTGACATGACTCAATAATACATAGATATGAAGAGATTGATTGATGCCGCAGCTGCCATTTGCAGGCACATAATGCGACAGCTCATGCCACTTAGCTAGTCGAGAATATATAATTTGTATGGGCTTAAATGAAATTGAGTTGATAAATGTGCTGCGCCTAAAAGTAGACTTTCGCAACAACCACTATTTATCACATTTACCGATAACAACGCTTTTGTTGTTTAGCCGTTCTGTGAGTGATGTAATCTGTGTTGGAATAAATTTCATATTGTGTCAATACAATTAAATGAATGAGTTTATACATATATTTCGAACTCGCTATAATCAAGGTCTAAACGCCTAAAATTATGCAATATTATATTATTTAGTACCACAATTCAAGCTATAATAAAATTTCAAAATGCCACTGAACAAACTTACATACTTTAGGGCGTATTTAGGATAAGACGCTGGAAAGTTGAACTTGGAAAGTTGTACCTATGCTGTAGCGCCTAAAATTATGCTATGGTTTATTAAGATAATTTCACTACAGTTGCTTGCCATGATTTAAAGAGAAATCTTATAAAGCGCATATCATTTAAAGATGAACGACTTTCTTAGAAGCAATTCAAAAGGTTTTTCAAGCCCGTGGTATGAGAATAATTGCTTTTAACCAAAGTAGCTACTGAAGCTTAAAATTGAAAAATATGCAAAATAAATCACAAATCAAATACGCATTACGATTTTAGGGTATTAACACATGTAATAAATAAAAAATAAGTAAGGATAAAACTGTGTTCGGCTATGGCAAATAATTTAATTTTTTCAAAACGATATATTTTCGAATTTGATGCGCGAATAACCTATCTTAGAATGAGTTTTAAAAACGGCCCATGTTAAAGGAAATTCAATAAGCTTTGAATGAAATGTTAAGGTAAGGCGTTTTTCAATCAAATTCTGAAAAAGTTCTTTGAAGAAAATGGATCTGTCTACTTCATGTCCATTTTTCACAACATTTATATGTAAGTAGGAAAGGCCACCACGCCCACACGTACATATATTAGAATGTCCCAAAAATTAAAGCTGTTTTATTTAAACGCATACTTCCTAATTTTAACACCCAGGCCGATATTTAAGGATGCACAGAAGATGGACAGGAAATACCCCAGAAATTAATTTTATAATTGGGTAACTAACGAAAGATGTTCATGCGGGCCTGAAAGTAGTGTAAGTTTTATCTCGATATCTCAATCCGTTTAGGAGATATCAATGAAAACATGAAAACAATTTACCTGTTCTAAATGTTACTCATACGCCGTGTAGGACCTACAAAAAGTACATAATTTCTAGATATACACAATTATTTTTGTTAGAAAACATATTGTTACGCAATCTACTAAAATACTTTTGAAAAGTCCTTTTCTCGTGAATACATTTTTTATATATCCTTGCAAAGAATCCTATTGTCCTTAGAAAAATTTAAAGGTGTTCGCAGTTCTTTATATATGGACACAATATCAAAATAATGTGTTTTTCGAAGCCTTGAGGGACTTTTTTTGCACTGCTCTAACATACATACATACATATTTACACAGTTTGCCCAAATTTCAAATCATAAATTTCGCTAAAATGTTACATCATTTATCGTTAAGTCGTAAATCCGGGCTTGTTTACGCATACAAAGCGCATACCTGCCGAGAACACAATACAATTTACAAAGTACAAATGTATGTTTGAGTGCTTGTAAGCATTTATTTTCATAAAACACGCAAATAGGTCACATCATGAGGAGTAGCTCGTAAATTTTTCAACTACCACGAAAAAATACATTCTTATCTAGAAATGTCAGCGCATATTTTATCGCAAGGAAATATGTATAGCACAATTTTTTCCTGTTTTCGCAATGTTACATATGTGTGAATTTCCCGCCAAATAAATGCAACATATAAAGGTATATACCTTGTTTTTATTTCCTCAACAACTAAAATATAGGTCGACGGAAATTTTAGCGTTTCCAACTAAAAATACATTAATAATGAATATCAAATTTTAGTAACTCCACGACTTAATATTGTTTAATATAATCGGTTAATTTATTTTGAAATAAGTTTCCTCAGTAAATTTTTCTTTTCTATTCATTCAAGTAATGAGCTATCATGGCATACATAAGTTTTTCACACAAATTGCGATAATTTCAAAGAAGAACAACAAAACTTTCAAAGCAAAAGTTTGAAGTTTTAAATGTTTCTTTATATCTCCCACTCTACTTAATATAAAATCCGACAATAAAAAAAATGTTTTCCACTTAAATTACTTTCGTGGAACTGGCTGTAAAATTTCACAAATTTAATTAAATTCAGTTTCATCACAAAAATCTCAAACAGATTCTTTGGCTTACTAGTTACAACATATATATCTAAGCATCATATGCATACTTAGGTACTTAACTATGTGTATGAGTATGTTTAAGTAGCTGCAAGTGGGCACTTAAACCAAACTTTTTCTGAGCTGAAGAGATTTGTCCGCTTATTCATTAGGATGTAGCCATTTCAAAAGACTACTACAAAGTTCAAAAGATGTGAAACATCTGTAAGTACATACAAAAAAATGTATGTTTATATACGTCATAGCTTATGGTTTTTGTTTTTAAAAGTACAGTTGCGTCTATCGGTGAATTCTCGTGTTCTATTCCCGATGCTTACTGCATGGAAAGCATCACACTAATTAGACTAGATAAAACTATAACGAGATAAATACGAGCCCTATTCTTTCCTTACATCTGTATTTTCACGGAAAATCATCAAATGGTTGGAATTGGCCCCTCATTTTTAAATGAAATCAAAAAACTTTATCAGTACACGCTTTGTTTGAAATTTGTCCCCTCATCTAATGTAAGCGTTCCAAAAAAGGTTCCCAAAAAAAAAATCCAACAGGTGGCAACTTTCTAAATCCAGTCAAGTGGCATCATCCAAGTATAAAATCTTAGAATGAAGTATAATATGTTTTAGATATATTGCTCGATATATGAAGCAATAAATAAAATGCAGTAAGGTGGTAACTCTAGGTGGCACCCTTGTAAAAAACCTCAAGTAACAAGCATACTTTCCGTCGAAAATAACTTTCGTTTCATACCCATATTGCCACATCGTGCTTAATATAAAAAAAAAAAAAAAAAATACGTGGCAACACTGTCAACATCCCATACTCCTTTAAAAAAAAAAAACTAATGGCGGCGATATACCAACAGGTTATTATAACCTCTAACGAGATTTTTACCCGAGCTTCTCTTTCCAACTTGTGGTGTGTTGCTTTTTGAGTTTTTCCTACAAGTTGACGGGACCTACAGTTTTTTGCTGGCTCCGAACGGCACTTGCAAAGCAAATGAATTTTTTGCTGAGAAGCTTCTCATGGCAGAAATACACCCGGAGAGTTTGCCAAACTACTGCCGAGGGGCGACCCCGTTTAGAAAAATTCTTTTTCCAAATAATTTTTGATGTTTTTTTTTTGCCGGGCATCGAACCGCCACGACTTGGTGTAGAAGGCCGAACACTTAACCGCTACACTACGGCGGCCGCCAACCTTACTCCTTTATCGACCTTTTTTTTTTATTAGTACGAGAGTCCCCATAGGCATATGGTTGTTGATTAATAACAAGCTAAACTTTTTTGAACGACATCCTTTCCCCGAGACGACCAACTTTTTCATATTCGAAAATTCTGGCAAGCGCGACCCTTGATGAATTGCAGATTTATTTTAATTTCATTAGCTGCCAATGTCGTAACCAGCTCATGAATATATGTATGTGTCTTCAAATTTGGGTGCCACATAAAGTGGGTCCGATGGCCTAAATATGTCAAAATAACTTTATCAAAGTATTTATCAATGACATTAATATTTCCCTGCTTAACTACCTTGACCGGTTAGCTCTTCTCAGGATATCAGTGATAGTCAGTGCTAACAAGACTACTACCCCGCAGCGAAAGCAACTAGTTGAAAACTACTTTACAACTAGTTGGTGTACCGGGCCGAACTAGTCAGTGTTTTCTCTCTTTTCCATATGAGCAACTGGTATTTTTTACGAAATGTCAATTTTCGGATTTCGATCAGAACATACCAGTCATCTACTAGTCATGATATACTACAATTATATTAGTTGTAAAATACCAGTCCCATACTAGTACAAGAGACTAGTATGAAATATACTAGTATTATAGTAGTCCAAAAGGCATTGAACCTGGACTAGTATGATTTAAATCAGAATTTTTAGGACTTAACCTTAATTTTATCATTTGCCTTTATTTTCATGTTAATTCTTAAGAAAGCAGAGACTATTTGTATTTACCTTATCACAAGAAAGCATCTGTGAATTATAAGAGAAAAAAGAAGCAAACGAAACGAATGAATTTTGTATTTTTTAACTGGTATGATTTCATCCAGAAAAAGCTAGTTGTATACTATTATGGAATGGATATTTCCTGGCTAGTATTGGTTCAGCCAGAAAATTCTAGTTCTATACTAATACAAAATAGATATATATTATACATTTATCTTGTTTATTGCTAAAGATGCCCATTTTAAATTACTTTTTGCAACTATTTTTTTTTTATAGATCAATACTTTTTATTTATTCGACCTTTTTCCAGTACCAACCATCTCTAGAATCATTTGCAAATGTTTTCATTTTTATTTTATTTTGTTTGTTGTATTGCGCTTTTGCGTTGTGAAATGAACATCAATCGAAACCACTACCACTGCTAGTTTTACAATTTACTTGCCTTTATTTTAAAAAGAGCTTTATTTGTGTGCACGTACCTACGGCATTGCTGTATATGGCTCTGGATTGTTTTTTATACAATGGCCTCTTCTCTTTGCCTCACTGCTGTTCTTGCATTACACTTTTGGCTAGAACACATGTTCCCTTACCTCCATCGTGTGTGCCTGCCTGCAGTTGCTTCGTGATTGCTCTTAGTCTATTTACTTGTCTGCTTATTTGTTTGCTCGTTTGTTTGTGTGCATTTGTGCAGTGATTTATTTATTCATTGATTTTTTCCAGCAATTCCTTTTTTAATTTGTTTGATAGTTGACCAATGTTGTTGTTTTTTTGTTTTGAGTGAATATTCTACTAGCCGTTTTGCAATTTCTTTGCCAATACCTCTTGCGGATTTAATTATTGACTGTGGGGTAGATATCCGGGGTCAACTTTTGTAGCGTGCGAACTTCGTTTTTTTTAATGAAAATTAACAATTGCCCAAAATCATCCTTAACACAAATTATTGTGTTAAGCAAGATCAATAAGATTCACTATTTGTCAAAATAAAAAAGTGTTTTGGCATTTGCTTTTTTTACAAAAAAACGAAGGAGTTCACACGCTACAAAAGTTGACTTGTTGGAGAAATGCCCATCGAAAATCGTTATAGCAATCGAATAATAATATTAAAATGATGCTAAACGCTATCTTCGACGTCAGTAATCTCTCACCTATTTTTTTTCCTTTTCAATGGCGAAAATATAGCAATCTTTGGACTTTAATTCGCTACATCATGGCTCATATCTGCGTACAGTTCTTATAGCCTATCATTAACTTTCTAAAGATATACACCATCGGCATCACCCATAGGCTATCTTACATTGATATATACATATGGTTAACGCTACAGTGCTGTTCTACATTCCAATTTTAAATAATTTAGCTCTCTCTTAAGCATAATAAACTAGCAGGTAAAAGCAATAAATTACAGTTGGCCTTGTAAAAGGTCAGCTGCAAAGTGTGTTTATCACAAACAGGTATAAAGCTATAACTAAAAACGAAAAGCAATCCTTAAAGCTATATACTTCAATAATACAACAGACTAATATCTCCTCATTATCATCAGTCTACTTTCTGATGAATAGCTGTTATTAATTATCTGTTTAGAGCAGTTTTCATAGTTTCGCTTTTGGATTATGCAAACGTAGTACACGATACCTGCAGGCAATTAATCATAAATTTCGGCAGAAGTTTAAAGCCTCAACTAATACCATTATTGACTTATTTGACATTTTGATTATTTCCTAATTCCTCATTTACGTTTGAGATGACAGACA
>CAXKVI010000005.1:111775314-111792814 GCA_964058755.1 Campiglossa producta
CTGGAATGGCTGCAATAAATAGGATTATGCTTTTGTTGCTTTACATATACTTCGTAAAGTCATTAACAGCAGCTTCAAACGTGTTTACAAAAAGAAAATGAGGTTGACTTAAATTCAATAAATACGTATCAATAACCGATTTTGTTTATTATATCAGCCCACATGATTTCTATATGGCATGTAACTACATCAAAGAAAATCGAAGAAATAAGACCAGTTGCTGAAAGGGCAGTTAATTGCTATTCACAACTACGTTCAAAGCATTTATAAACCAATATTTGTACATTTAAAGTGGGGAAATGATTGTTTGTATAAGATTCGTGTGGTACAAAAGGTATTCACTAAGGAGGTTTTAATTAAGTTGTTACTGGGGTCATATCTCATAACTTTAAACGAGCTATTCTTATACCGTTTGACGGATTCCGATGAAATTTGGCACAGAGATAGTAGGGGTATCAAATGAAAGGTATTTTCGGCGACATACCAACTGAACTATTTTCAAGTAGGATTTCCAAATAGGGTCGCCACCTAACCGCATTATATTTGTATATCCGGTACTACCCCGAGCACCGTTTGACCGATTTCAAGGAAATTTGGCATACGGATAGTACGGTTGGTTCCAAGACTTTTCACATGAGTGTTGCCACTTGGGGAGGTTTAGAGGGTTGCCACCTATCCTATTTTAGTATTGAAAATATGCCAATATGGGTATCAAATGAAAGGTATTTCCAGCGACATGCCAAGGAAAATATTTTGAAGTATGGTTGGCCCTTAGACTTTTCACTTGGGTGCGTATCTCAATTTTTTAAGTATTGAGCAAGCTATGCTAATGTGGATATCAAATTAAAGGTATTTTACTAACGAAAATATTTTAAAGTAGGGTTGCCATCCAGAGTTGCTATTTTACCTTATCATTTAAGGTAATTTTGGGATTATTTTGGGGTAATTTTGGGTTCATTTTGGTATCATTTTGGTATTATTTTGAGGAAATTTTTCAATCATTTTGTGGCCATTTTTGGATCATTTTGGGTTAATTTTAGGATTATTTAGGGTTCTTAAGGGATCATTTTGTGTTGGCATCTAGGGTTGCAACCTAACTGCTTTTCATTTTGTATGTGGATGGTATGCTTCATTCTAAGATTTTCAACTTAGGCTTGCCACTTGAGGCGGCATATAAAGTTGCCATCTATTTGATATTTTTTCGGAAATCTATTTTGAAAAGTTTATGTTGGTAAGTAAGACTATATTGGAAAGAATGTAAACGAGACTATTGCTCAAATCGAAAACACCGGCCAGCCAGATAATTTTGTTTAAAAACAGTTTATACGAGGTGGCCTTTTGTGAAACATTTTACTAAGACTTTCTTTTAGCAAATCAAATATTCAACTCGTTACTTTGTATGACTTGAAATTTGAAATCGAAAGTCATATTTCTGTACCTGTTAGGACACAAGTAGCGAACAACAAAACCACAATGTGCGCTTGCATTTCCTTTATTCGCCTCAAAATTTATTAAACACAATAATGAAGGTCACACAATGTCTATATTTATGACTGTTATTTGTTCGGGTTAACAGCTATGTTTGATTTTAGTTCACCCCTTGCTTTGGTTCATTTGGCGCCTAATCGACTAAAGAATGTCCCGCTGGCTATGTGATCATAACATAAATTTAACAAAGATTTTATGATTTGTGTTCATTGTTTTTCGTTTGGGTTTTGGCTAATGCATCCCTTGCGGCTATGAAATACCTAAACAGTTTATCAAAATGGGATAGCAAACAAAGAGTAAATAAACTATGCAGAGCTTAAGCAACGTTTGTTGAGGTATGCATATTACGAGTTGTTCGCATGTGGGCATAAATTAAGGACAAGCATAATCACTGATATGAAAATCTTTCATTAAATTGAGTGTGGTTTTTCTTAGTTTAGTGGTTATGGATAAAATTCCTTTTAAATTCCTTTTCTTTGATCACTCATTCCTTTAGCCAGTATTAACACTTTATTGGCTTGTTCTAAGCTCAAGTATCTAAAAAATGTGTTTCTTTATTCACGCTCACATAACACACTTGACCAAGATTTATGAGTAAACATAAATTTTTTTTCATGCATACCAGGGATGGGCATTATTTTATTTTTGAGTGACAAGCGACGAAATAATAAATATAAATTTTCATTCATGCATGAAATGACTCGTTATTCATCACTCAAGAAATTCTGAGTATTGGAGGAATTTTGGGATCATTTTTGGGTAGTTTTAGGATTATTTTGGGGAAATTTCAGGGTAACTTTGGGGTAAATTTGGGAGCATTTTGGGAAACTTTAGGGTATTTTTGGGGTTATTTTGTGATCATTTTGTGGTAATTTTAAATCATGCCAAAAAACAGCAAAAATATCCCATAATAAACCGCCAATTTTAACCCAAAATAATTCCAAAATTATTGCAAAAATATCCCAAAGTTACCCCAAAATTAATCTTAAAGTAGCTTAAAAGGATTCCAAAATGATCCCAAAATTACCCCAAAATTTGCCAAAATTACCCGAAAATGATTTCAAAATTACCCCAAAATGATTTCAAAATTACCCCAAAATGACGCAAAGTAGTTCCGAAATGATCCCGGAACAAACCCTAAATGATCCCGAAAATGGTACAAATATAATTTGTCGGGGTCTCGAAGTACTCATTTTTTTAATTTTATAAATAATGAATAACTTTTTATTCGAAGGCGCCCAACCCTGATGTATACATAAAATCCTTGTTTAGATTCATAAAAGGCTCATTAAGCACAAAAATTGAGCAACTGACAGTGAAAGGAATACGAGAGCCCATCGCTCATTTATCATAAAGCATGTAAAGGCATGCATGAAATTTGAGTAAGTAAATATGACATGTCATTAAACTAGAGGGTGAGAGTTATTTGCATACAGACACAAGCAAATATGTATGCCTCGAAGTGTGTGATGTCTTTTCTTCGTATTGAAGAAAATATTACTCATACGACATGTAGCACCATCAGTGATATTAAATGGGCGTCATCATGCTAGTTGAGGGGCATAATAAAAGTTCGCCTAGCTAATGATTTTAAGCCACTTTGAAGAAACTAAATCCATTCAAATAGTGGCAAACCACTCCAAAGCAGCCGGGTAGGGATTTGGGGGTGAACCAACCAGGAAATACATTTTTTATCTGACTTTCTCCAGTTTGCTGATATCATCTCAGAGAGCTTCCATCAAACCCCTAACCAATGTTCCCATATGCAAACTTGCTACGGATGATGTAAGAACTTAACAAAAAAGATTTAACGGTTAAACGAAATGCCTATATGTTGCCTTAGTTATTCATTCATACGATATATTGCTTTGAGTGCCGCTGAAGCATAACAGAAGTGGCAATTTTTGTGTGATAGGCATTGTAGCAAAATGATTGACGACATGATTAGACGGTAACCCAAGATATTAATAACATGGTAAGAGAAACATTGCCATGGAAAGCAGTATAGCATGTATGATGTCATCTTAGTAACGCATATCAATAACCGAAACGCCCAAAAAGTTTTGAAGTGTGGTTTAATTTATTACGTACATATAAGTACATAATCTTGTTTTAGTAGAATGAATATACGCGCAAGTTTAGGTATGTTAGGAGTGTGCAAATTTATATTAGACTGTCCCAAAAAATCATAGTTGCTTTATTTAAATGCACGCCCTCTAGTTTTGACCATAATGCATCAACTATTCTAACAAACTTTCATGCAGATGCAGGCAACTGAAGTTACGTGTTTTAAAACTATTATTATCCCTCAACTTCCTTAAAAGCTGATATGTTTTAAAATCTTATAAAAGTCCTAAAAATGTCTATAGAAATATTAAAGAATAATCCAAAACATGAACAGAATATGCCCTACAAATAGATTTTACAACATGGGTATCAAATGAAATGTGCTCATGAGGACCTACTTTCAAGTCAAAGTTTTAAGCATGAATACAATTTACCTGAACTTTTCTTACTTGCACATACACATAACCAAATGTTACTCATACGACGTATGTATAATTGCAAACTTTCAAGATGTACACAATTATTTTTGCTGAAAAACATATTTATATTATACATTATACACATTAATTTAATTTAATCTTTTTATTTTATTTAATTTAATTTAATTTTATTTTATTTTATTTCATTTTATTTTATTTTATTTTATTTTATTCTATTTTATTTTATTTTATTTTATTAAGCTATTGCATAGATTTTATCGCAGGCCTTGGCGGTGGGAGTGAAATGAAAAAAAAAAAAATGTTAATGTTAAAAAAGTTCGTAGTAACGGACTTTTTTCAATGTTAAAAGGTTCGGCGTTAGCAACATAACTTGACAAAAATAAATATAAGCGTTGCCTACATTTAGGCGTATGACGTTGTACTAATGTTAGCAACAGGCCGATTACATAAAATTGGAGCTGTAAGCGTTGTCTACATTTAGGCTATACTACTAACAGTATGACGTTGTACATAAAATAGGAGCTGTATAGGCTATACTGTTACCAGGTTAAGGCTGTACTGCTCTAAAGTCATAAATACGCTCATTGAGTTTTCATATATATTATAATTGCATAAGTTGATAAAAAGTGATATGTAATAGCTTTACCGCGGCAGCCCCCGAGTGCCACACGTCCTTTTTTATTTTATTTTATTTTATTTTATTTTATTTTTTTAATTTTTTTTTATTTTATTTTATTTTATTTTGCGGCCGCCGTGGTGTAGCGGTTAAGTGTTCGGCCTTCTACACCAAGTCGTGGCGGTTCGATGCCCGGCAAAAGTAACATCAAAAATTATTTAGAAAAAACAATTTTTCTAAACGGGGTCGCCCCTCGGCAGTAGTTTGGAAAACTCTCCGGGTGTATTTCTGCCATGAGAAGGTTCTCAGCAAAAAATTCATTTGCTTTGCAAGTGCCGTTCGGAGTCGGCAAAAAACTGTAGGTCCCGCCAACTTGTAGGAAAAACTCAAAAGCAACACACCACAAGTTGGAAAGAGAAGCTCGGCTAAAAATCTCGTTAGAGATTATGATAACCTTTTGGTATATCGCCGCCATTAGTTCTTTTATTTTTTTTATTTTATGTTATTTTATTTTATTTTATTTTATTTTATTTTATTTTATTTTTTGTTATATTATTTTATTTTATTTTATTTCATTTGTTTTATTTTATTTTATTTTATCTTATTTTATTTTATTTTATTTTATTTTATTTTATTTTATTTTATTTTATTTTATTTTATTTTATTTTATTTTATTTTATTTTATTTTATTTTATTTTATTTTATTTTATTTTATTTTATTTTATTTTATTTTATTTTATTTTATTTTATTTTATTTTATTTTATTTTATTTTATTTTATTTTATTTTATTTTATTTTATGTTATTTTATTTTATTTTATTTTATTTTATTTTATTTTATTTTATTTTATTTTATTTTATTTTATTTTATTTTATTTTATTTTATTTTATTTTATTTTATTTTATTTTATTTTATTTTATTTTATTTTATTTTATTTTATTTTATTTTATTTTATTTTATTTTATTTTATTTTATTTTATTTTATTTTATTTTATTTTATTTTATTTTATTTTATTTTATTTTATTTTATTTTATTTTATTTTATTTTATTTTATTTTATTTTATTTTATTTTATTTTATTTTATTTTATTTTATTTTATTTTATTTTATTTTATTTTATTTTATTTTATTTTATTTTATTTTATTTTATTTTATTTTATTTTATTTTATTTTATTTTATTTTATTTTATTTTATTTTATTTTATTTTATTTTATTTTATTTTATTTTATTTTATTTTATTTTATTTTATTTTATTTTATTTTATTTTATTTTATTTTATTTTATTTTATTTTATTTTATTTTATTTTATTTTATTTTATTTTATTTTATTTTATTTTATTTTATTTTATTTTATTTTATTTTATTTTATTTTATTTTATTTTATTTTATTTTATTTTATTTTATTTTATTTTATTTTATTTTATTTTATTTTATTTTATTTTATTTTATTTTATTTTATTTTATTTTATTTTATTTTATTTTATTTTATTTTATTTTATTTTATTTTATTTTATTTTATTTTATTTTATTTTATTTTATTTTATTTTATTTTATTTTATTTTATTTTATTTTATTTTATTTTATTTTATTTTATTTTATTTTATTTTATTTTATTTTATTTTATTTTATTTTATTTTATTTATTTTATTATATTTTTAAAAGTTTTGAAGTGTGGTTTAATTTATTACGTACATATAAGTACATAATCTTGTTTTAGTAGAATGAATATACGCGCAAGTTTAGGTATGTTAGGAGTGTGCAAATTTATATTAGACTGTCCCAAAAAATCATAGTTGCTTTATTTAAATGCACGCCCTCTAGTTTTGACCATAATGCATCAACTATTCTAACAAACTTTCATGCAGATGCAGGCAACTGAAGTTACGTGTTTTAAAACTATTATTATCCCTCAACTTCCTTAAAAGCTGATATGTTTTAAAATCTTATAAAAGTCCTAAAAATGTCTATAGAAATATTAAAGAATAATCCAAAACATGAACAGAATATGCCCTACAAATAGATTTTACAACATGGGTATCAAATGAAATGTGCTCATGAGGACCTACTTTCAAGTCAAAGTTTTAAGCATGAATACAATTTACCTGAACTTTTCTTACTTGCACATACACATAACCAAATGTTACTCATACGACGTATGTATAATTGCAAACTTTCAAGATGTACACAATTATTTTTGCTGAAAAACATATTTATATTATACATTATACACATTAATTTAATTTAATCTTTTTATTTTATTTAATTTAATTTAATTTTATTTTATTTTATTTCATTTTATTTTATTTTATTTTATTTTATTCTATTTTATTTTATTTTATTTTATTAAGCTATTGCATAGATTTTATCGCAGGCCTTGGCGGTGGGAGTGAAATGAAAAAAAAAAAAATGTTAATGTTAAAAAAGTTCGTAGTAACGGACTTTTTTCAATGTTAAAAGGTTCGGCGTTAGCAACATAACTTGACAAAAATAAATATAAGCGTTGCCTACATTTAGGCGTATGACGTTGTACTAATGTTAGCAACAGGCCGATTACATAAAATTGGAGCTGTAAGCGTTGTCTACATTTAGGCTATACTACTAACAGTATGACGTTGTACATAAAATAGGAGCTGTATAGGCTATACTGTTACCAGGTTAAGGCTGTACTGCTCTAAAGTCATAAATACGCTCATTGAGTTTTCATATCTTAATAATATTATAAATCTGAATGTAGCGATGTTTGGATGTTTGGATGTTTGGATGTTTGGATGTTTGGATGTTCACGATTTTCGTTCCTCAATCACGTGAGAATGGCAAAACGGATTTTCTTGAAATTTCACATCCAGACAGCTAATAGTCTGGAAGGAAGTATAGGCTATCGATATATTTCGATAAATTTATCGATAACTGAGTTATCGGTCAAAATGTGATTGCCAAAAAAACCTTAAAATTACCCTACAATATGGGTATCAAACGAAAGGGGAAGGCCCCAGGTTTCATTTGGACTTCGATATATTTCGATAAATTTATCGATAACTGAGTTATCGGTGAAAATGTGATTGCACAAAAACCTTAAAATTGCCCCACAATATGGGTATCAAATGAAAGGGCATGACCCCAGTTTTCATTTGGACTTCGATATATTTCGATAAATTTATCGATAACTGAATTATCGGTGAAAATGTGATTGCCCAAAAACCTTAAAATTGCCCTACAATATGGGTATCAAACGAAAGGGCATGGCCCCAAGTTTCATTTGGACTTCGATATATTTCGATAAATTTATCGATAACTGAGTTATCGGTGAAAATGTGATTTCCCAAAAACCCTAAAAATGCCCAACAATATGGGTATCAAACGAAAGGGCATGACAACAGGTTTCATTGGGACTTCGATATATTTCGATAAATTTATCGATAACTGAGTTATCGGTGAAGATGTGATTGCCCAAAAACTTTAAAATTGCCCTACAATATGTGTAACAAACGAAAGGGCATGGGCCCAGGTTTCATTTGGACTTCGATATATTTCGATAAATTTATCGATAACTGAGTTATCGGTGAACATGTGATTGCCCAAAAACCTTAAAATTGCTCTACAATATGGGTATCAAACGAAAGGGGATGGTACCAGTTTTCATTTGGATTCAATATATTTCGATAAATTTATTGATAACTGAGTTATCGGTGAAAAATCCTTAAAATTTCCCAACAATATGTGTATCAAACGAAATGGGATGGCCCCAGTTTTCATTTGGACCTCAATATATTTCGATAAATTTATCGATAATTGAGTTATCGGTGAAAACGAGATGGCTCAAAAGCCTTAAAATTGGCCAACAATATGGGTATCAAACGAAAAGGGATGGCCCCAGGTTTCATTTGGACTTCGATATATGTATTTCGATATATTTATCGATAACTGAGTTATCGGTCAAAACGTGATCGCCCAAAAACATCAAATTATTTAATCAATCTACCTTTCCCCATTGATGGGAATTTTGAAAATTTTAAATACCCTTGGCAAATGCTTCAGTATTCAATAATCTTAATCTTAATAATATTATAAATCTGAATGTAGCGATGTTTGGATGTTTGGATGTTTGGATGTTTGGATGTTTGGATGTTCACGATTTTCGTTCCTCAATCACGTGAGAATGGCAAGACGGATTTTCTTGAAATTTCACATCCAGACAGCTAATAGTCTGGAAGGAAGTATAGGCTATCGATATATTTCGATAAATTTATCGATAACTGAGTTATCGGTCAAAATGTGATTGCCAAAAAAACCTTAAAATTACCCTACAATATGGGTATCAAACGAAAGGGGAAGGCCCCAGGTTTCATTTGGACTTCGATATATTTCGATAAATTTATCGATAACTGAGTTATCGGTGAAAATGTGATTGCACAAAAACCTTAAAATTGCCCCACAATATGGGTATCAAATGAAAGGGCATGACCCCAGTTTTCATTTGGACTTCGATATATTTCGATAAATTTATCGATAACTGAATTATCGGTGAAAATGTGATTGCCCAAAAACCTTAAAATTGCCCTACAATATGGGTATCAAACGAAAGGGCATGGCCCCAAGTTTCATTTGGACTTCGATATATTTCGATAAATTTATCGATAACTGAGTTATCGGTGAAAATGTGATTTCCCAAAAACCCTAAAAATGCCCAACAATATGGGTATCAAACGAAAGGGCATGACAACAGGTTTCATTGGGACTTCGATATATTTCGATAAATTTATCGATAACTGAGTTATCGGTGAAGATGTGATTGCCCAAAAACTTTAAAATTGCCCTACAATATGTGTAACAAACGAAAGGGCATGGGCCCAGGTTTCATTTGGACTTCGATATATTTCGATAAATTTATCGATAACTGAGTTATCGGTGAACATGTGATTGCCCAAAAACCTTAAAATTGCTCTACAATATGGGTATCAAACGAAAGGGGATGGTACCAGTTTTCATTTGGATTCAATATATTTCGATAAATTTATTGATAACTGAGTTATCGGTGAAAAATCCTTAAAATTTCCCAACAATATGTGTATCAAACGAAATGGGATGGCCCCAGTTTTCATTTGGACCTCAATATATTTCGATAAATTTATCGATAATTGAGTTATCGGTGAAAACGAGATGGCTCAAAAGCCTTAAAATTGGCCAACAATATGGGTATCAAACGAAAAGGGATGGCCCCAGGTTTCATTTGGACTTCGATATATGTATTTCGATATATTTATCGATAACTGAGTTATCGGTCAAAACGTGATCGCCCAAAAACATCAAATTATTTAATCAATCTACCTTTCCCCATTGATGGGAATTTTGAAAATTTTAAATACCCTTGGCAAATGCTTCAGTATTCAATAATCTTAATAATATTATAAATCTGAATGTAGCGATGTTTGGATGTTTGGATGTTTGGATGTTTGGATGTTTGGATGTTCACGATTTTCGTTCCTCAATCACGTGAGAATGGCAAGACGGATTTTCTTGAAATTTCACATCCAGACAGCTAATAGTCTGGAAGGAAGTATAGGCTATCGATATATTTCGATAAGTTTATCGATAACTGAGTTATCGGTCAAAATGTGATTGCCAAAAAAACCTTAAAATTACCCTACAATATGGGTATCAAACGAAAGGGGAAGGCCCCAGGTTTCATTTGGAATTCGATATATTTCGATAAATTTATCGATAACTGAGTTATCGGTGAAAATGTGATTGCCAAAAAAACCTTAAAATTACCCTACAATATGGGTATCAAACGAAAGGGCATGGCCCCAAGTTTCATTTGGACTTCGATATATTTCGATAAATTTATCGATAACTGAGTTATCGGTGAAAATGTGATTGCCCAAAAACCCTAAAATTGCCCAACAATATGGGTATCAAACGAAAGGGCATGACACCAGGTTTCATTGGGACTTCGATATATTTCGATAAATTTATCGATAACTGAGTTATCGGTGAAGATGTGATTGCCCAAAAACTTTAAAATTGCAATACAATATGTGTAACAAACGAAAGGGCATGGGCCCAGGTTTCATTTGGACTTCGATATATTTCGATAAATTTATCGATAACTGAGTTATCGGTGAACATGTGATTGCCCAAAAACCTTAAAATTGCCCTACAATATGGGTATCAAACGAAAGGGGATGGCACCAGTTTTCATTTGGATTCAATATATTTCGATAAATTTATTGATAACTGAGTTATCGGTGAAAAATCCTTAAAATTTCCCAACAATATGTGTATCAAACGAAATGGGATGGCCCCAGTTTTCATTTGGACTTCAATATATTTCGATAAATTTATCGATAATTGAGTTATCGGTGAAAACGAGATGGCTCAAAAGCCTTAAAATTGGCCAACAATATGGGTATCAAACGAAAAGGGATGGCCCCAGGTTTCATTTGGACTTCGATATATGTATTTCGATATATTTATCGATAACTGAGTTATCGGTCAAAACGTGATCGCCCAAAAACATCAAATTATTTAATCAATCTACCTTTCCCCATTGATGGGAATTTTGAAAATTTTAAATACCCTTGGCAAATGCTTCAGTATTCAATAATCTTAATCTTAATAATATTATAAATCTGAATGTAGCGATGTTTGGATGTTTGGATGTTTGGATGTTTGGATGTTTGGATGTTCACGATTTTCGTTCCTCAATCACGTGAGAATGGCAAGACGGATTTTCTTGAAATTTCACATCCAGACAGCTAATAGTCTGGAAGGAAGTATAGGCTATCGATATATTTCGATAAATTTATCGATAACTGAGTTATCGGTCAAAATGTGATTGCCAAAAAAACCTTAAAATTACCCTACAATATGGGTATCAAACGAAAGGGGAAGGCCCCAGGTTTCATTTGGACTTCGATATATTTCGATAAATTTATCGATAACTGAGTTATCGGTGAAAATGTGATTGCACAAAAACCTTAAAATTGCCCCACAATATGGGTATCAAATGAAAGGGCATGACCCCAGTTTTCATTTGGACTTCGATATATTTCGATAAATTTATCGATAACTGAGTTATCGGTGAAAATGTGATTGCCCAAAAACCTTAAAATTGCCCTACAATATGGGTATCAAACGAAAGGGCATGGCCCCAAGTTTCATTTGGACTTCGATATATTTCGATATTCGATATATTTCGATAAATTTATCGATAACTAAGTTATCGGTCAATATGTGATTGCTCATAAACTTTAATGGTACCCTACAATATTGGTATCAAACGAAAGGGGACGTCCCCAAGTTTCATTTGGACCTCGATATACCTCGATATATTTCGATAAATTTATCGATGACTGAGTTATGGGTCAAAATGCGATTCCCGAAAAACCTTAATATTACCCTATAATATGGATATCAAACGAAAAGGGATGACCCAAGATTTCGTTTGGACCTCGATATATATCGATAACTGAGTTATCGGTCAAAATGCGATTGCCCAAAACCTTAATATTGCCCCACAATTTGGGTATCAAACAAAAGGGAATGGAACCCGGTTTCATTTGGCCTTCGATATATTTCGATTAATTTATCGATAACTGAGTTATAGGGTCTTCATAGAGCAATCTCAACTTTGATCCTCCTGCGACACGCCTAAGCCATCTCCAATCGGGATAAAAATTTTAGTGCGATACAATTGATCGTGGTGCAACCTATCTAGGTGGTGAGACTGGAAAGAATATTACATTCGATTATAAGGACCACCCTAATGTACATACTTACATATGTATTTAGACTTTAAATTTTAGAGTGTGAGTATCACTTTCAATATTACATGCACTACATACATATTGCAAACCTACTATTTAACTTCTCTGCTTTCAAATTTTCTCTTTTGTTGGAAGGTACTGTTAAATGCAAAATTAATATTATATCTATTGCATACCTACATATTTCAAATCTACTTAGTTTCTTTGCTCTCAAATATTCTCTTTTGTTTATACCGTTATAATACATTTGGTTTTGCATACATCCTGAGCAAGTGATATTCGCAGTAAAAGAGTATGAACAGAATGATTATGTACATAGCTCCAATACATACATATTGCAAACCTACTATTTAACTTCTCTGCTTTCAAATTTTCTCTTTTGTTGGAAGGTACTGTTAAATGCAAAACTCAATATTATATCCATTGCATACCTACATATTTCAAATCTACTTACTTTCTTTGCTCTCAAATATTCTCTTTTGTTTATACCGTTATAATACATTTGGTTTTGCATACATCCTGATGCAATTAGGCAAAAAGAGTTTTGTGTCCCAAATAAATAGACGTAATTTGTGAAGTGAAGTGAAAAATAAAGAAAATTAATTAATTGAATTTTTAAAGTTTTTGCAGTGTGAAGTAAGTTATCATTACTGTAAGTAAAAATGTAAAATAAAAACGTGGTAGCCATAGAGTATATTACAGCCCAACCTAACAAAACCGCACGGCGTTCGTTTACCGCACGGACACGAGCGACTTTTTTGCTTCTAGCCGAAATAAATAAGCGTGCGTTTGTAACTCTGCCTGTATGCAAACGTCTAATCGAAATGTCACGCAGAACAAAAATTGGAAATCAAGTTAGATTTTTAGGTTGTACGTTCAATTTCGTTTGCTTCCATGCAAGTTGTATTTTCATGAGACATTTTTGACAGATAACTGACGGAGTGCGTTTATATTAGGTTGGGCTGTAAGCTTTTATACAACTACGAAATAAAACGGAACAGAAATTCCAAGGGTTTAATTTCGACTTTGCTATACTCAAATTTGCATAAAATGCAAATATAGAACGAAAGAGATTTGTTTTCGCATAAATTAATCGACATCTAAATAATAAATAAATTTTGCTTTATATATTCTTTAATATTTCTATGCAAAAAATTCAAATTCCCGGTTGAAAAACATGTCATACTCTTTTCAAATGAGCAAAACACTATATATATTTCGAAAGCGTCAACATTTCCCTATCTAAAACCGTTGAGAATTTTGAAATGGACTTTTAACTAGATTTTTAATGAATTTTTTTTAACTGAAAAAACGGTTTTTTGACCTTAAAACCAGATTTTGGAGGTGTAACAAATCTTTTGAAGGGTGTTTCGTGTATAAGTCGGCCAGATGAGCAATCTCTACTTGGTCGCTTTAAAAGTGTATTCCCTTTTTTTTGTAGCACTGTCTAACCATGCTGATAGCGGTTTTTGCACTTCGAAAAAAAAAATATTTTTTTGCTGATAGCGGAATTTTCTAAATAACATGGCTCTTTTCCGATAACTCCAAATTTTTTAGTAAGATTGGTATTGATAACGTATACCTCCATACTAATTTTCAGGCCCCCACCTTAACCCCTTTTAGAGATAAATTTATCGATAACTGAATTATCGGTGAAAATGTGATTGCCCAAAAACCTTAAAATTGCCCTACAATATGGGTATCAAACGAAA
The DNA here is from genome assembly GCA_964058755.1 of Campiglossa producta. Classification (NCBI taxonomy): domain Eukaryota; kingdom Metazoa; phylum Arthropoda; class Insecta; order Diptera; family Tephritidae; genus Campiglossa; species Campiglossa producta. Next base: position 111,789,405 of record CAXKVI010000005.1, read on the forward strand.
GGGCATGGCCCCAAGTTTCATTTGGACTTCGATATATTTCGATAAATTTATCGATAACTGAGTTATCGGTGAAAATGTGATTTCCCAAAAACCCTAAAAATGCCCAACAATATGGGTATCAAACGAAAGGGCATGACAACAGGTTTCATTGGGACTTCGATATATTTCGATAAATTTATCGATAACTGAGTTATCGGTGAAGATGTGATTGCCCAAAAACTTTAAAATTGCCCTACAATATGTGTAACAAACGAAAGGGCATGGGCCCAGGTTTCATTTGGACTTCGATATATTTCGATAAATTTATCGATAACTGAGTTATCGGTGAACATGTGATTGCCCAAAAACCTTAAAATTGCTCTACAATATGGGTATCAAACGAAAGGGGATGGTACCAGTTTTCATTTGGATTCAATATATTTCGATAAATTTATTGATAACTGAGTTATCGGTGAAAAATCCTTAAAATTTCCCAACAATATGTGTATCAAACGAAATGGGATGGCCCCAGTTTTCATTTGGACCTCAATATATTTCGATAAATTTATCGATAATTGAGTTATCGGTGAAAACGAGATGGCTCAAAAGCCTTAAAATTGGCCAACAATATGGGTATCAAACGAAAAGGGATGGCCCCAGGTTTCATTTGGACTTCGATATATGTATTTCGATATATTTATCGATAACTGAGTTATCGGTCAAAACGTGATCGCCCAAAAACATCAAATTATTTAATCAATCTACCTTTCCCCATTGATGGGAATTTTGAAAATTTTAAATACCCTTGGCAAATGCTTCAGTATTCAATAATCTTAATAATATTATAAATCTGAATGTAGCGATGTTTGGATGTTTGGATGTTTGGATGTTTGGATGTTTGGATGTTCACGATTTTCGTTCCTCAATCACGTGAGAATGGCAAGACGGATTTTCTTGAAATTTCACATCCAGACAGCTAATAGTCTGGAAGGAAGTATAGGCTATCGATATATTTCGATAAGTTTATCGATAACTGAGTTATCGGTCAAAATGTGATTGCCAAAAAAACCTTAAAATTACCCTACAATATGGGTATCAAACGAAAGGGGAAGGCCCCAGGTTTCATTTGGAATTCGATATATTTCGATAAATTTATCGATAACTGAGTTATCGGTGAAAATGTGATTGCCAAAAAAACCTTAAAATTACCCTACAATATGGGTATCAAACGAAAGGGCATGGCCCCAAGTTTCATTTGGACTTCGATATATTTCGATAAATTTATCGATAACTGAGTTATCGGTGAAAATGTGATTGCCCAAAAACCCTAAAATTGCCCAACAATATGGGTATCAAACGAAAGGGCATGACACCAGGTTTCATTGGGACTTCGATATATTTCGATAAATTTATCGATAACTGAGTTATCGGTGAAGATGTGATTGCCCAAAAACTTTAAAATTGCAATACAATATGTGTAACAAACGAAAGGGCATGGGCCCAGGTTTCATTTGGACTTCGATATATTTCGATAAATTTATCGATAACTGAGTTATCGGTGAACATGTGATTGCCCAAAAACCTTAAAATTGCCCTACAATATGGGTATCAAACGAAAGGGTTTTCATTTGGATTCAATATATTTCGATAAATTTATTGATAACTGAGTTATCGGTGAAAAATCCTTAAAATTTCCCAACAATATGTGTATCAAACGAAATGGGATGGCCCCAGTTTTCATTTGGACTTCAATATATTTCGATAAATTTATCGATAATTGAGTTATCGGTGAAAACGAGATGGCTCAAAAGCCTTAAAATTGGCCAACAATATGGGTATCAAACGAAAAGGGATGGCCCCAGGTTTCATTTGGACTTCGATATATGTATTTCGATATATTTATCGATAACTGAGTTATCGGTCAAAACGTGATCGCCCAAAAACATCAAATTATTTAATCAATCTACCTTTCCCCATTGATGGGAATTTTGAAAATTTTAAATACCCTTGGCAAATGCTTCAGTATTCAATAATATTATATAAATATCAAAGTTTGAAGTTAAGATGAACTATTCGATAAATGCTTTCTGAGACATTTATATCCATACTTAAAGCCAAAGCAATATTTAACTTTAGAAACCTCACTTTCAATCGATTTCAAGGATATGTATATTAAATAAAATTTTTGAAACCCGTTTTTCAATACATACTATTTTTTCAAAACTCTAGGAACATAGACAAATAATTGATCTTCCAACAGTTTTTTATTTGACCAATCTAACTAACTTGGTGAACTTCGACGACCGAATTTTTACTTCAAATGTTGAAAGGGTACTTCGCAGGGGCGGACAAGGCCGCGGGTATATACTAGTATATTATAATTGCATAAGTTGATAAAAAGTGATATGTAATAGCTTTACCGCGGCAGCCCCCGAGTGCCACACGTCCTTTTTTATTTTATTTTATTTTATTTTATTTTATTTTTTTAATTTTTTTTTATTTTATTTTATTTTATTTTGCGGCCGCCGTGGTGTAGCGGTTAAGTGTTCGGCCTTCTACACCAAGTCGTGGCGGTTCGATGCCCGGCAAAAGTAACATCAAAAATTATTTAGAAAAAACAATTTTTCTAAACGGGGTCGCCCCTCGGCAGTAGTTTGGAAAACTCTCCGGGTGTATTTCTGCCATGAGAAGGTTCTCAGCAAAAAATTCATTTGCTTTGCAAGTGCCGTTCGGAGTCGGCAAAAAACTGTAGGTCCCGCCAACTTGTAGGAAAAACTCAAAAGCAACACACCACAAGTTGGAAAGAGAAGCTCGGCTAAAAATCTCGTTAGAGATTATGATAACCTTTTGGTATATCGCCGCCATTAGTTCTTTTATTTTTTTTATTTTATGTTATTTTATTTTATTTTATTTTATTTTATTTTATTTTATTTTTTGTTATATTATTTTATTTTATTTTATTTCATTTGTTTTATTTTATTTTATTTTATCTTATTTTATTTTATTTTATTTTATTTTATTTTATTTTATTTTATTTTATTTTATTTTATTTTATTTTATTTTATTTTATTTTATTTTATTTTATTTTATTTTATTTTATTTTATTTTATTTTATTTTATTTTATTTTATTTTATTTTATTTTATTTTATTTTATTTTATTTTATTTTATTTTATTTTATTTTATTTTATTTTATGTTATTTTATTTTATTTTATTTTATTTTATTTTATTTTATTTTATTTTATTTTATTTTATTTTATTTTATTTTATTTTATTTTATTTTATTTTATTTTATTTTATTTTATTTTATTTTATTTTATTTTATTTTATTTTATTTTATTTTATTTTATTTTATTTTATTTTATTTTATTTTATTTTATTTTATTTTATTTTATTTTATTTTATTTTATTTTATTTTATTTTATTTTATT
>CAXKVI010000005.1:111797814-111800314 GCA_964058755.1 Campiglossa producta
GAAATTCGTTGAATTTTCTTAAAGCGACAAAAAGAATCAAACATTATTTTTGATACATTTTTTTTAAGGAACTGTAGTGATAGAAGGAAACTTCTCATCAAAATTCATTCAAATCGAAAGGATGTCGATTCCTACCATTTGACGACCTAACATGGAAATTCACAAAAGTAACAAAAGAAAATACAGAAAACCAACCAGCAACTGTTTAGACATAACAAAACACTCGCACAACTAGAAATAGTCAAAGGATACATAGTTGAGCACATCGCCGTCGCCCGTCTGACGGACGCCACTTAAACAACTTAGAGACAAACAAAAAAATCACTCATGCGTAAAACAAAAATTAAAGTTTTGCTATAGAATTTACAGAATCAGCCAGTGGTAGCACAACAAAAAGCCAGACGATGGCGCGCGACCTTTTGCGCTTTACTTTACCACAAATTTTGAACTGTTAGCTTAGCCGTCGACTGGCGTTTGGCGTCTGGAAGGCAGTGTCTACGAAGTTAATAAATAAATAAACAAACAAAAGCGATATATTAAAATTTGTTGAGGCACACCCGCTGTTACCCAAGCGAGCAAAAGTATCATGGGGCATCAAAGCTTTCACATGCGTTGTTAAAAATTGGTTTTATTAGCCTGTTCTTAATTTTTGAAATTTCGGCTTATGATGTCATCTTCGTATAAGGTAATAACCTATCAGCCTTTCGTTTATTAGTTGTTAAAGTACTTGTGGTTGATTCCGGGGTTGGGCCAATTCGAATAAAAAATTATCAAAAAAAAAACAAAAACAATATACCCATATGCGCATTATATTCAGCATATCCTCATGACCATTTCGGTATCATTTAGGGACTATTTCGGGATCACTTCGGGACAATGTTTTGGGGATCATTTTGAGGTATTTTTGGGGTCATTTCAGGGTCGTTTTGGGATTATTTTGGAATCATTTTGAGGTCATGTGGGTGGCATTTTTGGATCATTTTGGGGCCATTTTTGGATAATTTAGGGTAATTTTGGGATAATTTCGGAATCATTTTGGAATCATTTCGGGATCCTTTTGGGATGATTTTTTGGCCATTTTGGAATCTTTTTGGGGTCATTTTGGGGTGATCTGGGGCTAGTTTTGGGCTAATTTTTTTGGATAATTTTGGGATAAATGTGGAATCGGTTTGGGACTAGTTTGGGACAGGTTTCGGAATTATTAAATAATATTTATTCATGTATGTAGGTACGTTCTATGGCAAACTCGTTCGCGAAAATTCGCAATCCTTTTGGGACTGTCTTGTGACTTTTTTCCCGATCATTTCGAGACTTTTTCTGAATCCTTCCAGGACTTTTTAAGGATTTTTTTCTTATCATTTCGTACTATTTGGTGACATGTTTTTGGATTGTTTCGCAATTGTTTTCGGAATCATTTCGGGACTGTTCTCCAATCGTGTCGAGATAATTTCGGTGTTGTTTCTGCAAACATTTTGGATGTTTTCGGGATTGTTTTCGGGCTCATTTCGGACTATTTTTTTTTATAATTTGATTATTTCGGGATTATTTTGTAACATGTTTTTGGATTAGATATTCGATCATGTCGGGGTTTTTTTCTGCATAAATTCGGAATTTTCAGGACCATTTCGGGATTTTTTGGGACTATTTCATGGATATTTTTTCATCATTTCGGGACTATTTTTTAACATGTTTTTGTATTATATATGTGATAATTTCGGTATCGTTTCTTCACTAATTTTGGCTCTTTTCGGGATTATTTTCAGGTTAATTTCGGGATTTTTTTTATCATTTTACTATTTCGGGATTATTTTGTTACATGTTTTTGGATTGGAGGTTTGGGAATTGTTTTCGGAATAATTTCGGAACTTGTTCGGGATTGTTCTTCGATCACGTCGGAATTTTTTCGGTATTGTTTCTTCGAACCCTTAAGTTTTCCAAATGGCCTGCAGAGATTCCCAAAATACAATAAATTACAGAATTGAGATTAACAAACCACCACATTTCAATTCAGTATATGCACAGGTAATATAAAAAGGAAGCTCGTTAATTGTTGATTTTAGTACTCATTATAAGAGATCAACTCAGTTGTACTTATATGTAGGTGTTTGCTTTTGTTGTTGCGAGCACTCAACAAAGCAATTATAATTAAGTAAATCCTTACATATTAAACAAATTCAATGAAATAGCATGCAGTCAGTTAAAAAATTAATTGAAATATATTTGCATTTGTAAAAAAAATTGCATTAATAATAAAAAAAAAAGATAAACAATAACCTGAAAAGAAATAAATGTGATTTAAATACAATTGTTCACTAACTGTCTTCATTTGCAGTAGGGCTTACAAAAATATTTCAACAGCCCCACTGCAAAACCAAAAATAAGGTTCTGAGCCTTTCCCATAGATCGTAGACTGGCGCGCATTAAAATGCAGCCAAAATCGGGTTATAACTTCCCGTTTCTTTTCAGTAGTGAAATGTAATATAATAATAAAATTGAATTC
>CAXKVI010000005.1:111805314-111825314 GCA_964058755.1 Campiglossa producta
GAGAGAAAAGAAAATAAAATTAGTTTAAAAAGATGAGATGAATGAGTGCGGCATTAGAGGGCTCACACAAACCCCACTTTAAGGTCATACAAGAAAAAAAAAACAGCGCATAATAATGAGCAACTCATAATGCCAATGAAAGTTAACGTAATGTGCTGAGAGAGAGTAAAGAAACATTTCAATGTTAAGCTGTAATTCTTCCAAATCATTGCTTAGGATGAGGCATAAACGCGATGCGCGCATTAACGGCCATTCATTAGGACAAATTGTGAAAAATGACAGCAATGATTTATCGCTACCAATGTTTGTGTGTGCGCCTGTTTAAATTGCGCTAGTGTAGAGCGTTTCCACTGAGCTGCTGGGATCATGTATTGCGTCAAGTCGTTATAAGGTTAATGAATATCGGTTGTAAAGACGCTCATTTATCTTAGGCTTGAAGCATGCTAAACTGGTGCAAACAATTTGTTTTGCTAAAGGGTTTTATGAGTTTAATGATTGTATTGCGCTTTAACTTAAACTTAGATAGGCAACTGAAGTGCTTACGAAAAAAGTTTAGATATGAAAATTGATAAAAATAAACCGAGTTTCAGCATATCCCTGGTATACAGCCAATTACTTAAATACTTGATTAGTCATTTCGTACGTAATTTGGATAGAGCAAAAATGTGAGTGTCTCTCTTTTGGTCTTCCGACCTCTGTGGTGACACCAGTTTTGTATGATTGCAGGTTCCTATATTTTCCCATCCATTCCTTTGCTAGTTTGAGGAACTTAGTCCTCGTTACGAGCTTGCTGGTCGCGAGCGGCATGCTCGCTTTCAGGATTGTGGAAGCGGAGTGGATATTCCTCCTCTAGCTAGCTCGTCTGCCATCTCATTTGGCGGTATGTCACGGTGTCCAGGCACCCATACCAGGTGAATTGAGAGTGCTCAGTCATCTCGTTGAAAGATTTGCGACAGCTCTCCACAGCCCTGGAGTTGCATATGGAACTTTGTTGGATAGCCGCCTTCTTTGTACCCTTACAAGAGAATAGGGCCACAAGAGCATTTTTTGCGCGCTCCTGGATATTCTTTTTCCATGTGAGCTTCTTGTCAATGATGACCCCCAGATATTTTGCGGAATCACACAATTTGAGGATGGTATTGCCTATTGCTGGTTAGCACCTAGACCTTAATTCCCAGTCCACGTGTCGACTAACCTGAGGATTATTTTCAAAATGCCACTACCACCGAAAGGTTGTCTGCGGAAGCTATAACTTTATACCCCACCACCACCGCCAAGGTATCTAGCAGTCCGTTGACTATATCAACCCATAGAGGGGTCAGAAAAATTGAAGTGCATTTATAAAAAAAACCGCGTGTCAGTAAACGTGAAAGAAATTAACTTCTTAAATTTAGAAATAACAAAATATGATTAAGGTGTATTCGAGAATGGTTTAGGTTCACATTTTCTTACTCCCGGGAAGTGGACCAGGGAACTGATCAATTTGAAAATATTTCATACATCATGCGTTTTCCTTCAAATTCGGTACGTGGGTAGAATTATGCCTAAATTAACAGGGGCCAATACGAATGGGATAGACAGGAAGAGGAGCGTGATAGAAGGAAAGAGGGGAATGGAGTGAAAAAGCAAGAGAAATAGTGTGAAGGCGAAGAAACATGGGAAGGAGAGTTGTAAAAGGGGTTGTAAACTGCGGTTAGGTGGCAATCCTAAGTGGCAACCCTGCGTGAAATTGTCATATTTGGAATACGATTGAAAATACCTTTAATTTGATACCCATATTGGCATATCTAGCTCTAAGTTTAAAAAAAGAATTGAGATAGGTGGCAACCCTGTAAACCACGCTAAGTGGCAACATCGTGGTGAAAATCGCCTACGCCTGAAAGTCGGATACAATTTCTATTTCCGTTGCATAATTTCCGTTGCATCACCAGCCATTTTCTCAAATTTTAAGCTCAATCAAAACTTCATATCGCCGTATAAGAAATTAACTTAAAAAAAATTTTATTTACAGACACAGATTATGCGAAGAAAAAAATTTTAATTATCTTAAAATTCACACGAATTCATTTCTAAAATTAAATCTGCGAAACTTCTTTTTTCTTTTTTGTCACGAAACCTACCAACTTTTTATGCATTAAAAATCGGCATAAAAAATTACCAATGTTGCTAAATAAATAAAACGAAGTGAAAATAGACAAAAGTTTTCATTCTAATTTATGGTCATGTAAACTTTCCGCCTTCTAAGTATTTTCTACAATTTTAATTTCAGTTCTACAAGCTACCTCAACTCCACTTCGGCAGCTATTGAACGTTGTTCCATTTCAAGTTCAAATATTGTCACATAATTCACCTATATCTACTTTCGCCTCCCACACTCCCCTGCTCCCCCACTCAGCCGAGAGCATGAAAATTAAAAAAAAAAAAAAACAGAAATAGCAATTTTTTTCACAGGCCAAATGGTACAAGGACAAAAAGGTTATACAATTACGACTTTCGCTGTTGTCGGCAGGTGAGCAAGCATGTAAAGCTTACAAAAGAGGAAAGTGCAAAAGCAAAAGAAGAAAGATTAAAAACAAAAGAAATTGAAAGATGTGCACAGCCTAGGAAAGGCGCCATTGGAGGCACTTTGTTGCTTAATGTTTTATTCAAGGCAATTCGTAACGATGTGACCAACGAACGTTAAGCCGGGATGCTGCTACAGCCATATTTTGAAGGCAATAAAAAACTAACAATAAAAGTGAAGAATGAAAACAACACCAACAACAATAGTTCAAATGGTAAATCAAGTAGCAGCGTAAAGGTAGTAAACGCTGAAATGGGCGCATTGTGGCGCACAAATCGAAATCAGCAAAATTCAACATCCGTGCAGCGCCGTGTGTGTTGACAATAAATCCTTTTTATGACCAAACGAATGCACATAAAAGTTGTAAATTATATTTTGTTGTTGCCACACCTTAATTTTTCAGCTTAGTTAGGTGGCCTTTGGTCAGAGTGGCGTACACCGATTGACATATTTTTGCTTGCCACTCACGTTTTACACGAAGCTGTTGTCGTGTTTGGCATAACAAATTAACGGTAAAGGTTAATAAATCGAGCAATGAAAAATAAGCAGAAAAATGTTTTATAGGCTTTGAAGTGATTTACGTTGGTTTTGGGCGCATCTAGAGCTGTCTGGTGAAAAATTTTGTTTTGATTTGTATAAAATAAAATAAAACAAAAATTAAAAAAAAAATAGTTCGAATTAAATAAGATGAAAAAAAAAAAAAAAATAAGTTAAAATAAAAAAATAAAAATAAAAAGAAAATAAAAAAATAATAAAAGAAAAGAAAAACAGAAAAAATTAAAATTAAAATTAAAATTAAATCAATGAAAAAAATAAAAGAAATTATAAAAAGTAAAAAAAAAACAAGAAAAAAAATAAAAAATACTAAATAAGATAAGTTAAAATGAAAAAAGAAGTAAAATAAAATAAAATTGAATGAAAATAAAAAAATGAAATAAAAAAATAAAGAAAAAAATAAAAAAAGAAATAAAAAAATGAAATAAAAAAGTAAGAAATAATTGAAAAATAAAAAAAAATATAGAAAAGGTATCATTAAAATAAAAAAAAGGAAATAAAAAAAACTTTTTAAATAAATAAATAAAATAAAATGAAACAAAATATAATAATAAAAAAATATTAGTAGTAAAAAAAAACAAACAATTAAAAAATTATAAAAGGAAAAAAAAAAAACTTTAAATTAAATAAATGAAAAAAAATAAAGAAATTATAAAAAGTAAAAAAAAAAAAATAAAATAAAATAAAAAATACTTATCAAGTTAATATAAAATGAAAAAAAGTAAAATAAAATAAAATAGAATGAAAATAAAAAACGAAATAAAAAATATAAAAGAAAAAAAATTAAAAAAAGAAAAAAAAATGAAAAAAAGAGAAATGAAATGAAAAAAAAATAAAAGAAAAAAAAAATTGAAATAAAAAAATTTGAAAATTAAAAAAAATAAATGAATAAAAAAATAAAATGAAATAAAATAAAATAATAGAAAAATAAAAGATGTAAAAAAAATAAAATAGGAAATAGGAAATAGCATACAATGAAAAAAAAATATATATAATAAAATTCACCAAATCAAATAAAAAAGGAAATAAAAAAATAAAATAAGAAATAGCATAAAATGAAAAAAAAAATTTATAATAAAATAAAATGAAATAAAAAAAGGAAATAAAAAAATTAATAAAATTAAATGAAATAAAGTTAAACAATAGAACCATATAAGAAATAAAAAATATAAAATAAAAAATAATATAAAATGCAAAAAAAAATTAAAAATAGAATAAAATTAAATTAAAAAAAATGGAGCAAAACAAATTTAAAAGAAGTTAAAAAGAGAAATAAAAAATTAAATGAAACTTAAAAAATAAATAAAAAAAATAAAGGAAAAGAAAAAAAGGAAATAAAAAAGTAAAAAAAAAAATAAAATAAAAAATGTTCGTACTGAAAACAGTTGTGACGCTTAAACGGCTTAAAAATGAATGCGATGAACCCTAATAGTAGCATACCTCCATCCAACTGAACTAGTTTTATACTAATCATATGGTATACGGATGGATCGAAGCTGGAAGATGGTAAAACCGAAGCTGGTATTTATGGACCGAACCACAAAAAAATCGGCACCAATGGGTAACTACCCCACTATCTTCCCCAGCGAAAATATATGCCAGAAAAATCTGCCTTCGAAGAGGACCATCCTCTAGGCGAATCTACATGCCTGCATGCCCTTCCTCATGTGTATCAAGTGCAGCGATCATTTGTATTTACCTAAACACGAAAAAGGCCGCTAGGGGTTACAAGAGAAAAAAAGAAGCAAACGATATATTTCAAATGATTTTGCATAGTCCCACAAGTATGGCATACGATTTTTCTGATTAGTATGATTTCTAGATTAGATTCGACTTTATAGTCAGCAATGAGCTAGTATGTTTGCTGAGTAGTTTGGCTTTTGACTACAGGGAAATACTTATTTCCTACTTTTCAATCAAAAATGTATTCATAAATCTGTACAGAATTGAATCAATTGCACTGTGCTGAATTTTACAGCTCTTAACTTATTTTTGTAGCGTTTTTGTTAGCTGCAGGCGCCTATTAATAGCTATGTACATAAATGGCACTATGATACAGGAAAATAAATTTTAATAAGCAGATATAAGTTATAGTACTCGGCATTATAGCTAACACGTTCCTCCATTATATGTTGTGTTTGTAAACTCACAAAAAAAAAAAAAAAAAAAAACATTTTTTCTTACAACTTTATATGAGAGTCCCACGCTACTAGAAGCCTTTTATAGATCAAAATTTGTTGAATAAAAAAAAATAAATGAAAACAGATGCTTTGAAGTGTGCGCTTGTGCGTGTGTGTAGGTGCGTGTGTGTTGTGCACGCATGCATGGAATGAGAAAATTTATTCATATTGAATTTTTTGAATTGCGTGCCAGAATTTTATAATAAGCTGCTCGTTGGTAAAGGGGGGGGATGGCCTGTGGTATACACAACGTTGCAAACGGCTTTCGTCATGTGCACATTTACAAAAAGAAACGAAAAAAAAAAAATCAAACCCAACACATTCCACTTGAAACATTTTCCATTATAAGCACAAAGTGTGGATGGCTGACAAAAAAAAAGTTACAAAAAAAATCGGTATGCAAACTACGCACTAAGCGCATACCCTTTTCCGCTCTTTCTACATCGAGCTGATATTTTGTAGCAAATGCTGGCTTATTTGCTTACTTTTCCAATCTTTTTCCAATTTTTTCTCAATTTTTTTCATCGCTTTCTTGTTCAGGCGCTTTCGCAACACTTACCGATTTGATATTGTTGCCTGCGGTGAACTTGCTTGTATGTTTGTGAGTATGATTGGGACCGCATGCAGGCATTTACGATACTTTTTTTTCAAGCGTACGCGATCTTTTCCACAACGACATCGCACATGTCACGCATTTCAATTGCCACTCGCAAACGATTAAAAAAAAAATAGGAAAAAAACTCGCGCCAAGAAAATCCCAAAAAACATGTTTGTGTGTGTGTGTTTCCTAAGCTCTTTGCAAAGCCCACTTTTCCGGATGTTCGGCAAAGTGGCCGGAGGTATCCTTCAAATCTATGCAAATTGCGTTCAAACTGGTTGCATATTTTTGAGCTTAAACGCAATATTGCTTTAGGTATGCAGAAAAGCCAAGTTGCAGAGCTATCCCTTAAGCATAAGGCACGCTTTATCGTAAAGTGCAGGAAAGTTTTAAATATCGTCGGCTAAGAGTGTAAACCTGCTAAATCCCGTTCTTAGCCAAATCGAATTTTTGATGCGGTTCGAAGCAGTAGCCGATTCTGCAGTTGGCAAACGAAAGAAAAGCCTCAATATAAATATACAAATATCAGAATTTTTTGATGAGAAAAGCTGCTAAATCCAACATATACTCGTAGAGCTTCTGGCGCCCGGTTACTGTTCTATTCTAGATTAATAATTTCTGGGTCTAAGTCAAGGTAATAGCCAGCGAATATGATTTAATTTTTGATATTTCAAGGCAATCATGGCCCTAAACCATAACCTGAAAGTTCAAGATAAATTTTTGTTTTTGCCTCTACTGAAAAATATTTTTTTGGTCGTTGGCAGGTTTACACTCTTAGCCGACGATATATTCTTTCACATTTATCGATAGTCAACTTATTTGTAGTTTTAAAACTAAAAAAAAAATTTAACATTGTCTCAAATATCGATTTACCACACTCGTATGCAATGACGTGATATCGTACATGACCTTTAGCGATGCACCCTCCACGGCGTATGAGTGATAATCTGTATTCTATTCGCCCTAGTACACGATTGCTTTAAATTTGAATGATGTGGTTGAGAGCATTTCTGGGAAATTTCGTTTATATTGCAATTTCAGTCCTTTTTTTGTGAAATTTTTGCGTTTGTGTCGACTTTATGTGTATTTTTTGTTGCGACTATGCTTCTGTTCTTCTTCTGTTAGTTCTAATTTTTTTTGCCTTAACGTCTGGCTTACACATTTCGCTGTGTTTCCCTTTAGCTAGGCTTCCTTCTCGCTACACTTTCGATTTATGTAATTATGATACCTTTCAATTGGTTTTATTGGATATTTTAGGGTTTTTGTTGCGTTTCCGTTACATTTTTGGTAACGCTTTCGTTACGTTATGTTACGTGTTTTTCCTTTGTTGATACGTTTTCGTTAATTTAATTTTTCCTGTTGTCTTTACCTTTCACTTGAATTTTTAGTACAGTTTTGTTACGTTATATTTCGGGTTTTCACTTTGTTGTTACGTTTTCGTTACTTGGCTGTTACGTTGTTGTTACGCTTTTTCCTTTCATTTTTAGATAATTTGTTGTTACGTTTACGTAATTTTTTTTTGTTCCAAATAGGCTACGTTTTAGTTATATCTCTTCCACGTTCTGGCTAGCGCTAAGTTTCTTTGTGTCTAGAATTTTGTAACGTATATCTTAAATTTTCATTACGTTTTCGTTACGTTTTGATAACGGATTTGCTATGTTTAGTTCACGTCTTTGTTAAGTGTGTCGATGTGGAACAAATTTTGTTTTATTACGTTTTTAGTACGTTGAAGTTGCGCATATTACGTTTTAGGTACATATTTTTTACGTGTTACGTTTTTTTACTTCTTTATTGTTGACGTATTTAAAAACATCATTTATACGTTCTGATTATGTGCTTGTTCTTGCTTCATCATTGTTACATACGTCTATGTTACGTCTACGTTTTTATTACGTTACGGTTACGGGTTTCTTACGTTTTAATGCAAAAAACATTTAACATTTTTATTAGTTGCTACGTTTCGTTGTCATAGTACCTTCTTTGAATTTTGTATAGGCTTACCTTAGGGTTTCTCTGTTCAACGTATCATAAAAAATAAGCACAACTCACGCAACGTACGTATGTACATCCAACTTTAACTTTTCAACATACCAATCTAGCTGCCCCAGTTTACGCAATGTATTTACAGAAAATTTAAGCCATTCCACTTTTGTTTAAGGTTTCTAAAAATGCTAAAAGTAGCACAGGAAAATCGACAATGCTGCCATTTCGTTTTTCTCAGCTCTGCTTTCTCCTCCTGCTTTGCCCATTGTTGACGCATGAATGACAATTTAAAGCTGTTGTAATGTTTCAGATAATTTATGATACACTTTCACAGCCCCAACTGGTAGCTGAGCTGCACACAGCTGCTGCTCGCCTTAAATAGCTCGGAGGGTTTTGTATGACGCTCATTGCGCGTTGTGAGCATTTCCAACAAATTAGGGTTAAATGCTTGCCACTCAAATGAATTGCGCGCTCGCAAAATAAATTGTACTGAAACAGGAAGCCAGCGTGGAAAAAAAATAATCAACAAACAAAAAGCACGCAAACAGCCAACAAATGTGGCAAGGCGAAATAATGAGCGGCAGCGTATAATAAAAACTGACACATTATTTTCTCTATGTATGTACGAGTGAATATGTTAGAATGTGTGTGAGTACGCATTTGTAGACAGTAAAGCGTAATCATTTTAAGCGTGTAATTAGCGGTATGACGGTTGAGTAATGGATTCAATGACAAGGCAGTTGAACAAAAGGAGATGGAAAGAAAGTGAAGGCTTTAGATTTTTTTAAATTTTTTTTCTTGAATAGCAAGAGAAGATGGCCTTGAGAATACTTTTTAAAATTTTTAATTGTTTCATATCAAAAGCCTATTATAAAAGGGCCTTTCAAAACTGGCCTAAATGTGCCTCTGCGGCTGCCATTTGAACCTAATCTCAAAAGCCCACTTTCCAAAAAAAAAATAATTGATTACGAGTATGTTTAATTTCATTTAATTTAGTTTGATTTAATTTTATTAGACTTAATTTAATTTAACTTAATTTGGTTTATTTTAATTTAACTTAGTATAATTTAATTTATTTTAATTTCATTTTTTTTATTTCACTTTATTTTATTCTACTTTATTTTATTTTTTATATTTTTTTATTTTACTTTTTTATTTTTTTTTTATTTTATTTATTTTGTTTTATTTTTTTTAACTTAATTTTATTTTATTTTATTTTTTTTATTTTTTTTATTTTTTATTATTTTTTTTATATTTTTTTATTTTACTTTTTTATTTTTTTTTTATTTTATTTATTTTGTTTTATTTTTTTTAACTTAATTTTATTTTATTTTATTTTTTTTAATTTTATTTTATTATTTTTTTTTTTATTTTTTTTTTTTTTTTATTTTTTTTAGTTTATTCTATTTTATTTTATTTTATTTTAATTTATTTTACTTTATTTTTTTTATTTTTTATTATTTTTTTTCTTATTTTTTATTTTTTTTTTATTTATTTAATTTAATTTAATTTTATTTATTTTATTTTATTTTATTTTATTTTATTTTATTTTATTTTATTTTATTTTATTTTATTTTATTTTATTTTATTTTATTTTATTTTATTCTATTTTATTTTATTTTTTAATTTTATTTTATTTTATTTTATTTTTTTTAATTTTATTTTATTTTATTTTATTTTATTTTATTTTTTTTTTTATTTTTTATTTTATTTTTTTTTATTTTATTTATTTTATTTTACTTTATTTTATTTTTTTTTATTTTTTTTATTTTTTTTATTTTATTTTATTTGGTTTTATTTTATTTTATTTTTTTATTTTATTTTATTTTATTTTATTTTATTTTATTTTATTTCATTTCATTTTCATTTTATTCAGTTACGTAATTATTAGTATTAAGCAGCCATTAGCCTTACTTAGAAGAGACTTGACTTGACTTGGGAACTGCCACTTAGCGTTCTGTTTAATGAAGTTTGCATGTAACCGATTACCCTACTTGACTTGACTTAGTATTCTGTTGAGTTTTGATTTTCTATGTAAATTCTTATTTCAGTGAAGATTGTAACCTTTTTTGAAACTGGCTAGTTTGGTCTCTTGATATTTTTTCTAAGTGCTAAGTCAAGTCTATGCTATGTAGTATCTATAATGCCAGCTTTAGAAAAAATTGAATGCGAAATTTTACACAGCGGAATGCTAATTCCTGCCTAGTTTCTGTGCAACCAAGCACGTCAACAGAGTGTTTTATCCGGTCTCACTGGCTTCGAATCCCACCAGACTGCATTGGTATTGCGTCAACTTAACGCTTTCAGCCATGTTCCCTGTGTGCAATCTTGCATTTATTTATCAACTAATGTGCCCTGTACTCTCTCTCTTTATAGACTTCTTGAACACCTTGTGTCTTTGAGGCGATTATTGGCTTAACGAAGATATTTCATTTGTCTCTTGTATATGGGGAGCGGAAATGTTTGTATGTATATGAAGTTTATTTGTCGAGTGAATCTAATTGCACTCACTCCACAAATAAACTTCATACACATACAAACATTTCTGCTCCCCAAATAAAAGAGGAAAAGGAAAAACACAAGGTGTTCAAGAAGTCTACAATGTGAGGCTCGAATTTTTGTACGAAACTACACCTTTATTTTATTTTATTTTGCATCACTATTGTATGCCTTTCAATAGCCTTCTTTAATGCTTTTCGCAAAACAAAATTTAATGTAAGCAAAAATTCGTTTTAAATGTAAATTTTTTGGGTTTAGTTTGTTTGTTTTCTAGTTTCTTTTTATTTCTGTTCTTTTTCTCGATTTAATTTGTAATCACTCTTTTACACGAAAACAACAACCATAGCCCTATATCGCTACACGTCACGTAAAATTTGAATATAAATTGAATATAAAACAGTTGCTGGAGTAGTTACAGAGAAAGAGGTATCTATGAGATAATTTCAATTGTTACCCATGCCCAAGTGTGAAATAGTTGTAAAGAAATTTAAGCTCTTAGAAAATAGAAAATAATAGGTTCAGCGTAAATTTTCGTATTTACAAAGAGAAATCCTTTTTGATATGCACACTATATTATGTGTCTCTTACATATTTTACTACTCACTTCTTCTCGCTTCAAACACATAATTTAAATTCAACTTAGTTAAAAACAAACAAAAAAATAAATTGAATTTTATTTTACACTGAAAACTTTTTTATTCCAGGATTTGTCAAAAGCAGCAAAAATTAATAAAAACAGATAATAAAATTTGTTCACGACATGAATGGCTATGAGTGCGTTAACATACCGCTCTCCCTCTGAAGGTCGCCATTATGACTGACTAGTGACATACCATTATCCTTGACATCACTTAGCTCATCTGCATAACACACAAGTGCTTGCTATGCCCAGCTCTATGCCTGCCACTAAAGCACTCTCGCTGCGGCTCATCCTTTGAATATTCAAATTAGTTTCTGCTGAATTTTCACAAAAAGTTATTATTCCTATATTATGCAAAAGGCTATTTCTTTGAAGTCTACAATTTCATGTTTCACACTCTCATGCATACATACATATGTACATACTAAAATATATCATCAAAGTTATTTCTTTAGTTGAGAAGCCAATGCCATGCACAATGAGCTGTTCGACAGAGACAAAAAAGTGATTATTAAGAAGCAATTAATTTCAAAAACACAAAAGCAGTAGTGAAGCATCTGGATTTGATATCAAAAGAGAGAGATAAACTATAAGGCCTGAATATACATAGAAGTATTTACACGCAAAAGCAAATATGTACATTAGGTTGATCCAAATAAATAAATGGTTTTTTTCTTTTCGGTTTTATCCCATGAAACTTAAGGTATTGATATGAAAAAAAGCCTTGCAAAAAATTAGCGCTATAACTTAACCCTTAGGGGTGGCTATTTTTTTCTCCCTTTGGCATGTTTTTTTTTTTCAAAGTGAATTTTCTTTTAATTTTTGATGCTTCAAAGCTCCATCTTTAAGAGTACATATGTAAAAATATTTTGAAAAAAGTTTCAAAAATAAAAAGAAAGTTCACTTTAAAAAAATTGCATTTTTCAAGGCTTATTTTCTTATCATTACCTAACTTTTTAGGGGGTAGGACCAAGTCGACATTTTTTTTAATCATCCTAATGTACATGTTTAAGCGAAAATTTTAATAGAAAATTAATTTGAAAGTTTTAATAGAAAATTAATTTGAGCTGTAAAACTTTATTTATTTATTTGCACTAGTCGAACAAATTTGTATTATAACTTTGATCAATTATGTGGGTAGTAACTATGTATATACGAACAATTATCCCTAACAAGTTATTATTTAATCATTTATATTTCTTATTAATATAAACCCGAAGCAATTCAAGAATTGATAACAAAATTGTAATCTGCATAATTATAAGTTTTATTTTGGGGATGTGAAAAGTTGAAGTGATTGCTGGGTAAAGCCATGTGAAGTGTGCACAGGTAAAATCACTTTATCGACGATTTTGAAAACTATCGATTCATTGGATAGTGGGCCAGACTCAAATCTCCTGCTAAAAATATTTCGTCAAAATTCTTGTCTTTGTTAATGTTATTGGAGGTTGAATTTTTGATAATTTTCTGATCATGATAATATTGAAAAATTATTTTCTCATAAACTACTGCAGATAAATCAATGATTTTTTTTTACTTACAGATAATGGTTTTTACTATATTAAAAGAATATTTATGCGATCTTATTGTTTAAACAAAAATTTTTTTTTTCTTTCTACACGATCAAAAAAATTTCCAAATAAGAAAAATAACGCGTAAAACAGTCACCTTTAATAATCCAAAAAAAAATTTGTCTATTCATACCATTCCAAAGATATTGCATTTTTTAAAATTATGATATTTTAAATATATTTTTTTTGTACTAATACATTTTTTTTTACGTTCTGCATGCTCAAAAAAATTCCAAAATATGTCAAATAATTCGAAAAACGGTCACCTTTGCTAATAAAAAAATTTTTGTCCTTTCATACCATTCCGCAGATATCTTATTTGTTATCACCCTTTGCCCTCTCCTAACGCGCTGCACATAGACCGTTGGGTGGTGCGCTGAAAATTTATTTAATCTAATTTAATTTAATTTTATTTCATTTAATTTTATTTAAGTTAATGTTATTTTATTTTATTTCATTTAATTTCATTTCATTTTATTTTATTTTATTATTTTTACTTTATTGTATTTTATTATATTATTTTATTTAATTTTATTTTATTTTACTTTATTTTATTTTATTTTATTTTATTTTATTTTATTTTATTTTATTTTATTTTATTTTATTTTATTTTATTTTATTTTATTTTATTTTATTTTATTTTATTTTATTTTATTTTATTTTATTTTATTTTATTTTATTTTATTTTATTTTATTTTATTTTATTTTATTTTATTTTATTCTATTTTATTTTATTTTATTTTATTTTATTTTATTTTATTTTATTTTATTTTATTTTATTTTATTTTATTTTATTTTATTTTATTTTATTTTATTTTATTTTATGTTATTTTGTTTTATTTTAATTTAATTTAATTTAATTTAATTTAATTTTATTATATATATTTTTAATTTCTCATCAACTACATCGTGTTTTCATTCAAACTAAAATCCAATAAATTTCAGTTTCGCAAAAATCTAACATTTCATTGAAATATTATCTTGCAGGCACTTTTCAAACTGTAGATAATTGCATTTTCGCTTTATCCTAACCAATAATTTTATTCACAAAAAAATATGCTTAATTGCTCTTGGTTCTGACTGAAATATATTCACTTTCTATTGAAGCAAACCCAAATAGTAGTAATTTACAAAATAAAATCTTGTTAACAAAATTTTGCACTTTCAATAAAATATCTGTTAGAGATGCATATCTAGTAGATACATACATACATTTAGTGTTTATATGCAATGAAAATTTTTTGATTATTAAACCGAAATATAAATTCACAGATATTCTGTTTGTCTCGTCTTGAGATGTTTGTTATTTATTTCATTTATTAAGTCCATCTAAAAAAATATTAAAAGATATCTAAAATGTACTTTGTTTTAGCCTCAGTGTCGCTCACTAATTTTAAGTCTCCATAATATACATATATACCACTTTAAATAAGTTCGTATTTACATACACTCAATTTTTTGTTCACAGCTTCGAGTATTATCTAACATTTCATGCTATTAAAATAATTAAGCTCATTATCGACGGTATTAGGTTTTAGCATTCTAAAGTCAAATCTATGGTGCGGCGTCTTGTGGTATGCAAAGCGTGCTGCTGATTGCTTATAAAATTATGCTCAGTAGGGCACAAGGTATTTATGTAAAGGTATCTGCATTACAAGTTGACATAAATATTTAAGTTAATACGAAGTGCGATAGAATATGAATCAATCTAGGAAAAGAGATGATAGTATATAGAAGAACAAAAAAGTTAGACTTAAACAACATTTTTAATATGAGATGAGTTCTCCTAAAATATTATCTTACACAATTTTTCAAATGTATTCCATTCCATTTTGAGAGGACAAATTAGTACGCCGTTACCTATTTGCCACTTTAAAGTAGTGAAACTTAGAAGGTTGGCTTTGCTGTAACAAAAAGTTGAGCAAAATCTAAAATTGAAAATAGCACAATTACCATGAATAATCGAGATGTAGAGACAACTACAGAAGTAGCGGCTACCTATTTGCTGCTTTAAAGTTGTGAACTTTTTAAAATTGGTTTTGATGTAACAAAAACTTCAAAAACCCCTGATCACTAGTGATAGAAACTACTTTAAAGTAGCGGAGTTTTTAAGGTTGGCTTTGCTGTCATAAAAACTCTAGAAAAACATGAAACTCTGCTTGAAAGTGGCACGACTTTCCGGTGATCACTAGTATTGGAGGCTTCCGCGTAGTTCGAAGTTTATCTATTTGCCACTTTAAAGTTGTGGAGTTTTCAAGGTTGTCTTTATCATCAGAAAAGTGTGAAATTCTACTTGAAATCAGGATGACTTTAAAGTCTTCCAATGAAGTTGCGCATTTACCAAAGTCGTATCTTAGTCACCATTACGTAAGAGTTACCCTATAAAGACTCCTTCTCTATATCTAACACTTCTAGCCAAGTAGTGTCTTCTCAACGTTCGGGGAGCGTTTTATGGCTACAAAGATAGTAAAAAAATATCTTTAAAGTTGCATATGGCAGGAGGAAGAGGGTGCGATGATATAGAAAGTTTCAGCTGCCGATACTATCAAAAATTTAAATGAGCGTTCTACGACAACAACATTTAGTGAACATGACAAGCAAACAAATATCTCAGGAGACTTCGGTTTGAACATATTTTTAATTCAGGAAATTACTTCCACTTACCAATGCAGCATTTAAACCATGGGTCGGCAGATTTGTAAATGCAGGTGTATAAGTGAGAACGCTTATACACGCGCTGTGATCGTCCGAACTATATTTTTAACATTCGCTGACCAAATAAGCGACACCCCCACGCGATGTGGTTTCGCCCCTTGCCCAGCGACGACTAAATCATTTGGTAGACAAAGAGCGCAACGTGTCTGTGTGCTGAATCCAACTTGTTTGACTGATCTTAAGATCTATGGGGCGCCGATGCTTGATTTAAACTATTCTGCTGCAACCACTTGCTCTATTTTTTGTATTTAAATTTTATAAAATATGCAGTTGAGGAGCACTCAGAATATGAACAATTTCTTATACAAAAACAGCAAAAAGGCCGCTTCGTCTAGAAAAAAAAAAAAAATTCAGCTAACCGCAATACAATCAAGGCGATCCCATATCCATACCATTTACATCACTACTGTGCACTACTACAATGACACAACACGCCCTTGTAGCACATAACTGGCGGATGAACGGTTAGATGGATGGATGGATGGCTCGTTTCATGTGGCAACCCACTACTTACAACTACCGTCAATGTGGAACAGGAAGCAACTGCAGTAAAGCGAAATAGGCTCCGGAAGTGGCCTGAAACGCTAAGTGGGCTTGCAAGTTTTCCCCAAAAACATGTAGAGCATAAATAATGACTGTCGGTGCTGGATACTGCTACCTCAACAACTACATATATTTTGCCAATGTATGCATGTATTTACTTAGTTGTTGCTGTGTCACCTGCATGGTTTAGTTAAGGTTTTTTAGAGCTTTTTATGTGTGCACATATTTATGTGGCTGTGTGCGCGCCAAAACAAAACATAAAAGTCTAAGCATTTACCATTAGGTCTCCATTTAAATATTAACATAAATGTTGGCACTTGTCTGAAGCATCTGCGGTTTGTTCTTTATCAGATGAGCGCAAATGCTGTAAGCGAGAGTCGAGTGTGCAGAAAATTACTTTGGGGCTTTGTGTAAAAGTCTTTTTTTTTTTTAAATTAAATTACTTGTCGTGTTTGAATCAAATAAATCTGCTTTAGATTTACGCAAATACAAAATTTCAATTTCAATTATTGCTATCATTTCTCAATTCCAATACAAAACTACTTTGAAGATCCCGGGTAGAAAATAATCTAGGCAAATCTCTTTTTAATCTAGGCGCTGGCTAGATTTTCCTACAATAGACAACTCTGCCTTGGGCCTGCCAGGGCTTTGGAATGGAAAGCGTATGTTTTTCAATTTACGGGCAATATATGGTATATTCTGTAAGGGGGCTGCCTAGTTTTGCATACCTTGCACCTGCTCAGTTTTTCCAATCCAGGGCCTGAATATTTTTTCTATATTGGGCGGGCCTAGTTTTTCCAATCCAGCGCCAGGATAGTTTTTCCACGATTATAAATTTCAATTAAAGTTGTTCATTTGCCGAACAAATTTCATGATTTGTAACAGCTGAATGGATAGAGATGATGACTGTAATGTGAAGGTGCCTGGGTTCAATGCTGGCTCAGGGGCAATGTATTTTCCAATTGATTATTAAATGTATTTGAAATTTAATTCAAGTTGTTCATTTGCAGAAAATATTTCAATGATTGAAATAGCCCAATGGACAGAGAAGACAACTGTGATGTAAAGGTGCCCGGGTTCAATGCTGACTGAAAGGCAATGGATTATTTTATTTTTCAGCTGGCATTGCCTTGGAAAAACTAGGCAGGGCCTAGATTAGCATTACCCGACAGGCCCTTTATTAAAAAGCATTAACAAACAGATTAGGGCCTGTGTAAACTTTCCTTGGCAGGCCCATGATTTTAAAAGGGAAAATCTAGTCAGGCCCTAGGTTAAATTTAACAGATTTTCTACCCGGGATTTTACTGATGCCATCTTAGCAGTCGTCGCCTTCCTCTGGTGTTTCTTATACATTTTCAACTTCTTAGCAAAAACTGATGGCCCAGATCGCTTGGCATTTGCTTCATTTCTTTAGTGCTTTCATTCTGCAATGGCTGCCAGCTCCCCACCTACAAGCCATAACTTCCAATAGTAAATTTCCGGTTTAATCAAAACAAATTTCCTCCGCTGCCTTTGTGTATGTAGTTTTGTGGTTTGTTTTGATTTTATCTTAAGAAGTTTAACCAGGGACCGAAAATAATACTCATTCATGCAAGATTGTGATAAACATAAAATAAAATAAAATAAAAAAAAATAAATTTAAATAAAATAAAATAAAATAAAATAAAATAAAATAAAATAAAATTCAATTCAAATTTAATTAAGAGAACTAGGAAAGCAACGGAAGGGAACTTATAGCAAAAAAAACGAACTTTAGATTTTATGAAAAATTATATAATTCTTACGTGACCTGTTTTTAACTGACAAAAACGTCTCATTCTACCTTTCCTTCCTCCCAAAAATAAAATCAAAGCAAATCCGACTTGTACCAAGAGGAAGTTGAAATAACACAAGCGGAAGTAAATGCATCAATTGACATCTGAATGCAATGCCCACATGAAATGAAGGAAAATGTCAGCAGCAGTCTTCAATACCAAAAATGAACAAAAAATTTCAAAAACATTAATTTATAATCTTACAAAACGAACGGCACTTGAACAATGTAAAACGATGATTTTTGAACTTTCCCCCTCATTCATAACTACTGCCTGTAGTCAAATGTTGCAGCTGTTAACAACATTGAGTAATAGAATTGAAGGAGTGATGGACGAAATTGTTATCTCAACAAGTGAGAAGTCTTTTGAAAAATATTCATTCAATATTGTATGTCTTCGAGAATGATGCCCAAAATTATAGGAAAAAAAAAAAATAAGCAAAGAAAAACTGAAAAGAATGCAAATCGGATTGAGAAAATCACTGAATATTTAAATTCGATAAATACCTGCAAGCACCAAAAGCAAAGAAGTGCAATAGAGAAGAAGAAGCTTCTTAGCAAAGTGGAATAGAGAAATTCTTCAACTGCTTTGATTATATCAATGCTGATTTTTTCCCTCTTCGCATACCTCTGCTGCAGCAATTCATTTATCTGTGATTGTGCTACAAATGTGCAATAAGAAACCTATAAATTTGAGCACAAATTGAAAAGAACGAAATAAGTAACAGTCGATGATTGAAGAAGAATTGTGTGAGACAGGTGTTGGAAAATGTTGTTGCATAAGTATTTTATGGCTAGGTAGTTTAAAAGAAAACTTTTTTGCTTGAAAATTTAACTAAAAACGTAGCAGAACCGTCTTATAACAAGGATGAAGAAGGCAAGTTTATGGTTTATATGTGGTTATGGTATGGTTATGGTATGGTTATGGTATGGATGTGGTATGGTTATGGTATGGTTATGGTATGGTTATGGTATGGTTATGGTATGGTTATGGTATGGTATGGTATGGTTATGGTATGGTTATGGTATGGTTATGGTATGGTTATGGTATGGTTATGGTATGGTTATGGTATGGTTATGGTATGGTTATGGTATGGTTATGGTATGGTTATGGTATGGTTATGGTATGGTTATGGTATGGTTATGGTATGGTTATGGTATGGTTATGGTATGGTTATGGTACTGGTATGGTTATGGTATGGTTATGGTATGGTTATGGTATGGTTATGGTATGGTTATGGTATGGTTATGGTATGGTTATGGTATGGTTATGGTATGGTTATGGTATGGTTATGGTATGGTTATGGTATGGTTATGGTATGGTTATGGTATGGTTATGGCATGGTTATGGTATGGTTATGGTATGGTTATGGTTATGGTATGGTTATGGTATGGTTATGGTATGGTTATGGTATGGTTATGGTATGGTTATGGTATGGTTATGGTATGGTTATGGTATGGTTATGGTATGGTTATGGTATGGTTATGGTATGGTTATGGTATGGTTATGGTATGGTTATGGTATGGTTATGGTATGGTTATGGTAGTTGAGATTTGTTTTCTTAAAGAATAACGTTATGACCGTCAGTATGGAGAGTATAAACATCAAATTGCCATAAACTGTGCTGAGTAGTTGAGAACTTACAAAATTAAACATCTTATATTGTATTAAAAAAGAGTTGAATGTTACATTTTCAATTTGTAAGTATTACATTACGCTCCCACCCCAAAGTAATCTTAAATTTCAAAGAGCTTTAAATTTTTCATTTCTTTTCAAGCATCAAGTACATAGTACACACGTTTATACATAAATGCAGATGAACCTTTGTAGGTTTTTACATATATTTGTCGCTTTCACTCACCTGTCTGCCAGCTACTTTAAGCGCACTTAATTAAATTAATTTAAACACTACATGACATGAATTTCTATTTGAAATGCGCGGCATTAAATATATTTCGAAGACGAAAAGAAGATTGTTTTTTTGTGTTTGTGTTTGTGTTTTTGTTTTCTTGCGATGTTGAAAGCATCAAATGGTCCCGCTCATCTTTTCACTTTCTTCAGCTTCGAAGTGATGCTTTGCCTTGTTGCTCATAGTTGTCATCGCAGCGTATTTCAGAGCTCGTTGCCTTTATTAAAAAACATTGTGCCAAAAAAAAAGTGTCGAAAATGTTGTTATTTGGTAGGGGACGAAATTTGGAAGGGAAGCGTGAAATGTATCGAAACACAGAAGAACAAGGAGGGTAGCTTTGCCAACGAACATCTAAAAGTTAATTCGTTGAAAGGAGAATAAGAAACGCTCCCTATGACAAACTAAACAAAAAACAGTCTTAGAAAAAATC
>CAXKVI010000005.1:111830314-111865314 GCA_964058755.1 Campiglossa producta
TACATGCAGGCGCATATGGTAAATTAGTACTGAAGGAATATGTTTTTGTGTGCGGGTAGTGATTTGAGTATGTCAGCAAATTATTTCTACTTATGTAGGTGTATGGTAAAATTTGAATTAAACTTAAGTATTACAAGCTGAATTGGTTAGAAAGTTAATCCCTTAAACCTCTACTGTTAATGCAAAGCAGATATGTGGTTAATGAGCGCCCAAAAATATGCTGCGTGGTGATGAGATAACAAAGACTACGCAGAGTATGTAGGGTAATTTAAAAATTGCTTGATGTCGAGATTAATATCTAAAAATATTTATGTAGAACATATTTTTGAAATGCTTTTACGCTTAAGAAATTTGTTAATGACGATCTCACAGCGATTGACGTTAGTTGCTAAATTTGTGTGTTTCTATGGAAATTTTTAAATGTTGCTTATAATAATGATTGATATTGATATCCGTGAAGATTTTGATTAGGTTTAGTAGATATGAAATAGTTTCTTATCGATTACCTTCATTTGAATTTATAAAGATTTTGCATTTGTGTAGGCGTATGTTTACACGGCATAAGCCAGGATTATTTCGCAGATTTAACATTTTTTGTTATCGATTTTAATCAACTGATATCGATTAATTTGTTTAAAATTTTTAGAAATCGGTTTCTTGTCGAGTTTAACTAAAATTTTTAAAAATATTGTATTTTTCATGACGATTTTATTCATTTTAAAAACATAACAAAATGTTTGTTATCGATTTTTATCGATTAATTTGCTTTAAATTTTTCAAAATATAATATTTTTTGACGATTTTAACTAGTTTGAGCAGATACAAAATTTTGTGCTATCGATTTTTATAGATTATTATCGATTAATTTGATTTTCGAAATCTTGTGGTATTCTTAGTGATTTTATAAAATTAAATTGTTATCATAGTATTTATCTGTTAGTTTGATTGGATTTTTAAGAAAACTCGTACTGTTATCGATGGGGAGAGTTTAAAAATTTTCCTTAACATTTCATATCATGATATCTATTCAAAGCTCCCTCAATATTCCACAAATACAATTGTGCTACACATTGGACTTACAGTTTTTCTCCGAGTAAACGGATAAATTTCTACTGGTATAAACACCTTCGGTGGGTAGCCAGCCTCTCCAGAGAATATACTCACAGCGCTTGCTTTGCATAAGTAAACAGTTGGCTAATTACATCCCAACAAGCACATACATATAACGTGTTCACGGTTATTCTCTCCACTGCCTTTTAAAGTGTCTAATCATACCTCCTTTCTTCAACCTACTTAAACTCATTCGATATGATCTAACCTACGAACTCCGCAGCTAACAAAATAGGGTTGAGGTTATTGTCATGTCAATGACTTTTAAACGGTAATAAAGCCACAGCATTTTTGCACGATATCATTCCAACAACTAAATCGAATAGTAAGTATGTAACTGATGACTGACAATTGCAAAGAAGACAATGTCAAGTCAAACCAAAGACAGAGCACATAGTGGCAGAGTTGTCTCACAATTCAAGAGCTGAAAGCAATGCAGACATAACAAACGCACGAATGCGTCCAACTGAAAAGTGTGAGTGTGTGTGTATTGGGCACCGAGCCACCGGGGCGTATACGTGACATGAACTACATAAGAGCAAGTTTGCTGGAGCACATCAAACGTGTGGAATCAGACAATTTGACGCGAGTAAAGGTTGAATGTGTACAATAACAAAGGGAAAAACAAACAAGAAGTGCTCGCTGCTAGTGCAGCAATTGGCAGAAAGTCAGCATGATTTTTAATATACAGATGAAGGTTTGTATGAATTCCACAAACTTGGCAGAACGCTGTATCATATGCCGTACCACTCTAAATATGTGAACTTTGATGTTGAGAGGTGCTAGGGTTCGAGGGTATTGTGGCAAAATCAGCGTCAAAGACCAAAGTTGTAATTAACTGTTGAAGAGATGTTGTTGTTGTTGTTGTTGTTGTTATACAAATGAGCTTACAAAAATCGTGCTTTGAAGGTAAAGGGAATAAAAAAAAAGCACAACGGATGCATGTGGAAATTTAGACATTCCAAGCACATTAGCTGTTTTAATATTGGGGCGTTTGTGTTATTAATTCTAGAGTACATACACGCCATTGAAGCGGCATATGGATATGTGAGTCTGTCTCACACCACACCAAGCTTAATAGAGAAAATACAACCACCAACTTTTTCATCAAGATCAAACTAGTCGAACGAAGGCAAGGGAAAAGTCAAAGTTTTTATTGCCTGAAAATTGCTCCTGATTTTCTATTGCGAAATCCTGGAATCTTCCATGATGTGAGTCTAGTACTCATCCACTATTATCGCTGGTACTTAAAGATTTTTTACTTTACATTATTACACTAAGATTCTTGGGGTATACCCATTTTGACCTAGTTTGTGACGCGTGTACCTGCAACTCATTTTAAAAGACACATGCGAGACTAGTGACTTTTGCGTTCTTTTCATTATGAGGTAGTAGGTATCTACAACTACGTCGCTTCCCTGCATGGTCTGTTCATCTTTGCTGCGCATATGTGCCCAAGTGTACGTGTGTCCAATTGATACGTACGTGGTAATTTTTGATAACTGAAGCGCTTACATGTGGAACAAGATTAAGCTAATTGGATGTACTTAGCCAATTTGGGCGAGTCGCAGTGGTGGCAGTTGTGATTGCGCTGAATTTATCAACCACATAAAATTACAGGCGTGGATGGAGGACATATGGGAAGCGCAGTTGTTTAAATGCTTAAGCATTTAGGATAAAAAAGAAACTAATGGCGGCGATATACCAACAGGTTATGATAACCTCTAACGAGATTTTTGCCGAGCTTCTCTTCCCAACTTGTGGTGTGTTGCTTTTGAGTTTTTCCTACAAGTTGGTGGGACCTACAGTTTTTTATCGACTCCGAACGGCACTTGCAAAGCAAATGAATTTTTTGCTGAGAAGCTTCTCGTGGCAGAAATACACCCGGAAAGTTGCCAAACTACTGCCGAGGGGCGACCCCGTTTAGAAAAATTCTTTTTCTAAATAATTTTTGATGTTACTTTTGCCGGGCATAGAACCGCGCGACTTGTTGTAGAAGGCCGAACACTTAAACGCTACACCACGGCGACCGCTATTACGATAACTGAAAATAAAAATTCAAAATTAAGAAGTTGTTTTTTAGGAATTTTATTCCAGGTACTTTTATTTTTTTTCAAAGAGAAGCTTTATTGAGACTAGTTGTTTCTACTGTCAGTCACAGGCAGTTAACGTTACCTTATTTTAATTATTTTAATTCAATTTTTTGTGGTCCTTTAAACAGTCGAATAATTTTCATCAAATTATTTTTTTGAGTTTTTGCGACAACAAGTTGAAAAATGCTACAAACAATAGCAATTACGATGATTGCAATTTCGATCTTGCTAAAGGATCTTGTGAAACCGCTTTATATTGTTGCTTAATAATTTGTCATCAGCCTTAGTGATAAAAAAAATAAATTAAATGAAATAAGATAAAATAAATAAAATAAAATAAAATAAAATAAAATAAAATAAAATAAAATAAAATAAAATAAAATAAAATAAAATAAAATAAAATAAAATAAAATAAAATAAAATAAAATAAAATAAAATAAAATAAAATAAAATAAACTAAAATAAAATAAAATAAAATAAAATAAAATAAAATAAAATAAAATAAAATATAATAAAATAAAATAAAATATAATAATTTATTTTATAATATCATAAAATATAAAAAAAAATATAAAAAAAAAATAATTAATAAAATGAATGATACTGATAAAATAAAGTAGATTAAAATAAAATAAAACAAAAATCTTACTAATATATAACAACGTAAGTTTGTGACTAACAGCAGATATTTGTGGTTATTTAACGTCTGAACCAATGCCCCGATCTTTACGAAATTGGAATATTCAGACAAAACTTGTATCAAACGAATGATGAAGACCACAGGTTTCATTTGGGCTTTGGTTCATTTCGATATAGTTATCGATAACATAGTTATCGGTCAAAATGTGTTTTGGGGTAAACTTTTTAATATTCGCATAAAATATGTGTCAAACGAAGGGGTAAGGCCACAGGTTTCATTTGGACTTTGCTTCAATGCTAGCATTTGGGAATATGGGCCCCGTTCTCGAGATATTGATGAAAATGTCAATCAGGAGGGGACCCCGATGATATTAGTGCGATATGAGGATCAAATGAAAGGTGGTGACAAGGGATTTAACATGTTTTAGTATTTTTCCCATATAATACCAAGGTTTCGAGATATTGATCAACACGTGGACCAGAGGTGGAGCTAGAAATCTTTTATGAGAAATGGGTATAAAATGAAAGGTGTTGATGAGAGTTTAAAAGGGGAGTCATTTTAAGTCATTTTGGGAGTGGTATTGAGAAAGGGATAGGGATATGGATGGCAATTAGAAAAACAATATGAAAAGAGAAAATTATATGGAATTATGACGGTGTGGTGGACGGGAAGAAGGTTGTGAAGCTGAAATGAGGAGGACGGGTCACATTTTATAAATGAAAAAGTTAATGTTTGGGCAGGACAACGTCTGCCGGGTCTGCTAGTATTCAATAAATATCAAAGTTTGAAGTTTAGATGAGCTATTTGATAAACATTGATATCAATACGTAAAGCCAAAGCAATATTTAACTTTAAAAACATCACTTTCAATCGATTTTAAGGATATATGTAAATACAATTTTTGAAACCCTTTTTTTAATACAACTAGAGTTCGCCCAGTAGTTGAAATTTAACCACAAAATCTTATTTTAATTTCCTACCTTTTTGCTATTTCTTAAATTTGCCATTCCTTTCATATTTTTTATATTTTTGGTCTCTATACATTCATATTCATTTTCCGTTTCCTCCTTCTTTACACCATTGAGTAATATAGTTTCAATGTTGATAATTATTTATTCTTCTTAGGTCGTCTTCATACGTATTGCTTCCTTTCCTTTCCTTTGCTTTCATTTGCCTTTATATCCTTTCCTCTCATTTCATCTCAATGTATTTCTTTTGCTTTTCTTTGCTTCCCTCCCCTTTTCTTTCCTTTCCTCTTCTTTCCTCCCTGTTATTTTCCTTTTCTTTCCTTTTCTCTTCTTTCATTTTATTGTATTTCCCTTCTCTCTTTCTTTTCTGTTCTTTTCTATTATTTTCTTTTCGTTTCTTTTATTTTCTTACCTGACCTTTATTAGGTATCACTTCATTCAAAAATTCAAAAATGTTACAAAAGCGATGGACGCAAGCGATACCTCGTCCGAAAGGAAACAAAGATACGCTTCCAACGACGTATAATATGTAGGTGTGGACCAAACCTTCGCTGAACAATAGCGAAATTTGGCGAATTTTAAATCAGGAAAATTAAAATTAGCGTGTATAATTACAAACACTTTTAGCATAATATTACCAAGATCTAGTGAAAACTGTATTTTTGGCGATTTTTTTGTTTCAACATCCCTACTTTTAATAGAATTTTAACAGGTCGATGTCTGTATATTGCAGATATTAAAAAATTACTCTTAGTGTTAATAATTACTAAGCCAATAGAGTCCAAATCAACCAATTTTTGAACTTTTGTCTGTCTGTCTGTCTATCTTTCTGTCTGTCTGCCTGTCTTTCTGTCTGTATATCTGTGGCTGTATCACTCAAAAACTGCGAAATGGAACTTAATGAAACTTTCACTATTGTATTACTAGACGTTCGATAACTCTACCGGTTTCAGAGTAATAGACCAATACGTGGAGCAGGGGTGGCCAAACATGAGTTCGTACACTATGCGTATATTGGACGATAACTCTGAAACCGGTCGAGTTTTTGAAATAAGGGATTTCTTAAATTTTAAGTTGAACGTCTAATAATACAATAGTGAAAGTTTCAAAGTTTCTTTCGACAAAATTTCGACTTTGACCAGCTATTGTTCAGCGGAGGTTTGGTCCATCCATATTACATATTATACGTCGTTGGAAGCGTATTTTAATTTCCTTTCGAACGAGGTATCGGTTGCGTCCATCGCTTTTGTAAAGTAGTCGAAAAGAATTTTTGTATGAAGTGATACCTGAAAAAACACAAAATTACCGATATCTCGAAAACCTTCCATACAAAAATTTATAAAAACATGTTCAGAGCTCGGCATGTCAGTGTCAATTCACCCATATTAATAACTTGGTATTTTTTCAAATTAATTATTTGTAAACTAGTGTAATTGATCTTCCAACAAATTGTTATTTTATCTATCTACCTAATATAGTGAACTTCGACAACCGAATTCTTATCTATGTAGAGATACATCCATATCCTGTTGTGCCCGAATTCGACCTTGAGATATGAGAAATAATAGTATACCTGCTTTCACGTAGGTGTGTAGGGTTGATCTTGAAAATTTTCCACAAGTTTAAAAAACAATGCGATCACAAATTTTGTAAACAACATGTTTTGAGTGTGAGGACTCCATGAAAGGGTCGCAGATACATACAAACATACCTGCATGCAAAAATATCTACAAGAACTTAGGTAGGTAGGTACCCGAGTATTCGACCACACACACTAAGTGCTGGTCAGTTAGATACCTGCCCTTTGCCACATCTACCTGATGTCCTATAAAAGGGCGCTGCTAATATCTCAAGTATTCATTAGCAAAACAACTTTTCAAGTGTTATAAGGAAAAAATAGCCATAAATTTTTCGAAATGAAACCAGAAACGTCATACCAGCGAACATTCCGCACTGTATACACCGAGGGACAAGTAAAGATGTTGGAGGAGGAATATAGGAGGAGCAAATACATTTCCAGCCAACGTAGGAGGGAATTAGCCGAAACACTTGGCGTTGGCGAGAAGCAGATCATGTATTGGTTTCAAAATCGTCGTGTCAAGGAAAGACGCCTAGAAAATATGGAGGAAAAAGCTGAGGCAGAACGAAAAAGTGAGGAGCAAAAAAATATTAGTGAAATAGAGGAATTTTTAAAGGGTGAAAGGTCGCCTATTAAGCGGCGTCTCTTAGACGACGTGGATGATATCCTGGAAGTGCTACAAAGGCATACACATCAACAGGAAACAAAATCATCGCCACCCCGAAAGCGACAACGAATC
Source organism: Campiglossa producta (assembly GCA_964058755.1). Lineage (NCBI taxonomy): Eukaryota > Metazoa > Arthropoda > Insecta > Diptera > Tephritidae > Campiglossa > Campiglossa producta. Next base: position 111,837,444 of record CAXKVI010000005.1, read on the forward strand.
GCAATAATCGACCAACGGATTTTGTTTCCAGGAGCGCGAGACTGGAAAATAGTTGGCTGCACCGAAACTAAGACACCGAAGCGTCACGTTTTAAAAAGAATTCGCTTGGATAAAGGCGATAAAGAGCAGATGGGGGAATTTGAAATTTGGGTTTCTTTGTAGGGGATTTATAGTTTAAGACATTTTTTATATATTTAAGAAAATATGTAAATTTTAGCTTTAGTGATTATTTGTAAGTTAGATAAGTATTTTTGTATTCGATTTTATCTATATTATATTAATTATATTTTATATTCCAAAGAATATACCTTTGTCTTCTTATTTAACATTTTGGTTAGGGTTTTTCTATTTTAGGAGGTCTTTTGCAGGACACAGGCGGAGCAGAGACACGTTTTCCTGAAAGTCCTCAATAAAATTTTTTTTATTTTTACTCGACAAATTTAAAAAAATTTCCATATTTTCGACATTTGATGGATGATTCACATGTAGAATTTACTGCTGAATCCGAATATGTAATCATTTCATTCGAAAGTAGAACCTTTTTCAAGTTAACCTAAATATTTAGTTTCCAATTTGGTTGATAAATGTAACAAAAAGTTGGAAACTATCAACTTTACACTTTTTATATACATAATTTTAGCTTATCTCAAAAACTGAAATTTCAAAATATCTCGAAACTGTTTTCACTTTTAAATCAAATGATTACATTTTTGGAATCAGCAAAAAATTCAACATAGAAATTATGTATCAAATGTCAAGGATATGGAAATTTCGGAAAAAGTTTGATTGAGTACTTTCAATATAACAACATAGGCTAGCTAAGATTTTTTTCGTTCAAAGACTTTTTTTATACCCAAGGTACTAGTTCTAGTATAAGGGTATTATAATTTTGTCCAAATAACGGTACTACGTAATGGCACAAAATAATCGAGATAGATAATAAATGACCCTGATAATGATAAAATAAAATAAAGTAAAATAAAAATAGAAAAAAAAATTATAAACATGAAATAAAGCAAAATTAAATTAAATTAAAAGAAAATTCCGAATTCCCTAAACCGCAGTGAGTAACAATTACACCAAACACCTGTAGCCAGTTGTCAAAAGTCCACAACAATTTTCAAAGTTCGTAATACATATATAGTGACCAATAATAAAAAAATATAAATTTTTATAATTTTACTTTATTTTATTTTATATTATCAGAATCATTTATTTAATTTTTTATTTAATTTAATTTTTTTTATTATTTTAATTTATATTTTATTTTTTAATTTTATTTAGTTACTCTTTTATTAAATTTTTTATTTTAATTTATTTTACTTTATTTTTTTTTTTTATTTAATTAAATTTTTCTTTATTTTATGTTTATAAATTTTTTTCTATTTTTATTTTATTTTATTTTATATTATCAGTATCAGTATCGTTTATTTTATTTTTCGTTTATTTGTTAATTCTTTTTTTTTTTTAGTTGTTTTAGTTTATGATATTTTATTTTATTTATTTCTTTTTTAATTTAATTTAATTTTGCTTTATTTTATGTTTATAAACTTTATTGTTTTATTTAATTTTTTTTTATTATTTTAATTTGTGATATTTTATTTTATTCTATTTTATTTTACTTTATTTTATTTTAATTTATTTTATTTTATTTTATTTTATTTTATTTTATTTTATTTTATTTTATTTTATTTTATTTTATTTTATTTTATTTTATTTTATTTTATTTTATTTTATTTTATTTTATTTTATTTTATTTTATTTTATTTTATTTTATTTTATTTTATTTTATTTTATTTTATTTTATTTTATTTTATTTTATTTTATTTTATTTTATTTTATTTTATTTTATTTTATTTTATTTTATTTTATTTTATTTTATTTTATTTTATTTTATTTTATTTTATTTTATTTTATTTTATTTTATTTTATTTTATTTTATTTTATTATATTTTATTTTATTTTATTTTATTTTATTTTATTTTATTTTATTAACAACTAGTTGAAGTTGCAACCATAAAACAAACATTAAGGCAAGCCGTATTTTTCCAAAGTCTACATACATGCACTTTTCAATGAATTCTCAAAAACTTCACACAACAAATATACTCCAACAAGTTGAATTCGAAACCAAAACTTCTCTTTATTGTTATAGTGTGTAGTTTAAAAGCGATATATACTACTAACTATACTGTGAGCACTTCATTCAATTTCTAAGTTTCTAGTGGTCTTCGTCAACTTGAAAAGTTTTAATAGCAACAACCATTCGCTTAACGACTTCTTAACTGCACACATACCAATACAATACCATAAAATAAAGCCACAAACACATACACGCCATGAAGTCTTTACCATTTTTATTACACGAATATGATATGAGGGGTCATAATAAGATGCATTTTAGCTGAGAAAACATAATCATTTTAATGTTCCAAGTTTACTCAGTGGAAATGTCGTTACAAAATAGTGTTTTGTTTCAGAGTAATAAAGCAAAGTGTTTTTGGCAGCTTGTAATCACAAAACGTATAGCTGCTTTGCACTAAATTTCAGTGCTGTAAAGGATACAGTGGTCATAACAATATGGTTAAAGTAATAAAATTTAGGTTTACAGTAATAAAGTGGAGTAAGTTATACGAAGGTCGAGAGTCAAGCTTAGTTTACCACGAAAACGCCATGATTTTATTTTGATTTGAAGAGGGGATCCGGAGCGAATTTTAGACTAACCCTTAGGCTTGCACTATACTTCGTAATTATTCAACAAGAACATACATACCTTTTCCAAAAAAGTATTACCCACTATACTATTCCAATATCTTTTTTTTGCAGATTTGCTCATCGAAATGTTGGGCGTGCTAGCTAGCTACAGCATCACAGTAAAAGAGCTTAAATTGCTCTTCGGCACCATGAAAGCGGTGAATGGCAAATGGCCACGTCACTCTGCCAAGCTGCTAAATGTATTGCGACAAATGCCGCATCGCAACGGACCGGATGTGTTTTTTAGTTTTCCAGGACGCAAAGGATCGGTGAGTTGAAAATAAATATATTTATAACTTTGAAATTGTGGCGCTCCTACACTTTGGACTCAAAACTATAGGGGAAGTAAATGTATACGTAAGGTGTGTTGTGCTTCAAAAAAAGGGAACCTTCAACCATTGATTGCACTAAATAAAATGTTTTTATTATTATCTTTTATTTCCCATTCTAATATGTTTGCTCGTTCAGCGTGTCAGCGTGTTCCCTGTGAAATGCTCACGACTTTATTTTACGTTGCGCTGCAGCTTAATCTATTATTTACTAAAAAATAATTTACAAGAATGTTAACATTACATTTTTACGCTACACCGACTGTAGATATATGTGCTTTACTTTTGCACAAAATTCAAGGTTTAGATATGTTCGTATTTTATTCAATCTTTCATGTGTTGCATTATTAATGTTAATGTGTGTTGGTATCAAAAAGCGATTTTGTGTATGTATATTGGGGTGGGCCGAAAAAAAAATGTTTTTCTTTCTCGTGAAGAGCTTCTATGTAATTATAACACTGTGGTGCAAAAACGAACTTTTTTTCTGTCCTATGAACCAAATAGACTTTTTCGGAAAGGGGACAAAGAATAAAAATACACGTGTATCGTCGATTTACATGCACACTTCAGAATTTTTTTATGTACATACACCCTTGCCAAAAAAATTCTGAAAATTCGAGTAAAATTTTTTGCGAGTTCTAATTTACTTTACTTAGAGTAAAATTTAATGGGCTAAAAAACTGCATAATCAAAAATTATCCGAAAGTTCTGCCAAAAAAATTAAAAATTTATGTACACGTCAGAATTTTTTTTTTTATTTTTTTACATACATAAAAAATAATTCTGACGTGTTTTAACCTTTTTGGCAGAATTTTCGGATAATTTTTGAATTTGCAGTTTTGTACATACATAATCAGCAAATTATCGAAAAAAAAAAATTATTACCCACTTTTCAGGGAGGCATATTTGAAAATTTCACGGTTCATAACTTTTAAACTGATTACGGTAGAACGATGAAATTGGTACAAGGTATACTAGAATAATAGGGAGTATACCTGATGTAATTGGACGAAATCGCTTCGCAACCACGCCCACTTCCGAAACGGAATATTTCGAAAATCATATGAAAACTACCGCTGGGTATATAATGTTCGATTTACCCGAACTTAGACTTTCTTACTTGTTTTTTTTTTTTTTTACTTTTCTGAAGAGTGTTGCCAGCACAAATTTATGGAAATTATGGAAATTAAATATGAGTATTATCCGCAGTTAATTCAAGCTTGGTGCTAATGTATCAGCCCTATTAGGCAGTCTGCTCATATCCTCAAGTAGATATGCTGCTTAACTTAAAATATTTTGGCCAAAATTTTGGTCTTTTTCGGATTTGTTTCATGAGCGTAAAACTATTCTATTTTCATCTTGTATCTTTTCTAACTAGTTTGATGTTTCTCCGCAGGGTTGAATACGAGTAAGTTCTAAAAACTGCATTCAAAGAACTTCTGCCTCGTTTACTCTAACGTTACGCCTATTGTTATGCATGCAATTAAGCTAAAACAATCGCACAACGCCTACACAGATCGTTGCACACGCTTTATGTTCACTTTTTATTGACACGAGGAAAAATTCACTTACACAGCGATCAACAACTGACTAATTCATACAAAATTCAAGCACACATACACATACATACCTACCCACACAATAACATACTAAAACTTCACGGCGTACTTGGCAGTCAGTTTGCACGTGAATATTTGTACCCATAAAGTGGCAAATAAAATTGAAATCAAAATAAAATAAAAACAACAACTTCGCCGCATGATGATGTAATAAAAAAAAGAGCAAGAGAATGGCAGTGAATGTGTATGTAGACAAGAAAAGCAACGAGTTATTTGCAATTGCTTATTTCTGTTGTAGATAGAAAAGTGATAGACGAAATGGAGTGAGCGCAATGACAAACCAATTGAGTCAGCGAGAAGTTGCTACCCTGCATCCAAAGCAACTAGTTCAAAACTACTTTACAACTAGGTGGTGCACCGGGCCCAACTAGTCAGTGTTTTGTCTTTTTCCATATAAGCAACTGGTATTTTTTACGTGTCAACGTGTGATGTCCTACGAAATGTCAATTGCCAGATTTCGACCAGAGCATACCAGTCATCTACTACCAAAAAGTACTAGGACTACTACCAAAAAGGACTAATATGAAATATGCTAGTCCTATACTAGTCCAAAGAGCGCTGAACCTGTACTAATATGATTTCAACCAGAATTTTATGGCTTACCCTTTATTTTATTATTTGCCTTTATTTTCTCAAGAAAACAGCGACTATTTGTATTTACCCTATCACGAAAAAGCGTCTGTGAATTATAAGAGAGAAAAGAAGCAAACGAAACGAATGAATTTTGTACTTTTTAACTGGTATTATTTCATCTAGAAAAATCTAGTTGTATACTAGTATGAAATGGATACTTCCTGACTATTATGACTTCTGCCAGAAAATTATAGTTGTATACTAGTATTTTTCTGACTAGTTTGAGGATTCGCTGAAGGGTAGGTTTCAGCTGACGAAAAAAGATTGTTAATCAAAAATTATTCTTTAAGCGACATTTGCTCTACATACTTTTATAATTCCCAGCAACTTTAAACTTTATAAAATGTTCTAAATCAGGGCCCGGCAGAATCGGAAGTGAGGTTGTCCTAGTGAGAGAGCGGTCATCGCACCAATCAAATTATGCTATCTCATTTTGCTCCTTCGCTCACTAGCACCCACGGATACAACAGCGTATGTTGTTGAGTCGTTGCTTGTAAGTGAAAACCTGAGCATAATTAACGACGTCCATTGATTGGTCAGTGCGATCATAGCGCTGTCATAAGCGCTAGGCCAAGCAAAGAGCGTAATAATCTGTGTGAATTTGGTTCTCAGATTTTCGAACAACTGTCCGACTAGGTACCTAGGCCTATTCTCCGCACATGGTTTATGCCTGCAATCCCAAGCGGGGTTATCGACAATACATCGCTAATACCTCACCGTAACTCAACCCTTAGAGGTCGTTATTATTATAATTTTTTTTTATTTTCCCAAAAAGATTTATACTTTTTCGTACAAAATTCATGGGAAAATCAAATAAGAACAAGTAAGGAAGGCTGTCTTCGGCTTTTTAACATCGACATTCCACTAACAGAGCAATAGGTACGAAATTTCACGTTCCTACCTACATATCTAATTACAGGTGTTATCTATCAAAATCCGTTTATCGGAACAATCGATTGTGTGGGGGCTATGTGAAATAGTTATCCCATCTCAATGATTTTCAATATCGATATTGCACATACATATATAAATATCGATATTTACAAAATTTCAGGTTCGCTGTTTGATTACAGAAGTTATAGCCTAAAATTCGTTTAGAGGAACCATCGATTGTATGGGAGCTATGTGTAATATCGGCCCGATCTTGCTGGTTCCAACAAATGATTTCTATATTGGAAAATGGTGGCCGCATACCAAATTTCATCGAGATATCTCAGCAACTGAGGGACTAGTTTGCGTTCAAACAGACAGACAGACAGACGGACATGGCGAAATCAACTCATCTCATTTTAGAAAGGTATACAAAATTAAAATAGCGACCTCGAAGTGTTAAGTAACAGCGACAATTTTTTAAAGTTTTTTTTTTTTATGTGAATCACCCTACTGAGTATGCTAAAAACAAGTAAACAATAAATTAATAAATTACCCAAAATCACGATCATAATTAAGCGCTTTACACTTTAAATTTTCTGCTTGAACTTTCTTAAAGTTCACTTTAGCTTTTATTAATTCATTCAAAAGCTGTTATCAAAATATATTTTAAATTAAATTATATTTATTTAAATTATTATTTAAATTATATTATATTAAATTTACCGATTTACTTTGGCTAGATTTGATTTAATAGAATTTCTTTACAGGCAAACATACCACTTCAAACATTTCTTTCATATACATACATATATGTAAACTTTTTTGTCCGTACATGGGTAAAATGCGTATTTATATAAACTTTATTTAGATAAAGTTCATGTATTTTACGTTATTAAAATTTTCACCACACTTTTGGCACCCAAATTATCTAAAGAACGCAATTCCATTTCCTGTATGGTATGCGTTCTAAGATTCTTAGTATAATAGCAAGAGAATAAGGTGCATAAGAGCACATACCTACATACATTTTCAATACTAAATATAAAGTCAATTCTTGGTACTACTAATATTGCTCAACCTGGAGCAAATGCTTTGCGTGCACCACAACGCCTGTAAATATGCTACACAACCGCTAGTTTCCTTATTTGCAAATTTTTCATGCGAAAGAGAGCAGCATATGGCTTTACAACTTTCATATTTCTCAGAAGAGACATAATTGAAATTGTGCAGGCGAAGAGTATGTGGTAGGTAATATACTACTTACATGCATGCATAAATGACTGTAAAACGTCCCTGTAGGAAAAATTTCAATAACTTCAATTTTCTTATTTTATTTTAATTTTGTTTTATCTAAGGCGACCGCCGTGGTGTAGCGGTTAAGTGTTCGGCCTTCTACACCAAGTCGTGGCGGTTCGATGCCCGGCAAAAGTAACATCAAAAATTATTTAGAAAAATAATTTTTCTAAACGGGGTCGCCCCTCGGCAGTAGTTTGGCAAACTCTCCGGGTGTATTTATGCCATGAGAAGCTTCTCAGCAAAAAATCATTTGCTTTGCAAGTGCTGTAGGTCCCGCCAACTTGTAGGAAAAACTCAAAATCAACAAACCACAAGTTGGAAAGAGAAGCTCGGCAAAAATCTCGTTAGAGGTTATGATAAACTGTTGGTATATCGCCGCCATTCGTTTTTTTTTTTATCTTATTTAATTTAATTTAATTTTTTTTTGTCTTACATTTTTATTTTTTTTTTTGTTTTATTTTTTTTTTTTAATCTTTTTTTTATTTTATTATTTTTTGTGTATTTTTTTCACTGTATTTTTTTGTTTTTTTTTTGTGTTGGTTTCCTTGCAGGCTATGCATAGCGACCTCATATGCACACAGTCACAGCCATCTGTACAGCTTTGAATTCAATTTCATTTTACACACATTCTTGCGTATGACTGTGTGTGCGTATGTGTTTGTTATACTTTTTGTTCATTTCAAATTGTTTTTGTCCAAGTGTGTGTTTGGCGTATATGAAAATCATAAATCAATATCTACTTCTTACTACTTGCCGCACAGATATCACAAAAAGGAAATGAGAGTTTATGATTTATGGTCCAATCTGTGTTCTGTAGCACTTTAGGTTCGTTGCGGGCAAATTTAGTGTGTAACCCTTGGCCACTTTTGTTACAATAATTTTACACATAGTCGAGCTACGCATTTTTTGCAACTGTTCATATGAAATGTGACCACAATTGCCCTGGGCTGACATTGTTATTTGACCCAAGGGATTATTTAACAAAAATATGTTTGCAGCACATACATGAGAAATCGTATTTAAAGCTAAACTTAATTTTGCTGTTTTTGGAGAAAATACAAGAAATTGTAAGAAGGTTAATTTATTAAAAGTTTCCTGAATAATTTTCATGGAAGATGGTTAAGCAAGACACTTTTTGACCTTAATATCAAAATTCCGAAAGAATTGACCTATAGGCGAATGAGGCCATCAAAAAATATTTACGGCATCTCAGAAAGCATCACTCATATTAACGTTCCATTTAAACATTTTTCTAATAGAAAAAGTAGAGTTAATTTTTTAGACTTATTTTGAAGAAATTTTTTTCCATAAATAGCGAAAGTAATATTTATTACTATACATTGAAGAAAATTCATCATGACCACCGGAGTAAAGTTATAAAAATTCAGACTTACTTTGCATTTAGGTACATATTTGCGTTTTGTAGTAGCACAATTTTTTTGTGTTGGTGTTTTTATTTGGAAACCGAAACCGGAACGAAACCGTAACCAAAAACGAAATAAATGTTGAAGAACGAAACCGGAACCGAAACCAGAACTTTATTTTGAACCCAAAATGATCTCAAAAATGGCCCCAAATTAATTCCAAAGTGAGCCTTAATGATCTCAAAATGACCCTAATATAATCCAAATATGATACAAAAATTATATAATACAAATACAATACGGTAAAATGGTAACCCTGGGCGGCTACACTATCTATCTCGATTATTTTGTACTACACCTTTTCAAGTTTATAATGAAAAAATGTAAGTTTATATTGAGAAAACAAAAGTTAATAATGAGAATTGTAAGTGGATATTGAGAAGACATAAGTTGATAATGAGAACATGGAAATTGATATTGAGAACATGTAAAATGATAATGAGATAATGTAAGTTCATAATGAGAATTGTAAGTTGATATTGAGAATTCGTTAATTGATAATGAGAAAATGAAAGTTGATAGAAATATACTCAAGCTTCTTTTGGATAATTTCCTTTTATTAAGCAAATAGCGTGGATGGACGAGACACATATTAATTTGTTTTGCCGCTTATTGCGTGGGCGGTCAAAGATAGGCCACCGTACTACCGTGCAGCTACCTGCCGCGAGAGGGCCAAATGTGCACCTTATTGGTGCAATCACTACGGCAGGTGTGGTACACATGGAAAGGCGAGGGGGAGCATTTAATTCTGCTGCTTGCTCGCAATGGGTAGCGAGCTTAATGACAAATTGGGTGTCTTTCACTTAGTCTTAGTGTGCGACAATGCTCCTTGTTACTCGAGGATTGAGCATGTTACCATACCATTAATTTAATACTTACCTAAAAATCTAAATAAAGGCTCCTTTACACGGGTCGATATTCGGGTCGATTTTTATCGAACCACTTGTGTTCAACCTTTAAATACAAGGTGAAGATCGTTCGAATTGTTGTTCACACGGTCGATTGAAAAAATGGTTCGAAAAATCGACCCGTGTAAATCATACTTAACACTTACCTTATAGTACATAGTTTCCTATTACCTACCTTATATTTTACATGCTTTCAATATTAACTTACACTTCTCATTATCAAATTGTATTTTGTCATTATCAACTTTAATTTTCTCATTATCAAATTGTATTTTCTCATTACCAACTTACATGTTCTCATTATCAATTTGCGTATTCTCAATATCAACTCACAGTTCTCATTATCAACTTACGTGTTCTCAATAGAACTTACAATTCTCATTATCAACATTATCAAATTCTGTATTCTCAATATCAACTTACAATTCTCATTATCAACTTCTGTATTCTCCATATCAACTTACATTTCTCAATTCCAATTACCTATAATCTGCAGGTTATGTACTCAACTCAACTTCAGGCACCAACTACTTCAAGACAATTACCCAAAGGAATTACTCAATGCTTTTGAAGCAAGAGGTATCCAAAATAATATCTGACACTCTATTTCATAACCTTTTTTCAAAATTCTCATTTTCAACTTTTTATATTCATTTCTATCCCTCCCACGAGTCAAAATCAATTTTCATCTGCGTAACTATTTTTGGTGGTTTTCTGACGCTAAATATGCCCCAAGGGCTCACGAAGTTTTCCCACAAAAAATAAAAAAAACATCAAACAAATAGCAAAATGTCTCACCGAAAATACAATTTTTTAGTGAAACAATCTGTTTTTGTAAGAGTGAAACTGCGCTGCTGGCTAGCCTGGGCTGGTTGCTTGTGAATAGTATTGATTCATTGCAGCTTTGTTGTTTTGCTTACTAACAACATTTTTACTACAACAAATTTTACAGCACGCTGGGCCGGTGATGTCCGCCGTAATAGAGCTGGGAATAATTTTGACCAATTTATTAGTGAAATGAGTTAGATGGGAATTTTGTGAAGCCTCTCAACGCACCCGAGTAAAAACAGCCTTTTGTGTTGCGCCAAAGCTTTTGTTTTTCGATTGTTTTTCTAATATTTTTATGTGTCTGTGCATTGTTAAAGTTTTTCTAACTATGTACGTTCTGTGATGCCATCAGCAATTTTGTTAAACACACACACACACACCCACAGGCATCCCGCTGTAAGCCGCAGGGGATTTTTCATGAGCGATGGTGCTTCACAACAAAACTTTGACAATATTTTGGATATTTCAATGTGAGAGATATGCAAAAAAGTGTCAGAGATATCTATGCTGAAATATTTTGCTACGTATGTACGCAGATTTGTGCAGCAAAAAAGTTAAACAAAAAAATAATAAATTAGAAAAAAGTTGTGACATTGCTGCATGCACCAACCAAATTGAAATATGAAGCAATGAAAATTCGAAATTGGCAACGCCATCATTCTCACTGTGCGGTGCAAACGAGCCGATGCAACAAAAAAAGTAACAAAAATTTGTTGTTGATAGAAATTTTGCCACAATATGCAACTTTGTAAAAAATGAGGGGTGCGCTGCAGTTGGGGACAAAAGGGGCGGGTACGTAGCAGAAATGAAAATGTATGAGAAATTATAAAGCTTGCCACCGATGATACATTCGAAAAGTTCAAAAGTTGTTTGCATATTTTTGCATCTTACATTGTCGCAGCTGATTTATTTTGGGAGAAAAGAATTTTTTTAAATAAATTACGCGAAATGAGATTGGACAATTTAAATCAGGAATAGAGTACAAAAAAGCGAAAAGAAAAAAGAAAAGAAAATGAAATGAAACAAAATAAAATGAAATAATATAAAATAACATAAAAAAATAAAAAAAATAAAATAAAAAAATAGAATAAAATAAAACAAAATAAAATAAATTAAAAAAATATTAAAAAAAAAATAAAATAAAATGAAATAAAATTAAATTAAATAAAAAAAATAAAAATAAAATAAAATAAAAAAACAATAAAATAAAATAAAATAAAAAAAATAAAAATAAAATAAAATAAAAAAAATAAAATAAAATAAAATAAAATGAAATAAAATGAAATAACAGAAAAAAAAAATAAAAAAAATAAAAAAAAATAAAATAAAATAAAATAAAATAAAATAAAATAAAATAAAATAAAATAAAATAAAATAAAATAAAATAAAATAAAATAAAATAAAATAAAATAAAATAAAATAAAAAAAATAAAATAAAATAAAATAAAATAAAATAAAATAAAATAAAATAAAATAAAATAAAATAAAATAAAATAAAATAAAATAAAAAAATAAAATAAAATAAAATAAAATAAAAAAATAAAATAAAATAAAATAAAATAAAATAAAATAAAAAAAATAAAATAAAATAAAATAAAATAAAATAAAATAAAATAAAATAAAATAAAATAAAAAAAATAAAATAAAATAAAATAAAATAAACTAATATAAAATAAAAAAAAATAAAAAAATAAAATAAAATAAAATAAAATAAAAAAAAAAAATAAAATAAAATAAAATAAAATGAAAAATAAAATAAAATAAAATAAAAAAAATAAAATAAAATAAAATAAAATAAAATAAAATAAAATAAAATAAAATAAAATAAATTAAAAAAATAAAATAAAATAAAATAAAATAAAATAAAATAAAAAATAAAATAAAATAAAATATAATATAATATAAAAAAAAAAAAATAAAAAAAAGATAAAATAGAAAGGAAACTAACAAAACCAAAAAAAAAATGTTTCTCTATAAATAGATTAAAAAAAATATGTAAAAAAATTGTGTATTAAGGACTTCACCATGAACGCTTCTTTCTTAACGAAGTCTCAATTTTCTTTTGCCATTAGCTTTTCTGGGAACAGGGAAAGTGTCACAATCTCCTTTGTAAAAATAATATGTTTAACCTTTTTTTTTGGGAATCACAGCAGCAGCGTGTTTGATCTTTTCATAGCTTTGTGAAACCCAATTACCGAGAAAAATCCCTGTCCCTTAAAAACATGAAATGAGTCTAATTAAATTGGTCATAAATTCTATACCAAATCTACACCTCGCACATTTATTAACGTGCCATTTGCATTGTTCTTTTCAGGCTATGGTCTTACCGCCTTTAGCGAAATGGCCATACGAAAATGGTTTTACATTTACAACGTGGTTTCGTTTGGATCCTATTAATTCGGTGAATATTGAGCGCGAGAAGCCTTACCTCTATTGGTGAGTATACAAACATACGTTTAAATATACATACATTTAAAAAGTAGCAGACTTGTGTACAACTTTTATATTCAATACTATTAGTTCTTAGCAAGACCCCCAAGTCCTTTCTCTCATCCCATTTTCCATGCTCTCCTTTCCGCTTTATAATCGTCCATTGTTTTTCATATTTTCCTTACTTCCTTCTCTCTTTACTTTCTCATTCATTTCACATCCTTTTATATTCTTCCCGTCATTTCATCTCAATAGCATACCATTTGATTTAATTAACTTGAAATATTGCTGCAATTTGCAATTCATTAATTTTTCCCAGTTCTTCAGTTTACGAACTGTGTTGTATTCTTCTTTCTACTCGTCCTTACTCCTTGCCACTCTACTTAAATACAACTAAAAGCTAATTTGTTCGATTTTCTTACTCACTTCATTCATTTTCGTTTCCCAGCACTTTATTACTGCTGGTTTTATCGCCATCGTTGCTTCCTCTATAAACGAATATATTTCTGTATCCTGTCGCTTACATTGTTTTACTTTTCTTCCACTTTTTTCCCCTACATTTCAGTTTTAAAACATCGAAAGGCGTTGGCTATACAGCTCATTTTGTTGGCAACTGTCTGGTGCTTACATCGATGAAAGTCAAAGGCAAAGGTTTCCAGCATTGTGTAAAATATGAATTTCAACCCAGAAAGGTGAGTGTATGAGTGTGGTGAAGATGAGAGGGGGGTGCATTACGAGTGTATTAAGAAGAAGAATGCGTATATTGAACTTTATTCCGTTTTTAAGTGTTTATAATGTTTCGGCTTTTATGAGTGCTGCCCCCAGGCGAGGGTGAAACACTTAAATAAATGTACTCTCATTTGGTTTAATTGGCGCATTACAAGTGGAAACTTAGAGATCTATGCTTTAAAGGACGTGCTCGTAATTAAAAATGTAGGCGTCGTGGTTAGTGAAGTACAATTCATTTCAATGTTATTGCTGTTCAAAGGAAATGTCACATTAATTAGTTGCGATTTATCAAAAGTTTATGTCCACTTTATTTTATGAGAGCACATCGATTTTTTTAGAGAGATTATTGAATAGAAATTACCAGAATTAAAAAAATACGAAAAATTGGGTTAGTTTTAAATTACTAGATAGATTTGAAAAGAGTTTTTATTTTTTTTTTATACCGAAAGAGGAGCCTGAAAATTTTGTGGGAATATAATGTGAAGAAAACGAAATTACGCCATATGACAATTTTTAAAAAGAAGAAAAATCCGCTAGATAACTGTACATTGCTGAGAGCGCGGGAAAGCTTGTGGTTATGTTTTGAATAAGTTATTGGTGAGTTAGAGACTTAAACGCTCAACCAAGGTATCTACCATAATGCCATCGTAAACTTATGCTTGCCACCGCCTAAATTACAGCTTTGTTCTAAATGACACCACACTTTTTCACGTTGCTTTGTTGCCTTCACCGAGAATCAAGCTAACAACGTGTACTTATGCTTGCCGGCGTCTTATTAAAGCTTTGTTCTATGACAGTATCTTCGCTGTTGGATTAGCTGTAGGAGTTTTTTGTTTCAACACAAAATTGTGTTCGATCAATACTACCACTGTCCGTTCTACTTATTTAATTGGATGATGCAATAAATAAATTTGTTGAATTAACTAGAGAAAGTTGTTGTTTTAACACAAAACTTAGTTTAATAATAAAATATTTACAGATCTATGACTGTTCAATCAACATTTGAATTCAGTTACTTCAACAAAAAATTTCGTTTAAACAAACAAAATTTGGTCAATTTAACAGAATTTGGTCAACTTCGGGATAAAAGTACGCGATCGTTAATTTTACTAGTGTCATTTTTTCTGTGTAGTTCAGATAATGAAACCTTTGATAGAAAAAATTCCAGTAGATGGCGCTCGGAACGAGCCCTTACGTGGGATCGATTACCGAGTTACTTAAAACTTAAAAAACGTTTTAAAACCAGGTTTAAAAAGTTTGTTCAGTGTCAAAATTTTAAATTTCGGGGGTCGAATCGTAGCATAGATATATAGGAAAGATATTTGAAAAAAAAAAAAAAACATTAAAAATATTTATTTTTAACACATTTTTTTTCCATTTCCTACAGTGGTACATGATTGCCATAGTGTACATATATAATCGTTGGACAAAAAGCGAAATAAAGTGCCTCGTTAATGGACAACTGGCGTCCAGTACTGAAATGGCGTGGTTCGTTTCAACAAACGATGTGAGTAATAAAAAAAAATTTTTTTTTATTTGTATGGATGCAACATATTTTTCACAACATTTTTGCAGCCATTCGACAAATGTTATATTGGCGCAACGCCCGAACTGGATGAGGAGCGCGTTTTTTGCGGGCAAATGTCAGCGATTTATCTGTTCAGTGAAGCGTTGACAACGCAACAAATTTGTGCGATGCATCGCTTAGGGCCAGGTTATAAGGTAATTGAATGAGTGTAAAATATATGCAATAATTTTTCAACACTGCACCGGCTTTTAACGGTCAAAGTAAAAGAAAAACTAGTTTAGAGTTCCATATCAAATTTTGCAAATCATAGTAAAAGCTATTCAAAATCAGCCACTTTTAACCTGTTGTGTCATATTGTTTTCTCTCTTTTCTCTATTTAATCTAAACACGCCGCTGCCGGACACAAAATACAATCTATGAACGCTTTTTACAAACTTTATTTATTCATTATGAAAAATTACACTAAAAAAAAAAAAAACATTCTTAATTGCTTACCATTCCTTCACTTAAACACAGTCACAATTTCGCTTCGACAACGAGTGCTATTTAAATCTGCCGGACAATCATAAAAGGGTGAGTCACAACAACAACATAACAAATAAATCGGCAACGGTACTGCTGGCCGAACAAGAAGTAGAGGCCATCGATTGGTCTGATGAGAAACTCGATTTGAGTGCGGCGTTTGCGAAAATACGTGCTGTGCTCTCAGCAAGAAATGCTTCTGCAAATGCGGTGCTCAATGCTTTGGGCGGTGTGGTGGTGGATCAAACAGCTTCAGGCGCCACAGTGGCGGTCACCTCCACAACACCGTCATCGTCTTCGGCGGCGTCGGCGAACAATAATGCGGGCGGAAGTAATGCAGGAGCAAACACAAACAACAACAGCAGTCAATATGGTGGTGGTGGTGGTGCGAACAACGACAACAACAAAATCATCTCAGATCCTTTGTGCCATTTGCCAACCGGAAATACATCCTTTGGTATTTATTTGTTCTAAATTTATTCTTTTATTGTTTTGTATATTTCTGGTTTCCTGCGCATTTGTGCAATGCGATTTTCACTTGGTTTTTTTTTATTAAAATTTTTTCTTGTTTTCTTTTTCTTTTATGCTTTTTTCTCATCTTCGTTTTTTCTTTTGTGTTTCTCTTTTTATTTTAGAACAATTGCGTCGCATTTCGTCTACATCCGCTGCTGGTTTGGAGCTTTTACGTGGATACTCCAGTCAGACCGAAGAAATATCTCAGCTTAAAGCTGTAAGCATTTTATAAAATAATTTTTTTCATGTTTTTGTTATCCTCTTCAATTTATTTGTTTGT
Organism: Campiglossa producta; assembly: GCA_964058755.1. NCBI lineage: Eukaryota > Metazoa > Arthropoda > Insecta > Diptera > Tephritidae > Campiglossa > Campiglossa producta. Next base: position 111,854,110 of record CAXKVI010000005.1, read on the forward strand.
TGCGTTTTGTGTGTAAGGGACTTTATACTTATTTTAAATTTTACTTGAATTCAATTTTCATTTTTTTAATGGTCACAGGTGTGCTAAGTCTTCCGCTTTCAAAGCTTTTCACTGTTAGCTAATTCTCATTTTTGTTAACATGCTTAACGTTGAGCACTTTAAAGTATGCACTAGCAATAACGAGCTTTGTGCTCATGTTTTTGGAACAAAAAAAAAAAATTGAGAAAAAATAAAAAATAATAAAATAAATAAAAAGATAAAAAAATAGAATAAAAAAATAGAATATTAAAAAAAAAATTGATTAAATAAAAAACACAAAAGAAAAAATGAAATAAAAATAAAATGAAATAAAATAAAATAAAATAAAATAAAATAAAATAAAATAAAAAAAAATAAAATAAAATAAAATAAAAAAAAATAAATAAAAAAAAAAATAAAAAATAAAATAAAATAAAATAAAATAAAAAAATAGAAAATAAAATAAAATAAAATAAAAAATAAAATAAAATAAAATAAAATAAATAAATGAAATAAAGTTAAATTAAATTAAACTAAATCAAACTAAATAAAAAAAAAATAAAATAAAATAAAAAATAAAACTAAATTAATAAAAAAATAAAATACAAAATAAATTAAAATGAAGTAGAAAAATATAATAAAAAAAAAAATAAAAAAACTAAAATAAAATATAACAAAAAAAAAAAAAAACTAAAGGAACAATTAAAAAAATAAAAATAAAAAAATAAAACAAAACAAAATTAATTAAAATGAAATAAAATAAAATGAAGTAAGAAAATTAATAAAACAAAATTAAAAAAAAAAATAGAATAATATAAAATAATATAAAAAATAGAATAAAATAAAATAAAATAAGTAAAAATAAAATAAAATAAAATAAAATAATTAGTTTCAATTTTAAGCTGGGGGCTGATTCTGAAATACCTTCTACTCAAATACCAAAAAATGTTGAAAATGTGAACAGTCAAAATCATCATAATGCATTTATCACGCTAGACTTGAACCCATCGCCAGTAGTGGTGAAACAATTAAAAATTCTGCATAGGTAACAACCTATTGAATGAAGAACAAGTATGCAGAAGAGAGTGCCAAGAGAACTTAAAGTCTTCAACGCCTTAACCAGCTATCCATACAACAAACTGCAAACAACATAAATTCAATGCACCAACAATGGCTTTACAGCGTTGAACACAAAGTAGAACAAATTGAACACGAGTACAAGGATACGATATTTTACTTACGTATTTGAATTGCATTTTTTTTTCAATTATTGAAATTATTAGAGCATGAAATTTACGCTTGCAATTAATTGAGTTGCAAGGCGATGGGGCGGGCGCCACAACATGGCTACCGATTTTACACATCATCGTACATTTTAAATGCAAATACAAACTTACTCGCATATACGTATGTATATATGCTTTACATGTACACTAATATATGCTTACACTGACACAACCAAGTGTATCGACTGATGGAAAAGCCGAAGATTGCTTATGTGACTCTGATCCAAAAGTGAATCGAATATTTAGCATTGAATGCGATTACGTTTCATTGCACCGCAAAAGCGAAGCGTCCTTCGGCTGGTCTCAAAAGCCTTTACCACAGCAACTTTTAGATAAACCACAGAGCCTACTTACTTGAATAAATATACACTATGGTAAAAAAATGCATTAAAATGAAGCTGTTTTTTAAGTGAAGTTGAGACCATCATATTTTTTTTTTTTTTTTCAGATACTGTCTTACCAGGAAGATAGGAAGATGTTTTGCAAATATTTATAAACAGAAATTATTATTACCAACCACATAATTCATAAGCAGTTTAACAATAGCAATTAGATGCGAATACATATTTATGAGCTTATGTATATTCGCATAAACAAAAACACTTTTACATGCTTCCCCTCAAATAGTAGGGCTTAAGCTTGTATATACGGACCTACACAATTAGCACGCTCATACCTCGATTATGCACTTTAAAGCAATTAAGCACTTGAGTGCTTTGCAGCAGCTTTTCCACTTCTTTCATATTCCATATTTCAATCACCCACACTCATACAACTTGCACATTATTGTTTGCTACGGCTTGATTTAACGTTTTCGTTTATTGGTCGTTATTGTACCAGCTTTCGAACAATGAAAGGCATTTATTTCAAGTCTTCAGCTTAGGCTATGATGGAATGTTGAAAGGAGAGTTTATAAATATCGATTACACTCTTTTCAGCTGCATATCAGATTTTTTTGACTACAAGTTTTGTAAAAGTGAGGGTACCTTTTCAGTTTTATTTTCTTTACGTAAAATAATTGAATCTCAATAACTAATCACTCGGTATGGTAGATAAGCTAAATCTCAGAAAAATAACATAAATTAAAATAAAATAAAATAAAATAAAATAAAATAAAATAAAATAAAATAAAATAAAATAAAATAAAATAAAATAAAATAAAATAAAATAAAATAAAATAAAATAAAATAAAGTAAAATAAAATAAAATAAAATAAAATAAAATATAATAAAATAAAATAAAATAAAATAAAATAAAATAAAATAAAATAAAATATAATATAATATAATATAATAAAATAAAATAAAATAAAACAAAATAAAATAAAATAAAATAAAACAAAATAAAATAAAATAAACCAAAATATAATAAAATAAAATAAAATAAAATAAAATAAAATGAAATAAAATAAAATAAAATAAAATAAAATAAAATAAAATAAAATAAAATAAAATAAAATAAAATATAATATAATGAAATAAAATAAAATAAAATAAAATAAAATAAAATAAAATAAAATAAAATAAAATAAAATAAAATAAAATAAAATAAAATAAAATAAAATAAAATAAAATAAAATAAAATAAAATAAAATAAAATAAAGTAAAAGAAAATAAAATAAAATAAAATAAAATAAAATAGAATAAAATAAAATAAAATAAAATAAATAAAACAAAATAAAATAAAATAAAATAAAATAAAATAAAATAAAATAAAATTAAATAAAATAAAATAAAATAAAATAAAATAAAATAAAATAAAATAAAATAAATAAAATAAAATAAAATAAAATAAAATAAAATAAAATAAAATAAAATAAAATAAAATAAAATAAAATAAAATAAAATAAAATAAAATAAAATAAAATAAAATAAAATAAAATAAAATAAAATAAAATAAAATAAAATAAAATAAAATAAAATAAAATAAACCAAAATATAATAAAATAAAATAAAATAAAATAAAATAAAATAAAATAAAATAAAATAAAATAAAAATCAATCAAAAATAATAAAACAAACGAAAGTCATATAAAATAACAAAAAATAAATTAAATTGAATTTGATGTTTTACTGTAAAAATGGACTTCTATGAAAATCATGAAAAGTCATATCCGTTCTTAAACTTAAAAAAAGTTGAATACTCTCACTTATTTAGATTTAACAAGTAGTTAATTTATAGTGGAATCGCTCACAGGCTACAGCATAACATAGTACTAATATTAAAATAATAGTATCTTCCAGTTATATCCCATATTTAAAAAAAAATAAACATTGCAGATGTCCCCATAATAATTTCCCTTTTTCTGTATTACAAAAGTATTTGCTCCTTACATAAAACCTGTGTTGTGACCATACACCAAAGCACTTAATCTTTTAAATAAATCATATTTTGTTATTTCACTTCCTTTGTGTTCACTTTTATTTAGTTTTGCAATCATTTTTTTTTTTACTATAAAACAAGTACTAAAATATTTCCAGCAAATTAAATGTTAAAGTAACTACACAAAGAATATAAGCAAACATACATACATCTGTATACATGTATAGCAGTGCTAATATTACAACAACAACAACCAAATCATAAAAATATTTGAGCAGCAAATCGAGCTGAGCAGCACCATTTCGCAAGCGCACCATCATTTGTAAAAGCCTGAACGTACAACGAAAATGTCCTATAGCCACAAAAAAAAAAATGTTCACTTATTTACTTACATACAAACGTTTGTGTATATATACACATATATATAAATTCATACCTACATTGAAATATATATATGTATATCAATTTGTATTTACTAAACAATAACTTTTTTGTTTTTTATTTTTTCGCAACGATCCTGTCGTGTTAAAAAAATAAAAATACCATAAAATTGCCTCAATCGCAATTTATTACTGGCGCACAGGTACTCTATGATGGTAAATTATCCAATGCCATCGTCTTCATGTACAATCCAGTGGCAACCGATGGTCAACTTTGTTTACAATCTGCACCCAAAGGAAATGTTTCATATTTTGTACATACACCGCATGCACTTATGTTACAGGTGAGTCAAAAATATAGATTAATAAAATTTGTTAACCGCACATATATGTGAATTTGGGACCTTTGGGTTCAATACTTTGTAGTTCAAAAAAAAAAAAAAATCCTCGTTCATTTCAAAAACTATCGTATGTCTACGCTATCGCTCCGTTATTGCATAGTTATTTTTGAAATATCATGCACATTTTCTCCCGGTTTTTTCACTGTATTGAGCTTGCGGTCAACTTACTGCACCCGCAAGCAATCAAAAGGAGCTTAAAATTGTTAGCTATACAAACGACATAGTTTTTGTACTTTTTTAGTTTGTTAGCTCATAGCGAATAGAAGCGATAGAGCATATGTACAATAGACCGGGTCGGGCCCCATACAAAAAAAAAGTTGCAAAAGTCCGCCCCTAAATTTGAAGGTTATGTTTTTTTTATATTGTAACTTTTTTATTTTACATCCGATTTTTAAAAAAGATAAGTCAAAATTTGTATTTCGACAGCCCGCATAATTCTTCTGAATGTCCTTTTGGGCTTGGAAGTCGTGTTCACATAGTTACGGCAGCTAACTGTGTTTAAGGTCCTTAAATTATCCTTTATGTCTCACCATAAGAAAGTGCTTTGAAATTCATGATAATGTTGTTTTTGAACTGTTTGGCTAAGTAACGTAGTTAGCTGCCGTAACTATGTGATACGACTTCCGAGCGCAAAAGGAAATACAAATTTTGACATATCATTTTTAAAAATCGGATGTAAAATAAAAAAATCCCGAAATCCTGTCAACATAACCTTCAAATTTAGGGGCGGACTTTTGCAACTTTTTTCTTCGACCCGGTCTAATGTACAAGTCAGAGCTCTATAACTAGCGTTTGAGGAGTTGGAAGCATAGTAGAATTTAGATTTTTTTGTTTGCTTCTCTACGATGCCTGAAACGCAGAATGGCCTGTGTTAGCTATAGAGTTCTGCCCAAAGCTATTGTACCACAATTGAGGCATGTATATCTTCTTCTTTTTTTGCAGGATGTTAAAGCCGTAGTTACACACTCTATACATTGTACATTAAATTCCATTGGTGGTATTCAAGTGCTGTTTCCATTATTCTCTCAACTGGATATGGCGCATGAGGGCATAAGCGATATAAAACGTGATCCAACGTTATGGTGAGTACTTGTCATATTTTAAGACATTTTTCGGTTTTTGTATGGCGAACGATAGCTCAGACGAACGATTCGTCTGCTCACAATATCGCGTAGCCATCGCATTATCAATCATTTTCATTCGCTCCATAGATTTTTTTTAAAATATTCTCGACTTTTCTTTGACATAAAAAAAAATTAAAGAAGATGTGATTTTGGAAGCAGATGAATCGTTCGTCTGAGTTTTCATTCGTTATACATAATGAGACCCTAATTGTGGACTTTTTGAGACTATTTCAGGACCTTTTTGAGATTATTTTAGAACCATTTTTGGTCTGTTTTGGTAAAGTTTCGGTAATGTTTTTGAGATAATTTCGGGGCTTTTCATGTCTTGACTTCATGGGTTAATTTCAGAATTTTAACAGGACCTGGAAATTGTTCCGAAAAGATGACAAATTGTCCCAAAAAGATCCAAGAAAGTAACGAAATACATTACCAATATGAAAAATGTTCTCGAAATAAAACTTTCCGAAATGATACCAACAAATTCAAGAAATTATCCTATAAAGGACTATCTCAAATAGTCACGAAATGGTTCCGAAAACAATGCAGGAATGACCCCGAAAAACAAAGATCCCAATAAAGTCTCGAAATTATCCTAAAAACCCGAGATTATCAAATGAATAGTTCGGAAATCTGACAAAGGCTTAAGTTTGGGACAGTCTAAAAGCTATGAAACATTTTTGGACTGCACTCTCCCACACACAATCTACTTCGAACTGCTTGAAGCTTTTCTAAATATCTATTGGATATGGACCATCACACTGTATTCAAGAATATTAAATTCACGATTTGATTTTTCCAAAATTTTAAAAAACAATCAGAAGGATATCGAATTTTTTTTTAAATATGTAAATCAAACGAAAGTGAAGTCAATCAAATCGATTGAAATAGATAAGATATAGAAAGTTTTTACAGATCCTTAGGAAAACAAAATTTGTTACTTGCCTGAGTTTATTCTGACGTCCTTAGCAAAAAGGCAGTACACCCGATTGCCGTAATCAGCAAGAAGGCAGTAAAATCATTCTACTGCCTAGTGGACGGCAGTATTGGTTTTATACCAGGGCCCAACACAATTGGAAGTGAGGGTGTTTTAGTGAGAGAATGGTCATCTCACCAATCAAATTATGTTATCTCTTTTCTCACTAGCAAGTACCGAAGCAACAGCGTATATTCATGAGCCGTTGCTCGCAAGTGGGAAACTGAGCATAACCAACGATATCCATTGATTGGGCTGTGCGTTCATAGCGCCTCACAAGCGCAGCAACAAATTCATTGTTCGAGAGGCCAAGCAAAGAGCGTAATAATCTGTGTTAATTTAGTTCTCAGATTTTCGGACAAATGTCCCACTAGGTGTTTAGGCTTATTTATATCCAAAATAATTTAGATAGTACACACAGAGAAATTTGAGCTGATGATGATTAAGAATTGACAGTGATTTGGTCATATCAACCAAAATATATTTATATCAACCAAAATATCTGTTGATTCAACCAAAATCACGGTCAATTCTTATCCATTCCCAACAAATTTTTCTCTGTGTATACATTAAGTTAATGGCTGGTTTAACTTGAACTAAGTTCTCTTAGTTTTTCCTGATACTACTAAAATGTTAATAATAAACACTTTCAACTCCATTTACTCTTCTTTCAGTTCCAAACTTTTGGGTTTCATTTGTGAACTAGTCGAAACATCACAAACCGTACAACAACATATGATACAAAATCGTGGATTCCTAGTCATTTCATTTATGCTACAACGTTCGTCGCGCGAACATTTAACTTTAGAAGTTTTGGGTTCATTTTTGAACTTAACCAAATACTTGGTGACATGCTTGTCCGCGAATAGTGATTTATTATTGAAGCAGGTAAGTTTTTGTGACAACTTTGAAAAATTTAAATTTAAATTTTATTAAGTATGCGATAATTTATGAAAATAATTTAGTTTTATTTCTTATTTTTAAATATAAAAAATTTCAAAATATAAAAATATAAAAAAGAAATTTGTTTGTGTGAATATTTAGGAGTTGTACGCATATGAAATTATGTTATGTGTAAATACTAAATTATGTATAAAAACCGTCAAAAATTAACGAGCATTTAGTTGGCATGTTTGTAAGCATATAAATTGGCTTGTTTAGTTAGGTGTCTATAAAAAATTTGATATACTAGGAAATGTGATAAAATTGGCCATAACATTTGCTTTTATGCAGTGCATATGTCTGACATTATTTGGTATTTTATATCGGTTTAAGTAGGTCTGAAGAATTAAACTCGTAAAAGTGCATGAAGTGTTTATTTAAGAATTTTTTATGCTGAAATCAAAATACTTTAATTCGTTTTTCTTCATTTCTTTTCTTTTACTTTCTTGCGTTTTTTTTTTAATATAAATGTCTACAGTTAAGCGTGGCCTTGCGATTTCCGTATAAAAAAGTAAACATAATTTGGCTTAATTATTTATTCATTGCTATCTGAAGTATGAAAACCTATAGTGGTTATATATTAAGATATTAATTATTTACTCCACCCGTACTTATACCAGTGCACCATGGCGTATGAGTAATATTTTAGTATTTTCCTGCGATTAACAATTTCCTATGCATTTTGTTCCTAAAAAGCATTATCCAGTCTAATAAATGCTTCCCGAATTTACATCCAAACCACGCTCGTATTTTTATATATATAAGTAATTTTTGGTTTTAGTCTTGAATTTTTAATTTCCGTCAAACTTGTTATCAATTCGACTAGAATTTTGTTTGTTGCTGTTGTAAGCGCAAATCAGTCCCCGAAGTTTTGTGGAGTGTTACGGACATCGGTATTGCTTTGCCGGAATAAACCTGATACTGGGTCGACTGGCCCAAAAATATGTTGATTGAACCTTTTACAATACACAAGTCTTAAAATTAGTTTATTTCGGTGGTGACCAAACAAACACAGTCATAAATCGTAGTAGTATTGGTGTGTCGTTGGCGTTATAAGGGCGAATAACATTGCCCGCGTTATTCTCTTTCAGCACGATCGCCGTGGTGTAGCGTAGTTGTACACCAAATCGTGGCGGTTCGATGCCCGGCAAAAGTAACATCAAAAATTATTTAGAAAAAAGTATTTTTCTAAACGGGGTCGTCCCTCGGCAGTAGTTTGGCAAACTCTCCGGGTGTATATCTGCCATGAGAAGCTTCTCAGCAAAAAATTCATTTGCTTTCCAAGTGCCGTTCGGAGTCGGCAAAAAAGTGTAAGTCCCGCCAACTTGTAGGAAAACTCAAAAAGCAACACACCACAAGTTGGAAAGAGAAGCTCGGCTAAAAACCTCGTTAGAGATTATGATAACCTGATAACCTGTTGGTATATCGCCGTCATTAGTTTTTAAGTGTAAGAACAGCGACGCTGAGTGTAGCAGCATGCACACGTGCATTAGAATTTGCATTTTGGTCACCACTGGTTAATTTGAAAGTTGACGCTGGGCTCTCTTCTGTATACTCCCATTTTACATCCCAAGTAGGTTCGGTTTTACTGTGACCTTATATCCTGCTCTTATTTTTTTTTTTGCTATTAAATAATTTTGATTTTTTATAGCCGTTGAGAGAGTGTTATCTTTGGTTTTTTGATTGCATGTTACCTCTTAACCTTTTGTCATTTTTTAATTATATTTCAACAAAAAACTTGTTCAAAAGCATGCAAAACAATTCCTTTAAGCATTTCTCAATAAATCCTGCTAAATCAAACTTAAATCTCTTTTACTTCGTAGCAATACTCAAACCGATAACTAATCTAAACTTTTCCTCTCACAATATCTCTTTCTTATTTTTTCATTTGAAAACATAAAAACATTTCTCTTCTGAATGCTATACACAAAACACGTTATCGCTTACACTCTTCATGCGCATCGTAATATTTCATATGTGAAAAAAAAATCATAAACACTTAAATGAACTCGAAATCCATGAAACGTATTCACAAAATACGCCGATTTTGTGGAAAAACGAAATCGAAAAATTTTGCAACAAACCAAAAAAAAATACACTAATAAACGCGTATAACTCCGAAAACTGTACAACTCTCAGTTCTACCAGGTGAAAAAATAAGCACTCATTTTTTTCTTGCGTACTTTGTTTCAAAATTTATACAAAAGCGAGCTGTTAAACTGGAACTTATTGAAGTTACTACATCGAGCCACATTTGCAAAGGGTTTCGTGGAACAAATTAAAAAAAAAAAAAAAAATAGAACAGAACAAATAAAATAAAATAAATTAAAATAAAATTAAAATAAAATAAAAAATAAGATAAAATAAAATAAAATAAATAGAAATAAAATAAATAAAAAAAAATAAAATAAATAAAAATAAAATAAATATAAAAAAAAATAAAAAAAAAAATAAAATAAAATAAAAAAAATAAATAAAAAAAAATGAAATAAGATAAGATAAAATAAAATAAAATAAAATAAAATAAAATAAAATAAAATAAAATAAAATAAAATAAAATAAAAAATAAGATAAAATAAAATAAAATAAATAAAAATAAAATAAATAAAAAATAAAAATAAAAAAAATAAAAACATAAAAAAAAAATAAAAAAATAAAAAAATAAAAAAAAATAAAAAAAAATAAAAAAAAATAGAAAATAAAATAAAATAAAATAAAATAAAATAAAATAAAATAAAATAAAATAAAATAAAATAAAATAAAATAAAATAAAATAAAATAAAATAAAATAAAATAAAATAAAATAAAATAAAATAAAATAAAATAAAATAAAATAAAATAAAATAAAATAAAATAAAATAAAATAAAATAAAATAAAATAAAATAAAATAAAATAAAATAAAATAAAATAAAATAAAATAAAATAAAATAAAATAAAATAAAATAAAATAAAATAAAATAAAATAAAATAAAATAAAATAAAATAAATAAAAATAAAAAAAATAAAAATAAAAATAAAATTAAAATAAAATAAAAATTAAAATAAAAAATAAGATAAAATAAAATAAAATAAATAAAAATAAAATAAATAAAAAAAAAATAAAAAAATATAAAAAAAATAAAAAAAAATAAAAAAAATAGAAAATAAAATAAAATAAAATAAAAAAAATGAAATAAGATAAGACAAAATAAAATAAAATAAAAAATAAAATAAAATAAAATAAAAAATCAAATAAAATAAAATAAAATAAAATAAAATAAAATAAAAAATCAAATAAAATAAAAAAATAAAACAAAATAAAATAAAAAAAAATAAAATAAAGTAAAAAATTTTTTTTTAAATATAAAAAATAAAAATAAATGAAATGAAGTTAAATTAGTTTAAATATAATTTAATTTAAATTAAATTAAATTAAATTAAATTAAATTAAATTAAATTAAATTAAATTAAATTAAATTAAATTAAATTAAATTAAATTAAACTAAATTAAATAAAATTAAACTCAATTAAATTAAATCAAGTAAAATTAAATAAAATTAAATTAAATTAAAATAATTTAAATAAAATAAAATAAAATTAAATTAAATTAAATAAATAAAAATTTAAATGACAATTGACTAGTTCTCCACATATTAAAAGTTTAACAACTCGCTTTAAAATCAATACTAACTTAATTTTATTTGTTCTTCCAAATTACTCGTTTTATACGTAAGAGTTAGTCAGTTGTATAATATGTATATTCGTATGTAGTTTCGTGT
>CAXKVI010000005.1:111872814-111953820 GCA_964058755.1 Campiglossa producta
AGCTCTGAAAAATGTTCGTCGTATTATTTTTACAATCCTTCCTATATACCTACCACTTTTCAACTCTTTGCAGGATGAAAATCTTCATGACGTTTTGCAAATGTTAATTTCGCTTATGTCCGAGCATCCCAGCTCAATGGTACCTGCTTTCGATGTAAAATATGGCGTTCGTAGCATTTTCAAATTATTGGCTGCTGAAAGTCAATTGATACGCTTACAAGCATTGAAATTGCTTGGATTCTTTTTATCACGCAGCACATACAAGTAAGTATCGCGAAAAGGCGATTATGTATACGGTTTAATATGTAGTAGCATTAGGGGTGTTCTTATTTGCATCTTTTTACAACTTTCTACGATAAATATTACAAAATGTTTATTTTAGTTATTGTTCTAGCAGAGAATAGTAGGGCAATATAAGTAGTAATAAGAACAGCCCTCATGAGTTTAAGTCTATCAGCGAAATGTATATATCTTATGTTATAGTAACCATTGTACTTCAACCGAACATCTGTTTCCAACGCATGAAATATTACTTTCATCACAATTTAATAAATGGCTTACTTACTTTCTTTAACTCAATTCCTTTTTTTTCTTCTTCTTTCTTTTGCCCGAATTGTACCACCACACTCGCCAATAATTGCAACATTATTATCATCCTGTCCTTGTGTCGCCTGCTTGCTTTCCATAACAGACGAAAATATGATGTTATGTCGCCGCACAATTTATATACGCTATTATCGGAACGTCTATTACTCTACGAGGAGTCTCTGTCGCTGCCAACGTATAATATCCTTTACGAAATAATGACAGAGCATATATCACAACAAATTCTATATACCAGACATCCAGAAGCGGAGAGTCACTATCGTTTGGAAAATCCAAGTAAGTATGAGGAAATATACAAACGAGTTTATATGGACATATACGAGTATGTATTTAAATAAGACCGCAAACAGTATACCTACAAACTTCCCCTTGGAATAAAGATGAAAAATAAAAAAATAAATAAATAAAGTTTTAACAAATTAAATAGATATACATGCAGATCAAATTGCCTTACATCTCTCTAAAACAACCCTTCCTTACATAACCTTTACTCTCTACCTACTCATTCCAGTGGTACTCAAAATCATCGCAACTCTCATACGTCAATCAAAACAAACCGAATCGCTGATCGAAGTTAAAAAACTCTTTCTCTCCGATATGACGCTACTGTGCAATAGCAATCGTGAAAATCGACGCACTGTCCTGCAGATGTCTGTGTGGCAAGAATGGCTTATAGCCATGGCCTATATACATCCGAAGAATACAGAAGAGCAGAAAATCTCCGATATGGTATATTCACTCTTCCGCATGCTATTACATCATGCTATCAAATATGAGTACGGTGGATGGCGTGTGTGGGTCGACACATTAGCCATTGTACACTCGAAAGTGTCATACGAAGAGTTCAAATTACAATTCGCACAAATGTACGAACATTACGAACGTCAACGTACCGATAATATAACCGATCCAGCGCTGAGACAAGCACGTCCCATAAGCACGATAAGTGGTTGGGAGCGTGAAGAGCAACAACAACAACAACATAATCATCATCAACAACAACAACACATACAACAGCCGCAACAACAGCAACAGCTGGAGCCTGAACATGGGCATACACATATGCATCATAGACAGGCGGCGTTAACAGCGCCACCTGCGGAGCAAGAGTCACAACTGAAAGATGCCGAATCGGTGGGTTCACTCGAAGATGTGCCTGCTGTGGAGGAGGAAGTCGAGGTTGCGGATTTGGAGACAACAACGAATGAAGTAACAGTGATAAAAATAGTAGAGTCTATTAATCTTGATAGCACGGCCGACGAAAAAGCGTCCAACGATGCCGATTCCAAAGAAGATATAGCGCAGCCGAAAATCTCCAACATATCCGACGTGTACAATGAGCATATTAAATCGGAAGTGATTGTGACAAGCATAGCTGAATCGCCTGCTGTGGCGGTAACATGCAACGGTGGCGCCTCGAGTTCATCGACACCTGCAAGCGCAAGTAGTACTCCTGCAAAATCGGCAGTCACAACCAACGGCGGTCAGGAAGCACTGTCACAAACGCTCAATCTCAAAGCAGAGGATCTTGAGGAAATCGAACTAGCGACAGCAAAGCTCGCTGCGGGCACAACAGATGATGCGGAGCTGGTACAGCAAGTGCTACAAAACTCCGAAAAGGCATTGCAAGATTGCAAAATAGTAGCCGATGAAATGCAAGAAGCTTCCTCAGTGCTCAAGGATGAAGAGATTGAATTGGCAGTGAATGAAGTGGTGCAAGGTGTGCTAAAGAACGAAAAGAAGCAAGCGACAAAAGAATTAACCACGGAAGACACGTTAGCCACAAGCAATTATGACAACAAAAAGTTGGAAGAGGACAATGTCTCATTGTTGAATACAAAGAACTTGTTAAACAACAACGCCGATGAGCACAAAACGACGTCTACAACAGCCACTGACAACACGAACACAACAGATAACAACAAAGAGGTGAATGCGAACATTGAACCCAATGAGAACGAAACAACAAACAAAGCTTTGACGGACTTACACTCCGAGGCGTCTGTTATTGATACACAACAAAAGACTGAAGACGATGAAGACAACAAAGCCGTTGAGAATAACATAAACAACAACACAAGCAGCACAAATAATGCCGCCGCGCCTATAGAAGAGCAGAAAATGTCTAAATTAGCAATCGTTGTGGCCAAGGAGCACGGACACGAACATGACCTAATAGATGTTAGTTCTTCGCTTTCGACTACGGTTGAGACCACCGAAGAGATCTCCTCACTTAGTCCCGAAACAACGGTGTCAAGTGCATCTATACCCGAAGATAATTTACTTGGACTAAACGAAGCGTCACCACTAGATGATGAAACCATTAACAATAACGAGACAATGACAATGGTGAAGGACATTGTCGATAACCTCATAGATAAAGTGATAGACGCAAGTGTAGCAGCAGCAGAAAACGTTGCGGCGCGTAAAGAAACAAATAACAATGAAGTTGTTGATAAGGTGGTGGAGAATAATGCGAGTGAAGAGGCCGCCATTTCACAAACAGCCAAAGAAATTGTGGAAGATGTGCTTACGTGCGCGTTAGACAAAGCTTCAGCTGCCACAGAGCAAACCAAAGCAGTGCAGGAAGTCGCCATCATTGAAGAAAACACGTCATCGTCGCAAGTAGCAGCAACAACAAAAACAGCAGAGGAAACACATGCTGACATTGTGCAGACGGTCGTAAATGATTTGTTGGAGCAAACAGTCAATGCCATAGAAAAATCAGACGATGAGGTAGTGGCGCCAACAAACATCGCAACAAAATCCGAAACAATAGTTGTCGAAGAAACGTTATTAGCGCTTGAAGAAGTTGCGAAAGTAAAGGAATTAGCAGCTGTATCGCTTCCACTTATAAAAGAAATAGACTCAACCACACAAACAACGCCAAAGAAGCAAGCGCTCAATGTTGCCGAAGAAGTCGTGGATCTCGAGAGTGTAGAAGTAATTGAGGAGCTAGTCGAGCAAACTGAAGAGGAGACGCAAACGACGCAAGAAGAATTGCAAGACAGTATTGCTGACGTGCTGGAGGAGGAAGAGGCGGAGGAGGGGCAAGTTAAACAAAGTACTGCCAGCACACAAGTCGAGAACAATCATTTTGGTGAGTAGTAAATTATATACTTTGAAAATATGTATGTACGTATGTAGGTAAAGGCAAGCATTAGAGATGATCACGTTTCAGCATGACAATGTGTGATCTGCAAATCCAGTAACAAATTGTCACTTTCAGAAAATTTATATTTAAAAAAAATTGCGAATAGGTGGCAACCCTATAAAAACCAAGTGGTTTACAACTCAAACAAAAATTCTCACTTCCAAAAATTACAAGTTTTAAGCAATTTCAAATACATTTTATAGCAACTAAAATATTTTCAAGTAGGGTTGCCGCCCAGGGACACCATTTTACCGTATTGGATTTGTATTGTATATATTTGGGATCATATTGGGATTATTTTAGGCTCATTTTGAGATCATTTAGGGGTCACTTTTGGGGCTATTTTCAGATCATTTTGGGTTCAATTTTGGGTTAATTTTGGACAATTTTGGTGTAATTTTCGGATCATTTTGGAGTCATTTTGGGATAATTTTTGGATCATTTTTGGGATCTTTTTTGGGTCATTCTGGGGTCGTTATCGGATTATTTGGTATCATTTTCGGATCATTTTGGGGTCATTTTCGGATCATTTTGGTTACATTTAAGTTTGTTTTTGGGTAATTTGTGAATCACTTTTGGATCCATTTGGGATGATTTTAGGGTCATTTTGGGATTAGTTTTGGGTCGTTTCGGGTTCAATTTCGAATCATTTTGGGAACATTTAAGGGTCTTTTTGGGATCATTTTAGGATTATTTTCTGATTATTCTAGGGTCATTTTGGGATAATTTTGGGTAAGTAAATTTAGCGCTAAACTGATAGCACCGAGCAAGCTCGGTCACCCAGGTACTTACTTAGGTATATGCAGAAGTTCATTTAAATAGATCCAGTCGTTGGCGCGATAATAGTTGTTATACATTCCAAAAAATAAACATATGGCAACACTGTTCCTAGTTGAAACTTACACATAAGAGAGATTAAAAACTTATTACCTTTATTCAGCAGGTCGTTGAATAAAGGGTGAACTCTTTTTTGAGATATTCAGGGATATGTCAAAAAATAAAATGGGATTAGGTGGCAACCCTAGTTGTAACCCTAACTAGAACTATTTTTGTTGTATGGAGCTACAGATTAGAAGAGAAGATATGCGAAGAATAACGTTTGTCGGCAACACTGAACTAAAAAAAAATCACTGAACAACTGTTATAGCAACGTTCCATTCCGAATTCTCGGTCTCTCACTTTACGACCCACATTAGCACATCATTATTTCTATCCAATTACAGAAGTACATACAAAATATCTCAATACAACGAGTGTTTTAGTTAAGATATAGCAAATTAAGTGAAATATTTCGCCTAGACAAATACTGTTCGTATTTTTATTACATTTTCAATGCTAAAGCTTCTGCAATTTTGTTTCAAACTTAGATAAAACCACGATAGAGCTGTCAATTGTGAGCTAGCTAAAATTGCAATGTAATAAAATCTGTGTCACTAACACGCGCCCGCTCATGCTTAACGCACGCAAACTGACATTCAGCTCAGTAAATGATTGCCACAAAATTAAACGGCACGCACATAAACTTTGCAGGGATTTAAGAGGCAAACATATCTACATACATACCTACAACATAGCAAAGAGGGTGTGAAATAAGCTCATGGTTTGAGGGTTGCTCTAATACTTTGTCTACCTCTTGGATTTTTTTTTCGTAAAATTTTTTGTGGATTATGCTGTGCATTGCACTTAACTTTTCCGTTTGCTGTTTTTCGGTCTGGTTCACTTTTGATTACAACTTTCGTTCGTGTTAGCCAACTATGAATGTTTTTAGGGAAGCTTAAAATAGTTTTTAGTTTTTTATATTAAAAGTGACAAATTGTAAGATGTTAAACAATATTTGAAAAAATATGTTCAGAAACGTGGGCGTGGGCAAGGTTGTATGCAATGAGAAAGAAGCAGATTTTAAAGAAGAATATGTCAATCACAATTATTTTATACGAAGAGGTAGAGATGGAAATCGATATAGAGACAGCTATAGAGATGAATAAAGATAAGAAAAAGGAAATCTAGATAGAGGTTGAAATTGAAATTGAGATAGAGACAATGATATGTTTAGGGGTACATGTAAAGATAATGATAGAGATAGTGATAGAGACATGTAAAGATAATGATAGAGATAGTGATAGAGACAGAGATGGATATAGAAAGAGGGATATAAATTCAACTGGAGATGGAGATGGTAGTAGAGATAAGGGTAGAGACCGGCACAAATATAAAAATATTGATATACATAGAAAAAAATGAGATGGGAATGGATAAGAATTGACCGTGATTTTGGTTGAATCAACCCATATTTTGGTTGAATCAACAGATATTTTTATTGATCCAAATCACTGTCAATTCTTATCCATCACCAGCTCAATTTTTTCTGTGTGTAACTAAATAGAAAAAGGGATTAAAGTAGATCTGGAAATAGTGATAGAGACCTAGATAAGCTGAGATAAAGATCAAGAGATAGTACCAATAACACTCTTATGATTTTCAGAAACGATATCGCTCAACGAAAATCCACTAACTATTCAGCTGAGTTAGAGTGTTCTTGAACCAAATACGAAATAGGGCATACTTCAAACAAATAATGAAATGAGCGTTATTGAGAAATTATGATCGTTCACTCATTCCTAGCTATATTACTACCATTTTGTCTAGCTTTAGTTCCCTAAACCGCATTATCATTAGCGAATCATTCTTGAATACATTCTCGAATCTACGTAGGAACGCTTTTTTTGAGTGAAAAAGTTGAAATTATTTGAGACAGTTTTGGGATCATTTTATGTGTTTTCGGATTCTTTCGGGACTTTATCGTGATCATTTTTGGGTTGTTTTCGAACATTTCGAAAGATTTTTGGATTTTTTTCGGTATCCTTTTTTTGGACTTTTTCGGAAACATTTCGGAATTTTTTCTTTTTAGATTGTTTTCGGGATCGTTTCTGGACTTTTTCGAAACTATTTCGGCTTAGTTTCAAAATCATTTCGGAACTTTTTGGGATTGTTTACTAAGCGATTCGGGTTTGTTTTCAGGATAATTTCGGTACTATTTTAGAACAGTTTCAGGGTTGTTTTTCGGAAAATTTAAGGATGGAGTTTTTCGGGGCCATTTCGGAATCATTTCTGAACTTTTTTGGAATTGTTTACGGATCATTTCGGGTTTGTTCTCGAGACTGTTTGCGAATTGGATTGGAATTGTTCTTAAGGATAGTTCCGAATCTTAGTTTTTGCACTGCATATGGGCCTCATTGAATTTATGTTTCAAACGTTTGTATAGTCTTCCTTAAATACATTTAGGAAATTCAGTGTCGCATTCGTCGATCGTTGTATGTTTCCACGAAATAGTAGGGGTTGCTTATTATAATTTTAACACTGCATCACTTCGACGTGCCAAATAGTCGATAACTGAAAATCGATAACGTACTGCTGCTTATAGTTAGATATGTATGTATGTCACTTTTTCCCATTTCACAGATAACAAGCAACCGCCTCAACACCAACAACAAAAGCAACAACAACAACAACAACAACAACAACAACAACATCAACGTACCAAATCTGGTTCAACGCGTCCAATGTTTAGCCCAGGTCCAACACGTCCACCATTTCGTATACCCGAATTCAAATGGTCCTACATACATCAACGTCTGCTGTCCGATGTGCTCTTCTCACTTGAGACAGACATACAAGTGTGGCGCAGTCACTCGACCAAAAGTGTTTTGGATTTTGTAAATTCAAGTGAAAATGCTATTTTTGTTGTGAATACAGTGCATCTGATATCGCAGTTGGCAGATAATTTGATCATCGCTTGTGGCGGTTTACTGCCACTCTTGGCAAGTGCCACGTCACCCAATGTAAGTACTTTTACGAGTAAATGGCTAAGATAGAACGAAAGTAGGTAATACAAAATTAATGTTTGAGTGGAAAAAATAGCCGACACTATACTTAAGATGTTCTCAAGATATTCTATATTGTTAACGGTTAAGTTGTATTGCTTAAATTCAACCTGAAGAGATTTTAATATTAATTTTTTCTTTATTATTAAAATTTTTAAACCATTTACAGCTTTAAGTCAACATCGCTCTAAGTTAAATATAAATTTCTTTTTCTCTTTTACTTCTGACAGTCTGAATTGGACGTGCTAGAGCCCACGCAAGGCATGCCACTTGAGGTGGCCGTCTCCTTCCTGCAACGACTCGTCAATATGGCGGACGTGCTAATCTTTGCCACATCGTTGAATTTCGGTGAATTGGAGGCGGAGAAGAACATGTCCAGCGGCGGTATACTACGTCAATGTTTGCGTCTGGTGTGCACATGTGCGGTGCGCAATTGTTTGGAGTGTAAGGAGCGTACACGCTATAATGTGGGCGCAATGGCGCGCGACGTGCCGGGTGCAGCACATCTACAGGCGCTTATACGTGGCGCACAAGCATCGCCTAAGGTAAGTGAAAGAAAGTAAACAAGTAGAAAATTTTAAAACAACACGGACTTTCGATGCTATGAAGAAATTAAAAGTATACTAGGCTAGGTTGGAAAAAAAGTTATTTTTTGACTTGGACTTGATTTATACTCTTATAAAATTAAAAGAAAGAATTACGCACAAAATTTTCAGAATTTTTCGTTTTTAAATTAATAATAAGTTTAAAAAAGGTTTTTCGTCGTAAAATGATTTATTAAATGATAAATTAAAAATGGTAAGCGAAAAAGTTCTAACTTTATTCAATCCACCCTAATCTATACTGCATATCTATATACTACCCATCATAAGGCAAAGAAAATTAAAAGGCAACTGCACATTTGAAAGTGTTTCTTTCTCGCAATTTTTTCTCGTAACCACGAGCCCCCCCGCTGGCCATAGTAATCGTGTACTGCAGCTTAGTTGCTTTCTTGCTGCAATCCTTGTCTTGACTTTATAGCCTTCAAGGGCCTTGCTTCGAGTGCGGTTATACTATGTATGAACGTAAATATGTATAAATGCAATACAGACAGTATATACAGCAGTATATATAAGTCCATTTTATGCGCACTAAGTATGTGCTTATATAACATTGACTGACTGCACTTACAGAATAATGTTTCATATATATTATACTAGCCATGTAAGAAAATGTTATGGGAGAACGCTCACATAAAGTAAAATGAAGAAGAAAAAATAAAATAAATTACTTATGTTTCTTCTACTTCCTGGATTTTGTTGAAACGCATTCTTCGTAATATAAAATAAGAACAGCCTTCATACTATGCTCATCTTCCCAAATCTCACTTTGATATGACATCGTATTATCACATCATAAATTTAATCTTTATAACATCATGTATCACATCCATCATAAATCACTACTTATATCAGATCAAATTTTATATCACATTTATCATACATCACATAACATTTTGATCACATCCATCATATATCACATTTTATTTCACATCTCATTTCCCATCTCATCTTATTTCACATCACATAACATTTTGCATTATATTACTACATTATATCACATCACATCTTATATCACATCCCATTTTATATCACATCACATCTTATATCACATCACTTTTTTCTCGCATCCCAGTTTATATCACATCACATTTACATCCCATTACATTTTATATCACATCACGTTTTGCATCCAATCACATCACATCACTTATCATACATCACATAACAATTTATTTAACATCAAATTTTGCATTCCATCATATTTTGTGTCACATCACAACACATTTTGCATCCATCACATTTTATATCCCATCATTTCTTATATCACCTCACATCTTATATCATATCACATTTTATAACACATCATAGCACATCTTCTATCACATCACATCACAATTGTGTTAAAAAAAGTTGTCAATTTTTGTTTTGTCACAAACCGGTTTCGGGGATCCGCCATCTTTAAAGTTATTTCGTTCCCGTGGCACTATGCAAGCTATTAGTATTCGCAGTTAGCGTAGCTCCAGTTCGTACAGGCATGCTACATGAAACCTATGTATACATACCTACATGACTCTCGTCAATAGGTGCTGTTGTCAAACACTATGCTATTGCAGCAGCTGCAGCCAAATACTTCACATATCCTTTTACAGTGACTTGCCTTTTGGCATTTTGCTTCAATACTCAATACAGTTCTTCCCACACACCCTTCCCTTTTATTGTTTTGCGCACACGCCATTTATTTTTTATTTCATTGCTTTGTTTCTATTTACAGAATATTGTTGAGTCAATAACAGGTCAATTATCCCCAGTAAAGGATCCTGAGAAGCTATTGCAGGATATGGACGTTAATCGTTTGCGTGCCGTTATTTATCGTGATGTGGTAAGTTTGATGAGAATAAGAATGCATCTTTATATTGAAAAGATATAAACATATTCAGATACTCTAAATTATAATTCCTGAGAAAGTGTTCGACAAATTATTTTGAGAAAAAAATTTTTACTTATTTTCAAAAGGCAGTCATTTATACAAAGGAAGTCAAAAAATACAAAGGAAGAATTTAAGTTTATTGTAGCTAAATTTATTATTTTTAGACATATATCGTTTTGTGGAAAATTGTATTGATAAGTTTAAGGAAACTTTAAATTGAAAAATACGTATTGTAGCTTTTTAGGCTTTTAATAAATTTAAAAGCATCATTGCTCATTCCTGCACCTCCTTAAATTTCCCTTAAAACCTTTAATAAACAATCAATTTCCTCATTCATTTATTCGATTCTTTTATTTAACAATTCATTGCAGGAGGAAACCAAACAAGCGCAATTCCTTTCGCTCGCCATTGTTTACTTCATTTCCGTGCTGATGGTATCCAAGTATCGTGACATATTGGAACCGCCAGCGGAGCCACAAATTCAACGACATTCGCCAGTGATGCAACGTTCAGCAGCCGGTAAGTGTTGACCAACTTTTTCGTTCTTTTTATTGCTAAGCATTTTTAGATATGTGCGACATTTTTTTCGATCTACTTTTTTCTTAAAATTTTTTTTTTTTTTACTTGTATCTTATTGCGATTAGTTTTGTTAATTAATTTATTCCTTTGTTTTAACAATTGCACCAAAATTTGATGCACAAAATTTTGTTTGAAATATTCGGACGAAAATGTTTCTTATGCTAAACTAAAACTAACAAAGACGTAAAAGTTGTTGGTAGCTAATTAAGTTTGTTTACTAATCCCGTGCAACAAAAAGTATACACAAATTAAGTATTTTATTCAAGATTTTGTTTCGAAAGGGGGTAGCTAGTTAATTTTAATTCATTTATTTTTTATTATTATTATTGTAAATAAATTAGTGAATATTTTAGTCATGCTCATTTATAAATAGAGTTATATTTATTTTATAAAAAATTTTATATTATTTTAAATCTTAATGTTTTTATGTTATGGTTTGTTTTCGTATGAAATGATGCCCTCTTCAATGTATTGGTCGTACATTTATATTTACATATGTTTAATTTGGTATGCTGCCTGGTTCATATGGTGCTTTCAACCAAGGCAGTACATTTTTTTATAGCAAATTTGTGTTATTTTTAAACAATTTTTTTTTTTATAATTTTTTTCTAATACTTAATTTTCTTTGATTTTCCTCTTACAAAAAACAAGATATAAAAAACGGCATTTATGTTTGTGTTTTTAAAATATTTTTTTTTTACGCTTCGTTTAAATATAACGTACTGTACTTACATATATACCAGTTTTTTGAATTTACATTTTTTTTGTAATTATTTATTCTTATTTACGAGGTAAGAATCAGATTTTTAATAACTGGTTTTTCTATTATGATGTGAATTTTTTTTCTGAATTTATATTCAAGAAAAGTTACAATATTTTATTTTTATAAAAAATTAATTGGGGTATTCTCTCTAAATTGTTTCATAAAAAACACAAGAAAATAACACACTATTGTAAAAATTTTTTCCAACAACATCAACAAGAACAAAAAACAGACGTATTTTGTTGTTGCATGAACAAATTTTTGAAAATAGTCTAAGAAATTTTTGACAATGGTGTGTTATTTTTTTGCGTTTTTTTATAGAAAAAATTTAGATTTAATGTTTTTTACAATTTTTTTTTTTAATTTTGTTTAGAAACATTTTTTTTTTTCTAGTTTTAAATATTTTTTATATTTTGCTTCCAACCAAGGTAGGAAAAATTTTTTTACGTTGATATTTTGATAATATTTTTTTTTTTTTTTTAATTATAACTTTATATTGTTATACGTTCCGTTTTATTTTTACGTACTGTACTTATTTACGAGCTCAGGACCAGTTTTATAATAACTGGTGTTTTTCCATTATTATATGGATTTTATTATCAAATTTATATTCAAGAAAATTTACAACAAAGGCAGGATAGAAAATATGGCCCGTAGTCATAGTCGAAATAAAGTAGGCACTAAAGTTAGCATCGGCTTTGTGACACCATCTCCAACGGACTATCTGTCAAAAAAGCTGAGCTAACTTTAGTACCTACTTTATTTCGTCTATGACTACGGGCCTATATTTTTAATAAAAAATTCGTTTTATTTATAACTTTTTTTAATTTTTTAAAATTTTTTTTTCTTGTTTAAAATTTTTTTATTTTTTACTTCTGGCCAAGTTAGGAAAAAATGCATTTATATTGGGAACAATCCACATGAAAACGTCTAATTCAAAAAGCTGGCTAGTCTCGGATTTCGCTCAAACTTTGAGGGACACTTCTTTAAGGTCCTAAAGGAAAATATTGACACACATTTATTTTTTGTAACCACTGGTTTCGGACTGGTCAAGTTTCAAAGTTTGAAAAACGTCATTTTTAGGCCTACCCCATTTTAGCTGTAAAAATGTTTCCATTAGAGATATCTTTACACTCGATATAGCGTTTTAAAGGGAAAAGATAGTAGTTTGTTTAAATATAAATATTAAATCATATAGCGAGTACCTGGTAGTAAAAACCCGGTACTGAAAATACGTATTTTTTTAATCGATTTTCGTCAACTTTAGCCGGCTCTGGCGTCTTTAATGTTTTAAGTAGCCACTCAATATTTGTCAGAAATTAAGGGTACATATCCTAGAAGAAATTAACCCATCCATCGGCCAAAAAAACCCACTCCTTATAGATAAATTATTATCTCTCTGGCGTCTTTAATGTTTTAAGTAGCCACTCAATATTTGTCAGAAATTAAGGGTACATATCTTAGAAGAAATTAACCCATCCATCGGCCAAAAAACCCACTCCTTATAGATAAATTATTATCTCGAAATTCGTCAATTTTCAAAAATCATGGTTTTCAGGCTCGATAACGGAAATCTTTATCAAGAGATAAAAATACGAATTTCTCATGAACTCTAGTCCTGACCTTTGGCTTTAAATACCTCAACATTTCGTTTTGTTATTTTCATACTAAGGGTCTTTTCTGAGGGATATTTATTATACCGTTGAGCTCAAGACTAGCTTTAAATAAATGTTTTTTTTATTGTGTTTATTTATAATTTATGTGATAGATAGGAGGACACGTTTCGAAGTTTCTAAACTTCCCTAAATATACCTTTTCGGAGATTGGTATGAAGACCTTAGTGTCTCCAACAATGTTGAGCCATACACTCTAAGCAACTGAACTGAAATCAAATTATGAAACTCGTCATAAGCTCTTAAAATAAGTACAGTACGGTTTTTTTTTTTTGGGCAATTTATTTTTTTTTTTTATTAAATTTTTTTTTTCTCAAGTATTCAATTATTTCCTTGACATTTGTCAACGAGTATCGCTAATCGTTATTTCCCAAATATTTTTCTCTCTCTCTTTTTCTTTTAATTTTGTTTTCACGCTGCTTTGTTCGGATTTTCGTATAACAAAAAAAAAAAAAATTAAAAAATTACATAAAAAATAATTATATATCCATGATATTTATTTGAATGATACCACTACATCCATAAAAAATAAAAAAACAAAAATGCTCGTAAAACCTTTAATACTGCAACATATGTAAAAATGAACTGTATATATAAAAAACAATCTGTTGTGATGTGTTGATATTCCTTACGGTTTGTGAATCACTTTTTGACAAATTACGAGTACCCTTGAATTTTTTCGGGTATTTGACTGTGTTTCTTGCATTGTGTTATCGTTATTATCAAAAATTGCGATAATTACCGTACCATAACTTTTTACCACCACATTAATTCCTATTAACATGTATTCTCCTATTTCCATTACCATTTCAAATCCTTTTGCAATTATCATTACCATTACTTTTATCATCACTATTACCATTACCATTACCACTACCATTACCATTAATATTAATATTATCATTACCATTTCCAATTCCATTACCATTACCATATCTATTACCATTGCGTTTATCATTAACATTACTATTACCATTAATTACTATCACTTTCATTACCATTATCATTACTATTACCACTACCATTACCATTACCGATACCATTACAATAATCGTTACTCTTATCATTTCCATTACCATTACTGCACCAAACCTCCATGAATACTTCTCTTCATTACTTTCATAAAACGTACGCACTTTTTTCTCCACCAATTCCGCTTTAATTGCACTATCATCCCCCATTGACCATTTACACATCCCTTTCCATCACTCCACCAACGCAATTAGAACCCTCAGGTCGTCCGCTATTTCCACAGTGGTCACACCATGTGTACCCACAATTTCTGCCTAGCAATTCACATCAAAGTCATATGCCTTCGGCAGCAACATCGACGACAACATCGAATATGCAACAGCAACATACACAAACATCCACGCATCATCATTACTATCACCACCACCAACAACAACAGCAGCAGCACATGGCTTCACCGCCACACCAACAACAAATGTCACAACATCACAACTACACGCATCACTATGCTTCTATGCAACAACAGCAGCAACAACATCAACATCAGCACCAACATGCCACATACTACAGTGAGCAACAACAACAACTACACAATCACACGCTGAGCGCTGGTAGCAGTAACAGTAGCAGTAATTACGCAGGCAATATTTCACCGCCACTAGCCACACAGTCAACAAGTTCCTCGGCTTCGTCATCGGCCACCTCACAACCGGCTTCATCATCGTCATTGTCTAGTTTGGCCTCGCAGCCAGCAGCGACACGTCATCATCACCAGCAACATCAACACGCACACCAACACCAGCATCAGCGGCATGCACAAAAACATCACTACCATCACCAGCAGCAGCAACAGCAGCCACAACAATTCCAACAACATTATGGAATGATGAATGGCACCAGCAATCAAATGGTCAACGGTGGTGGTGGCAACAGCAAGAATGCGCCACAAAATGCAACGCTCGCAAACAATAGCCATCAGCAACATTTTGTTGCTAATGCTGGCGATATGAATGGTGGCAATGTTTACCATCAATATATGCGGCAAAGTGGAGGTGCTATGATGAATGGTGGCAGTGGAGGTGCACATCAGAACGGCATCGCTCTTGATTATCACACACATACACATTCAATTGGTGTGGGTGGTGTAGTGAATGGCACAACCAATAATAATAGCCTTACCTTAAATAACAACAACAATAATAACTGTACAAATAATGTCATGAGTGGCAATACTACGTTGCGTGATGTGAGCTCAGACAACAGCGGGCATATAATAGGCGGCGTTGGTGTTGGTATTGGTCTTAGTGTTGGAGTTGGCGTAGGCATGGATGGTGTAGATTGCACAACTGGTGCTATTAGTGGAGCTGCTACAACGTTGCCATACAAAAATAATGGTTTAAATAACAATTACCGTTACAATGGACGCAACAATATCGGAACAGGTATTACCACCGAAGAAATTGATTAGCGAGTCAGACAGAAACTCGATATAATTTGCATAGAAATTTGCACGATTGAACTTTAATCGTATTCAAGTTTTCATAATAAATTTAGAGCAATCGGTGGGAAATATTCGGTATCGGTTTTAAATACTCTGGCTAAGGGTTGAGACGAACAACGAAATATTTTTTTTTAAATTACAACTGAAACTAATTTTCGTGTTAAACCGGAATTAATAAATTTCAGTCGTGACGTGAAGTCTTAAAATGTAGTACTCTATGTTGACAACAAATTTCATTCAAATCGGTGGTGCGGTTTCCTATATTTTAATATATTTACGGAGTGGTACGTGCAATGTTAAAGATAATTTGGAAAGCTGTGGTCCAAAAGCAGGGCCACATTTCAAGATTGAAAATTGTTTTGTTCATTCGAACTCAGATCAGAATCTTTCCTATATTTTCCAAAGAAAATTTTTTCTCTGAGACATAACATAGGGCAATACCTCGAAACTTCATCTCAGCTCGTGAAAGGTCTTTCAAGTCATGAAATAAGTAGTTAACATATTTTAAATAATTGCTTCAAGGAAGATTTATACGATAGGTTTAATTAATAAATAAGGTCAATGGTGGTGTAGGAATCTAAGAAAATGCTTAACATCCATCAGCCGACCTGCCAAAAAAAGCAAATCTACCAAAAGCTACAACGAACACGATTAATTTTTTTTTTTTTTTTTCAATATTAAAAAACTTCGTCCGCCATTGCTTTATAACCGATACCGAATATGTTAGCACGCACACATTTATTTCTCGTGTTGAAGAAAAACTTTTATACAATACTCATTACTACTTAGAAGAGTTTTAAACTAGTTACTCAAGAATGAACCTCTTCATAACTACTCTTAATTCTAGTTACTACGTAATATTCTTCAAATCTTAAGTACTCTTACCACATATGTATTTTAACGTAACGTATGTGTTTTCGTTTAATCATTCTTGTTCGTTGAACAAAATTTTTCATTTGTCATATATTATTTGTGCGCTGAAAGTAAATATATTAAAAGTATGTTTGTTGAAAATACTGAACTAATATAATTTGTTACTTCTTTAAAGTTATTTTTTTTTAGTTTCGTTTTTACTTTCTCTTCTTCTAATTTGTTTCATTGCTGTTTAGCGTTCTACTTGGCTTGCCACTTCAATCAAATGTAGTTTCGTGTTGTCGATTGTGGCTTGTGTGGTGGCATTTAATTAAGTCGGTTGCCAGTTTTAAATGTCCGCAGACTGAAAATTAATTTGTTTCAACCTGAAATGTGTTTTTGTTTTGTGTTCGTTCTGTTGTTTGATAAAAACGAAACTTTTCTCTTTCAGTTGGCAGTTTTATCACCAATTTCAACTTCTAGTAAACTTTAGTTTAACTTTGTTTAATCTATTTTTTTTTTTAGTATTCCTTCATCAATTATGCGCTTTCCTGCTACATTCGTATTAAGTTTTTCTTTTTAATTCTTTTTTTTATTTGTATTCTTTTGTTTCATCCAAAAAAGCTACCTTCTTGTTTTCATTATCATCGGCACCATCACATTACCACCAACAACAAATTGCATTTTCTTTCTCTTTTTTCAAATTCTATTTCCGCACAATCCACAACCTGCGTGCACAACCAAACTGCATTTCGTGCAGCAACAACCTAAACTAATAGCATTGCATGACAACTCGCTTTTTGCACGAAGTTTCTTTATGTTAGTTGCGCATTTTTTTTCTCTCAAAATAAATTGCTTGTTCTTTTCAATATCGACTGGAGGTACAATTAATTTAATTAAAGTGAAATAAGTTTCAAATATTTATGGTTCTCGAAAGTCTCAAGTGAGTTATTGGTTGTTTCTTTTTTTTTAGAGTATGAAAATTTCATAAAAAGCGAAAACAAAAATGTTTTCTGGCTTGACACCGCTAGGCATTTATTTGAATCTTGAAGCTGTAGAAACCATTTCTTAAATAAAATAAAACGAAATGAAATGAAAGAAAAAAATTAAGCTTTTGTCTAAATTAGTTATTCTTGTTATTGGTCATTATATTTACGAACTTTGAAAATTTTTTGGACTTTTGAACAGTCGAATAATTTTTATCAAATTATTCGTTTGAGTTTTTGGCAAAATAAGTTGAGAAATGCCTCATACAATACCAACTGACATGATTTCAATTTCGATCTTGTTGAAGGATCTTGTCAAACCGCTTTGTATTGTTGCTTAGAAATTTTCCATCACAAAGGAGAGAAGAATAGGAATTTCTAAATCGCAGTTTGTAACCATTACACAAAACACTGCTTAGTATGCCTGCAGGCAAATTGCAGCTATTTCTTCGCCTATTTTTATTGTTAACAATGCTATTCTTACCTAAGTGCACATACCCAAAGCGACATTCTGTTGCTACTTACGTATGGCTAGGAAGCAGTTTAGAAATTCCTAATCTCCTCTCCTTGGTTCGATGACCAGTAAAGGTGATGAAAAATTTCTAAGCAACAATACAAAGTGGTTTGACAAGATCCTTCAACAAGATCGAAATTGCATTCATCGTAGTTGGTATTGTATGTAGCATTTTTAAACTTTTTTCGCCATAACTCAAACGAATATGTAGTTTGATAAAAATTATTCGACTGGTCAAAAGTCCAAAAAATTTTCAAATTTTATAAATTAAAAAAAAAAAAAAAATAAATAAATAAATATAAAAATAAAAACAAAAACAAAAATAAAAAAATAAAAATAGAAAATAAAATAAAGTAAAAAATAAATAAAACATGCAAATAGAAAAAAAATATACATTTTTTTCATTATCCTTTTAGGACATATAATGTCCTTTAAGATTACTATCCTTCAACTTTGTAAAAATTTGTTTTAAAAAGTTGCAATCTAATAAAAATTCTTATAATGTATATAAAAAATATTGAAGGATTATCCAAAATATGGAAAGGTGTTCTGGCGGGCCTGAAAGTAGTGTAAGTTTTATTTCCATATCTCAATTCGTTTCGGAGGTATCAACCAAAACATGAATACAATTTACCTAAACTTTTCTTACTTGTATAGCCAAATGTTACTCATACGACGTGTATAACCTATAAAAAGTGCGCTATAATTGCAAAGTTTGAGGATGTACCTACTCAAATATTTTTGCTAGAAAACATATTGTTTCGCAATCTACTAAAACGTTTTTGAAATTCTAATTTACTTTTATTGTGCATACGTTTTTTTCAACTTCCTTGTAAAGGATCCTGTTGCCCTTATAAATATTCAAAGTTGGAGATTTCTTACACATTATGTTATACGTAAACTGCTAGCTTTAACTTTAACTAAAAATCGGCACGGGCTACGCTCACGTGGTATTTAGGCTAAAACGCTCCTATACAGAGGGTATGCATATCAAATTTTGAACCAAGCTTTTCTCCATATATGTTTGCTCGGCACTAACATATATTTTTCAATGCGCACTAATGCATACAATTTTGAATAGTAAATCGATCTCAACGCTAACCGTCTATATATGTTACAAATAATTTTCCTCCCACCGTCAAAGCATACTTCGAATATCATCTTAAGTGAACATTGAATACATTTCTCAAATTACAAACTAATTAAGTTAGAATCCACGTAACTAAGTTTCATGTTCCACTCAATTGAATTGTTTGTGTTAAATCATAAAGATTTCATGATATAATAAATTAATATAATTTTCAGAGTGTGAAGATAAAATAATATCATTAATTAGTCATTATAATTCTTGCAATTTGATTCATCTTAATGAAGCTGTCAATACTTAAGTGCTGATAATGACAAGCACTTCAACTAGCCAAACTCTAGGTTAATGAACTGTTTTAAAGTTGTAATATGCCGAAAATTTTATTATCTGATTTATTACATAGCACATTCTAATCTACACATTAAGGTACTAAATTTCGTACATACATCCTTGTGCTTATGTATGTATATGTAAAATTAAAGGTATGCCTGTAGACACAGTGACGTGTCAAATGCAACACTGCATGCAAGTTTCCGAGTGATAAAATTAAGTTGAGTGCATAAATGCAGTTGCTTGCTTGCATATGATGTTGATGACAGTTAAATCCACAAGAGCCTCCGGCAACTCACATAAAACGTAACATGCCCCAAAAACAAACCACAACAACACATTTAAGAAGCAAATTCTAATTTACTACTTAAAAGCTCAACACAGTGGCAGTGTTGATTGCAAGGTGGCAACGATTTTCATAAACTCCTAAACTGAATTTTACTTTAAACTTGTCTGTGTGTAGGTAGGTGTGTGCGATGGGTGTAATGTGTGAAAAGTATGTTGTTGTCAGGTTAAGCTTTGCACTGATACAAGCATCTACTCATTATTTTTGTTCATAGGTGTATTTAGGAAAACAGCGTAATATCCAGGCTGTAAGCTTGTAGGGAGATGCATTAATGTACCAGGGAAGTTATTACGAAAATGAGCAGTTAAGCGGGTCAGAAAAATTAAGTTTTTAGGAAACAAATAAAATGACCCTGCAGTAAGGCACATAGGATTAAAGTAAGAATAATAAAAAAAATATAAAACCAAAAAAAAAAAATTTTAAATAAAATAATGCCAAATTGGGGAAAATAAAATAAAATAAAATAAAAAAAAATAAAATAAAATAAAATAAAATAAAAAAATAAAATAAAATAAAAAAAAATTAAATAAAATAAATTAAAAAAATAAAATAAAATAAAATAAAATAAAATAAAATAAAAAAATAAAATAAAATAAAATAAAATAAAATAAAATAAAATAAATTAAAAAAATAAAATTAAATTAAAAAAATAAAATAAAATAAAATAAAATAAAATAAAATAAAATAAAATAAAATAAAATAAAATAAAATAAAATAAAATAAAATAAAATAAAATAAAATAAAATAAAATAAAATAAAATAAAATAAAATAAAATAAAATAAAATAAAATAAAATAAAATAAAATAAAATAAAATAAAATAAAAAAATAAAATAAATTAAAATAAAATAAATAAACAAAAAATAAAATAAAATTAAAAAATATGAAATAAAATTAAAAAAAAAATACAAAATATAAAAAAATAAAATAATATAGCAAAAGAAGAATGAAATAATATTTAACAAAAAATGTAAATAAAATAAGTTAAGATAAATTTAAATCAAATCAAATAAAAGGACGTTAGATGAAATGAATCCAAATGAAATTGTTCACCCATGAATTTATACATGCTCAAAATTCTAAGCAAAAAGCTTATTAATAAGATTCTTTGGGGTTGATCAAAGTTGAATAAATTTACACAGTTCCCCTACGTTTGAAGATAACGTGCAGTCTCCAGCAGATTGATTAATGGCAAAATTAATTTCGGTTTTCATATACATTAATTTGTGTGGGTTTTTTTGCTGTTTCCCTCTGCAATAACTTGTACTTACATATAGCCTACCGGAAGCTAACAAATATGCTTTTCTATTCGTATGTGTCTTAACATTTCTGCGCCCACCCGCCACTCACATTGCAAATATGTTTAACTATTTAGCTCTTATGAACATTACACCCATCATAAATATGTTGTGCAAACAATTTTCTGCTAACAATAACGAAATCATACCAACATGAGAGCACATAAACAGAAACATCCATGTTCTTTCAAATATGTGTACCTATGTGTAGGTATATGTATGTATATTCATTTAGTTGTATGCGTGCATTAAACATTTACATATTTTGCATTTATGCATATGCATGGGCCTGAAATTGACATAAGAGTGTCAACTGCAATTTCATTGCTATATTATGTCACACTTGAGTTGTTATTGTTGTAGCCGTTGAGTCGGGTCGTTGTGGTCGCCACATGAGTAGCTCAAGTATTCCTGCTGCTGCACCCAACCAGACCCTGCGACCAACAGATCAACCAACCAACCATTCAAACAATAAGTTTCACAAACAAATACTTACATTGCTACTGCGAGTCTGCATAATTCCCTCACTCAGTCAGAATTGCTGATGACAATAAGCTTGGATATAGTACGAAGCAGAAGCTTTATAAAGCCATTTTGCAAATAAGGCTTCGGTTGC
The DNA here is from genome assembly GCA_964058755.1 of Campiglossa producta. Taxonomy (NCBI): domain Eukaryota; kingdom Metazoa; phylum Arthropoda; class Insecta; order Diptera; family Tephritidae; genus Campiglossa; species Campiglossa producta. Next base: position 111,894,441 of record CAXKVI010000005.1, read on the forward strand.
CAGATATATGGACATTAGATTGCCAAGCCAATGTATCATAGTAATTTTAGACCTATGTTAAAAGGCATCAAAATAAAATAAAATAAAATTTAAAAAAATTAAATTAAAATAAAATGAAATAAAAAAAAAATAAAATAAAATAAAATAAAATAAAAGAAAAGAAAATAAAATAAAATAAAATAAAATAAAATAAAATAAAATAAAATAAAATAAAATAAAATAAAATAAAATAAAATAAAATAAAATAAAATAAAATAAAAAAAAAAACTAAATAAAATAATATAAAAAATAAAATAAAACAGAATAAAAAATAAAATAAAATAAAATAAAAAAATTAAATTAAATTAAAAAAAAACTAAATAAAATAATATAAAAAATAAAATAAAAAAGTTAAAATAAAATAAATTAAAATAAAATAAAATAATATTAAATAAAAAAATAAAATAAAATAAAATATAATAAAATAAAATAAAATATAATAAAATAAAATAAAATAAAATAAATTAATATAAAAAAATAAAATTATATTAAAAAAAAAAACTAAATAAAATAATATAAAAAATAAAATAAAATAAAATAAAAAAATAAAATTAAATTAAAAAAAAACTAAATAAAATAATATAAAAAATAAAATAAAACAAAATAAAAAATAAAATAAAGTAAAATAAAATAAAAGAAATTAGAATAAAATAAAGTTAAATAAAATAAAATTAAACAAATTAAAATAGGAGAAAACAAAGTAGAATAAAATAAAAAAAAATTAAATAAAATAAAATCAAACAATATAAAATAGAATAAAGTAAAGTTAAATAATTTAAAATAAAATAATATCAAGTAAAAAAATAATTAAAAAAATCAAACACATAAAAATAAAAAATTAAGATAAATAAAATAGAGGGAGAAGAAACTGGAAACTTCATTCAAATGAATGCAATCAAATGAAATATAGTTTGAATAAAGCATTGGAAGCTTTGTAAGTCACACTAATACACACATTTACATGTATAAATATGTATCTGTGTGTGAAGTGTGTACTTTTGCTTTAAGTGTCGCTGGCAAACACATTCACTTATCCTGCGTCTGTCATTTTACTGTTTGTTTGTTGCTGTAGTCATCGTTCTCATCAACGCTGTCAACATGCTGGCACCATTTTACATTGTTGGATGTAATGGTTGGTCGCTTCGGTTGTTATATGAAATTTTATTATGTAATCTTATGTATTTCTATGCTGACGTGTATATAAACAAATGTTTACGTGTCTATGAGTATGTTATATTACCGCAATGTGACAATTATCATAGCAATTATCGCTAAAGGAAACATCAAAAAATTATTCATTCGTTGCTGGTGTTTTCATCTTTCAACACCTCTTGAAAATTTATTCATGAAATAGCCTCAATTATATGTGCAATCTAATTAGCATAATCCCACCGTTAGTGCCAGCAAACAAATGCCAGCTGAGGGGTGTCGTGTGCATATGCTTTCAACGTGGTCGCTTCCGGAACCATTTAGGACACATTATTTTGCCAAGCGAGTTGCAAAAGTACAACTAGGCTCATATAGAACTTTTTTTTGTCAATTCAATTCTCAATTCTCTCTCTCAAATGGGATACCTATAATGTCTAGGTATTATATTCAATGCATCGAATTTTCGATCAGGTAGGGCTTTTTGAAACTTATTCTGAGATAAGATATTCCGCAAACTAACTCTGATATATACGGTGTGTGAGAAATATTTTTGAAATATGGTAATTTTCCAATAAGCCACGAAATAATATAAGCTTTATATAAGGTGTATATTTTTGAAGGAGATTTGATTAAAGTTGTATTGTTTTGACTGGAAAATTCTTCAAGGGTTCTTTGAAACTGCTGTACCTCATTTTCTATCGGTTCTGTCGAGCGTTCCAGCAGTGATTTTGTAATTTTTTTTTAATAAAACAAACGATGGTATTACAAGTATATATTATTCAAAAAATCACTGTTTAAAGACGTGTTTAATAAGCTCAGTCAATTTAACTGCCTCCCGCAACGTATGTATATATGTAATTCTAGATAGCTGATTTTATTATGATTTGCTCCACGCTTCAGTGCACAAATTAAAATATGATTTTTATTTGTTTTCGTTGTTATTCTTACATTTTCTATTTTTTTTTCTTCATGTATAAATATATAATTTGCTAGCATTATGTTAATGGTAAAATTTGTTTATATATACGTATTGATGAAGAGTATCTATGTATTTATAAGGTTGTATAATTTGCTTATTCTCACATTGAATAAGTTGAGGAGGGTTGGTACAAATTTCAACCGAGAGGGAAATATGGAAATTTCCTTTCGTCTTCAAAAAACAATTTTTACTCTCTTTCAATGGTCTTTTTGTTTAACATTAAAATAGAGATCTCAAAACTATTTATTTTCTTCTCTTCGCAAACTTTGAACTTGGTATTTCAAAGCGCTTTGATAACTAAAACCTTATATTTCAATATTTGTTCGCCCAGTAGGTACTCCTTGTTAAAGACCAGGTTTCGGAAACATTCAATCTCGTTCACTCGCATTCACGAACATGAACAATACAAACAAATATTGTATTCCCTTTCATGAATAAGAACACATCAAAAAATCCAAACCATTCACATTCACGAATGCATTCGCGAATAATTCTCAAATGCATTCACGAATCTATGTGAGAGTCTTCTTCTTGTCGCTTTAATGAACGTGAACGGTGTGGATTTAACTTTAAACGACCTAACTTGTATATTTGTATATCCGGACTATCTCGGGAGCCGCTTGGCCGATTTGATTGATTCTAAAGGCTGGTTTTCACTAGGTCAAATGGTGCCAAATTTCATGGAATTTATCGGGATTTGGTTGCGTATTTCGATAAAGTCGATAGAATTGGTCAAAATTTGATCTAATGAAAAACAGGGGTAAGACTATCCACTTGGGTTTCCACCTATCTCAATTTATTTTTTTTTTAATTATAGAGCGAGATATGCCAATATGGGTATCAAATGAAAGCTATTTTCAGCGTCATGTCAACTAAAATATTTCAAGTAGAGTTGCCACATAGGGTTGTCACCTTACCGCAGTATTTTTGTATATCCGGTACTATCTCGAGAACCGCTTGACCGATTGGGATGAATTTTGGCATAGGGATAGTATTATTGATACTAAGACTATCCACTTGGGGGTTGCCACTTGGGGGGTTTACAGGGTTACCACCTATCTCAACTTTTTTATAGGTATCAAATGAAAGGTATTATCGGCAACATACCAACTAAAATATTTTAAAGTAGGGTTGCCGGCCAGGGTTACCATTTTACCGTATTGTATATGTATTGTATATTATTGGGATCATATTTGGATTATTTTACGATCATTTAGGCGTCACTTTGACATACTTTTGGGGCTATTCTGAGATCTTTTTGGAATAATTTTTGGGTCATTTTGGGAACATTTGAATTTTGGAATTATTTTGGGATTATTTTTGGATAATTTTGGGGTCATTTTCGGATAATTTTGGGTACTTTTATGGGCGTTTTTGGGGCCATTTAAGAATCATTTTTGGATCATTTTGGGATCATTTTGGGGTCATTTTGCGATCGTTTTTGGGTCATTTTGGGTTCAATTTCGGATTGTTTTAGGAACATACATATAAGGGTCTTTTTGGGGTTGTTCTTGAATCATTTTAGGATTATTTTGGGATTATTTTAAGGTAATTTTAGGATCATTTTGGGTAAGTAAAGTTAACGTTAAATTGATAGCACCGAGCAAGCTCGGTCACCTAGGTACTGTTTTTTAATGTTCATGTTCGTGAATGGGAATGCAAAAAAACGTACCTAAGTATTCATAGATAAAAGAATAGTTTCGAACCCTGTTTAAAACTATCTTCTCCGTAAAAATACTATTTTTTTAAAAAACTGTATCACTATATACTATCGATGTTTGATTAGTAACGATATTTTGAGTTATAGTAAAAAATAATAAAATATTAAATCTGTTAAAATTTACCTGATAAAAAAGTCTTAAGACCGTATATAACAAACGGATTGAAGTACATAGTATCTTTATGTATCGCTAGTGAAACTATCGTTAGTTCTTCATCTCTAAAACTACTTAAATTATTAACGCTTCCTTGCGTTATCTGTTCCTCTCTCTATCTCTTGCTGTTCTACTTTAATGTTAAAAAGTTTCTGCTAGTTGTTGTTTATTGTTCTCTAAGTAGCTCAAGTTATCTCAAATATTATGCAATAATGCAAGAACATTACTTACAATAAATTCATTCGTATAATTTTTACTTCTTCCACTACACAACGTCTTTTAAATGCATTCCGCAAAATCAACCATTGACATTGGCTCAACTACGTTATCCTCTAACTGCACACATCTACGTCATCATCGCCAGCTACCCGTACTATACAAGACGGTGACTATGAAATTATTGTTGTCGATGAAAACAATCCATCGGTGTTAGCAGATAATGATTCACATTCAAGTGGACCACCCTCAATTAAGGTGAGTACTTTTCAATTGCTTTTGTGTATACAGTTTTTACTTCTACATAAAGTTATTTGTTAAAAATGTTAGGAAAACAACTATGAAAATAAGTATATACAATCCAATTTCCTATGTGGTATTTTTTCAACCCAAAACCTAAATTGTATTATTGTATCATAACATATCATACATACATATATATTCTAGTTTATTGAAATAGTAATAGCATACAAATGAAAACACCAGAAACAACACTGTTTCTAATAACATATAAACTACACGAGTGAGAGAGACATGCCTTTAATTGAGATACAATTTGAAGAACATAGAAAAAACAGGAATTTGCTTTTATAACTAAAAAAATCATAAGAAAAATTAGCTTTAAGAAGGTCCAATATTGTTAATGGCGCATAATCATAGTTGAAATAAAGTAGGTACTAATTTTAGCCTCAGTTCTTTTGACAGATAGACCGTTGGAAATGATGTCAAAGAGCTGACGCTAACTTTAGTAGCTACTATTATTTGAAGATATAACAAAAACTTTACTCTGCATCTATTTCATATAATTGCATGTGCATGATGTTTTTCACCTGTATCTACTACTAGTAATACCCGGCGTACGTTGCTACGCCAAAGAAAAACGCCTGAATAAGATTTTACCATTTTTACCATTCCTCGTAAGATACGTTATCTCATATTTTATCAAGGTGAAACGCCAGCTACACGCCAAATATCAAGCTCATCGAGTCATAAATATGACTGTTTAGAATATATCGGGCCCTGGTAAACTTTTTCCTGGAAGAAAAATTATCCCACACTTCACCTTAAGCATAACGCCTAGCTACATACCAAATTTCAAGTAAATCGAACCATCTATACGAAAGTTTAGAATAAGTCAGTCCTGAGTCCACTTTCCTGGAGGGAAATCATACCATACTTTAACCTACATACCTACATTTTAATCTAAGCATTTAGCACTTACACACAGAGTTTCAATTAAATTGAACTATAAATACGATTGTTTAGAATAGATCAGTCCCTGGTCCACTTCCCGGAAGAAAAATCATACCATACTTTAACCTAAGCAAAACGCTACCTGCATACCAAATTTCAAGTGAATTTCAGTTTTCTGCGTCGAAAACTAACACTCTTCGTTCTCTGCGTGGGAGACTAACACAGTTCGCATAGAACTGAACTGTATTAGTTTTCGACGCTAACTGAACCGTATTAGTCTTCATTGGGAGCGACGATATATAGACAAATAACGTTTTAAAGTTGTGTGTTTGGCCGATTTTGTATTATAACTTCGTGTATCAGTATCTTTTTGATGGTAAGAAAAATTAAACTTAAGTTCATTTAATAGTATTTTATTGTTTTTGAGTTATACAACCTTTTACCAAACTTTATGGGTTTCAGGATTTGGTAAATTTTTACCTTGAATATGATCACATTATTAAAAAATGGTTAATACATTTTTTGTAGCGCGCTCAATTTCCTGCAAATAATGTTTATTATGCGATTTTTGGATGAGAAGATATCTGTGGAGATTTGACAAAACAACCTATCTCGAGATGTGCCATTTTTTTATATATTGTTTGCATAGGATTTTTATTCTTTGCTATGCATAATTGTATCCTACTAGAGTGTTTCTATGACCTTTAGTTCAAAAGTTATGGTACCGTAAAAATCAACATAAGTTAATTTTTTGGTACAAAATCAATCATATGTAAAACAGTCCTTTCGCTCTCCTGGAAAATTGTCAAATCTGAAAAGAGTTATTTTTTTTGTCAAAATTCCACAGAATCTGTATATCTGATATATTCATTTACATAGAAGCGTTTCAAGAAAACTAAAATTGGCGACGAGGCACCCTTTCTGATTAATAAAAAAAACCAAAATAGCTTTTTGTTTTGGGCTCACCCTAATATGTATTCAAACACGCATGCAAGCATATATATGAAAATATTCCCAGTCATCTCTTAAAATGCATTCAATAAATGCAATATCGCCTACTCTGAGGAATGTTTAGCAATAAATAATGGAGAATGTTTAATATAGTTTTTTTTTTTTTTTACTAAATGAAGATGGTAAAAACCTTAGCTCACAACAGCATTAACATACAATGAAATATTAGTCTAAATTGACCTGTTCGACAGGTCGATGAATTATTGAGTCAGTCATTATTAAGCCCATAAAATCCGAATCAACCCATTTTAGAATTTTTGTATATCTGTCTGTCTGCTTGTATGTTTGTCTTCGTATCACACGAAAACTGCTGAATGGAATTCAATGACACTTGTGTCTTTGTATTAGTAGACTTTAAATTTAAAATTTTAGATATCCTTTATATGAATCATTTCAAGCACAAGTGGCATAAGTCCAGTTTTCGTTTTTTTTTTGTGTTAGGCATGACACTATGTAGAGGAAAATGTGTTCTATATTACACGCTAACAGGGTAAGATCTATCTCCCATAGCAACCGAATAAATAGCAGATATAATTTGAGAAAAATCAAGGGTAGCCCCTGACAACACAAAACCTTTAATATCTCATTTCGAGAAAAGGTGAACTTATGCCACTTGTATTTTGAACTATATCTTAAACTCGACCAATTTCAGAGTTACCAACAAATATGTGGACCAGGGGTGACAAAAATGTGTTAATACAATAAGGGTATAAAATAAAGAGTCATAACCAATGTGGTTAATTTAAATATCTGAGCTGGTTTCAGAGATACCTTCAAAAATATCAAACGAAAAAACAGAAGGGTGGAAGGTTCGCATGGGTCTAGTTTGTTGCGGGTCTGCTAGCGTGTAAATAAAATACTACTTATATAGTGAGCGAAACTAGTGGCTACAGAATCCAGAGTCTAAAAATATTATCGAATAAAATTATAAATCGAATAAACATTACTTAGAAGTGGGCGAAAATCGACAATATTTAATCTTGGTATTGCAAAGCACTTACATAAACTAGGTTTAGTTATAATTTGGATTTTGGCGTTAGAACGTCTAAAATACTATACGAATAATGCATAGTGATTATTTTCATAATAGTTTCATGTATATATTTAAATAGTATACATATATACTTTTATGTGAATATCCCAATCGTCTACAAATTCTCTACTCTACACTATAAACTCAACACTCCACTAATGTTAAATATTATAAAATATATATATATTCATTTACATCCCCTGACCTAAAATATTTATATATTTATGTAGATATGTGTGTATTTATGTATTTTCACATATATATAATAAATTGAAAACTAATTTGCATGATAAAGAGTAATAAGGCTACAACTATCGATACGACAACCACTATCACTAATAAAAAGGCAAAGACGAACCATTTCAAAACTACCTCAATCATCACAACAAATCTAACAACAGCTACTACAACTACAACAATAAGTTTAACGCAGAGCAAGCAAACAAGTAAATTGCAACCACAACCATTATCACCGCCAAAACCAGTGTTGCCTAAAAAATTGCCAAAGGTAACAAATGAACGTTTTTTCACTCAAAAGTTCACAATGAAAGCTTCATGTGAGAGTAAAGCAGAAATTCATATCAAAGTAGTCACGCAAAGCAGGAACTTGTTGTTGTTCACATATTAAACACAAACATAGCGTGTAGTATATGTTTTTAAACTTTTATAAAGATATATGTACCATGTATGTTCCATAACTTGCAAACTTTGTAAAGTGCTTAAATAAGAATTAAGAATTTGAAAGTATTTATCTACATAACAACTGCACCTACTCATAATATTGCTGTAACACCACAAATGTCTGCACATGGCAAAATTTCCGGTCTATTAATATTTCATAAATCACTTTACTTACCGTTATCTTTTGGATTTTGTTCTTTAATATATGTATTATGTATGTATGTAGGTGTATAATCGATTCTAATCACTTTTTGATTTCATTTGAATTTTTTGAATTTTTATTTTTTTTTTTTTTCTATTTTATTTTTTTTTTTATTTCTTTTTACTTTATTTTTTTTTTTTTTGTAATTGCATTTAATTTATTTTTATTCAATTTTATTTATTTTTGTTTTATTTTTTTAATTGATTTTTTGTTTTAGTTCACCCTATTTTATTTTATTTTATTCAATTTTCCTTTATTTTATCTTACTTCGTATTATTTTATTTTATTTATATTTTATTTATTTTATTTTATTTTATTTTATTTTATTTTATTTTATTTTATTTTATTTTATTTTATTTTATTTTATTTTATTTTATTTTATTTTATTTTATTTTATTTTATTTTATTTTATTTTATTTTATTTTATTTTATTTTATTTTATTTTATTTTATTTTATTTTATTTTATTTTATTTTATTTTATTTTATTTTATTTTATTTTATTTTATTTTATTTTATTTTATTTTATTTTATTTTATTTTATTTTATTTTGTTTTATTTTATTTTATTTTATTTTACTTTAATTTATTTTATTTAATTTTATTTTATTTCATTTTATTTTATTTTATTTTATTTTATTTAATTTTATTTTATTTTGTTTTGTTTTATTTTATTTTATTTTATATTATTTTATTTTATTTTATCTTGTTTTATTTTTTTTTATTTTATTTTATTTTTTTATTTTTTTTTTATTTTATTTTTTTTTTATTTTATTTTATTTTATTTTATTTTATTTTATTTTATTTTATTTTATTTTATTTTATTTTATTTTATTTTATTTTATTTTATTTTATTTTATTTTATTTCATTTTATTTTATTTCATTTTATTTTATTTTATTTTATTTTGGTTTATGTTATTTTATGTTATTTTACATTATTTTATTGCATTTTATTTTATTTCATTTTACTTTATTTTATTGTATTATTATTTTTTATATATTTTTTTTAAATTGATTTTATTTTATTTTATTACTTACTCAAGAACTTTACGTTTCTCATACGCACTGTAGCACACGAATGACCTATGTAAGCTAATACTTTAGAATAAGTAAACAGTTACCAGAAATGGTGAACAAAAAGCCTAGACTCTTAATAAGTAAAAATATCTTACTTTAGGTAGCACAAAATCACACAATTAATACACACTTATGTAACACATATTTTGTCTAGCTCACCCCACATCACAAACGTTAAATTGTTTTATTAGTTCAACAAGTTCAAAATCTGCCCTTGCCTAGCGCCATAATATTCATCAGTACCTGGGTGACCGAGCTTGCTCGGTGCTATCAATTTAGCGCTAAATTTACTTACCCAAAATGATCCCAAAATGACCCTAAAATAATCCAAAAATAATCCTAAAATGATCCCAAAAAGACCCTTAAATGTTCCCAAAATGATCCGAAATTGAACCCTAAACGACTCAAAAATGATCCGAAAATGAACCTAAAATTATTCCAAATTGGTCCAAAAATAATTCTCAAATTACCCCAAAAATACCCTTAAATGCACACTAAACGATCCAAAAAATACACCAAAATGATCCCAAATATATCCTAAAATAATCCCAAAACCACCCCAAAAAGACCCTCAAATGTTCCCAAAGTAACCCAAAAATTATCCCAAAATGATACAAAAATTATCCAAAAATGGCTCCAAAATGAACCGAAAATTACCCAAAATTGTACCAAATTAATCCGAAATTGAACCCAAAATGATCTCAAGCAAGCCCCAAAATTATCCCAAAGTGATGTTCTCAAAATAATCCTAAAATATCCAAATATGATCCCAAAATACAAAATACAATTACAATACGGTAAAATGGTAACCCTGGGTGGCAACCCTACTTGAAAATATTTTAGCTGGTATGTCGGCGACAATACCTTTACTTTGATACCCAAAACTACCCAAAAATGATCCCAAAATGACCCTAAAATGATCCCAAATTGGTCCAAAAATAATTCACAAATTACCCCAAAAACACCCTTAAATGTACCCTAAACGATTCGAAAATTACCACAAATTTATCCAAAAATGACCCCAAAATAATCCTTGAATAGTCCCTCAGATGTTCCCAAAATAACCCAAAAATTATCCCAAATGATGACGTGGCAACCCCCAAATTGATAGTCTTAGAATCAATCATACTATCTACATACCAAATTTCATCCAAATCGGTCAAGCGGTTCTCGAGTACCGGATATAGAAATATATTGTGGTAAGGTGGCAACCCTAGGTGGCAACTCTACTTGAAAATATTTTAGTTGGTATCTCGCCGAAAATACCTTTCATATGATACCCATATTGGCATATCTTGCTCCATAATTAAAAAAAAAGGAATAGGTGGCAACCCTGTACACCGCCCCAAGTGGCAACCCTAAAGTGGGTAGTCTTAAAATCGATCATACTATCACCATGCCAAATTTCAGCCAATTCGGTCAAGCGATTCTCGAGATAGTACCGGATATACAAATATATTGTGGTAAGGTGGCAACCCTAGGTGGCAACTCTACTTGAAAATATTTTAGTTGGTATCTGGCCGAAAATACCTTTCATATGATACCCATACTGGCATATCTTGCTCCATAATTAAAAAAAATGGGATAGGTGGCAACCCTGTAAACCACCCCAAGTGGCAACCCTAAAGTGGGTAGTCTTAGAATCGATCATACTATCTTTGTGCCAAATTTCATCCCAATCGGTCAAGCGGTTCTCGAGATAGTCCGAACATACAAAAATACAAATATACAAGATTAACTCGTTTAAAGATATTAGATATTTATCTGTTTATTTATATTGTCTATGTAGTATGTATGAATTGTGTTTTGTTTATTTATGATTTATTTGTATTATATATCTATATAAATACAGTTATGCAGTATATGCGCGGTTGGCTTGTCTACTATTCCTGTTGCCGAGATTGACATGTTTCCCACATCATTTCAATGTACATTTGTCTGTTGGTAGGTGCGCGGGTTCATTTCATTGTTTAGCATTTACTAATCTGACATTCGTATGACAGTGGGCATTTGTCTGATGTTTGTTTGCTGCCATCTGTCAACACCAACATATGATAAACTTTTACTTCAATACATGTATAACTGGGTTGCTCCAGAGTAAGGGCCACCAAATACAAAAATAATTAGGATCTATATGTGGAGATATTCTTTGAAGATGATTTTTGAATTCTATGTATAGAAATTTTCGTCATCTCTTTAAAAATGTTGTTTGTGTGACAAATTGGTTTCGGCATTCTGACATCTTTAGTTTTTCGTTTCTATGAAGAGATGAGGGAACTTCTTCTCATATGCCTGTCTTGTTATTTTTCAATATCTGTTCGAATCAAAAGTCGACTCAACACGTGCGACTATCTCCCGTCCTTAACTCAGGATTTACCCATGCTCGTACAAGCTTTATGTGTTATGTGTGAAACCCTTCGCGTGAAATGCGTGCTACACATTGTAATTGTAAAATGTTAACATATGTTTGCTCTAAATACATTTGACAATTTTGTGTTGATGAATGAATCATTTGATGCTGCGGCGACTAATACACCACTTTTAATGGTAACTTAACTAACGTCAATGGTAGCAAAAGCAACAGCAATTCCACTCCCCAAATACCACAATTGATTTCCGTTTTGAGTTTAGGGTTTTGGTTGCTGATTAATTAATGACCTTTGGCACTGTTGCTATTGTGATAAGTTGGTTTAATTAATTAAGAGAATATGGAAATTTAGTGGAATAATTGAGGAGAATACCAAAAATTTAAGAAATATATTAAATTATAATAAAAAGTATTCAAAAAATTAAGTAAAATAAAATAAAATAAAATAAAATAAATAAAAACAAAATAATAAAAAGAGTAGATACATAATAAAAATAAATAAAGGGGCATAGGAATAGTATGTTCGTAATGCGAAGGTGGACCTCGGTTTTTTTATTAAAATAAAATTTAAAAAAATACATCAAAAGCGTTGAGACTTTTGAGTCACAGCTGCAATTTAACCACGTTAAAAAATCATAAAATATTTTCACGCCAACAACACAGCAACAGTTGTGCACAACACACTACACGCACACAACATATTCGCATTCATTAAAAGCTTTCTCACCGCAATTGTCAATCTCGTCAGTTTCGATGAATTTTTAATAGCAAGCAAGCAATCATAACTGTGCAGGCAATTTGTTACGAATATAAAATATTTACATATGTATTTCTATTTCTGTTTTTCATTTTCATTAATTTATTTGCTGGCTGGCTTCAAATCAATACCCAACCCAATAACGCCCACTCCACCCCCAAACGCGCCATGCTCAATCACGGAAATAACCAATTTCCCCGAAAATGCGACAACAACACAAATTGAATTGAAAATGGTCAATAAAACAACAATTTAATTTCATCATACATACACTAACAACAACGAATATACCTCATTTACAACAACAACAACAACGGCCGCACAAATCATTAACCCACATCCGTAATTGTAGAGCGTCGATTCGGATGTCGGCTCATTGAACATGAACTCAACGGAGAACGAAGTTCCTGAAGTGGAATCATCGAGTGAAATTTTAGCCGATGACAATAAGCCAAACAATTCGAACGACGAAAGCTGGACAGATGTCAATTTGAATGAGGATGCTGGTGTTCAAGCGACCGCAGGAGGTTTACTGTCGGGTGGCATGTCAGCGGTGGATGGAAAAATGCGTGACATTGATGGTGTACAACATCATGCGCACTCACAACAACAACATCATCAGCAACAACAACAAACGTCAACAGGACATGGACAACCACAAATGCAAGCACATCATGGACATCAATTGATGAGTGCTGCTGGTGGCGGCGGCAATGAACGCGGCGATAAACCCGATTCGGAAATATCAGTTGTACGTGTACCGGACAGTTATGCTGCAGCAGCATCCGGCGCATCAGGCGCGGGCGTTGCCACGGCTGCCGGCAATGTGAGTCAGCGTGGCGCACGCTCTGATGAGCTGCAAATGAAACCGCCTCTCGTTGGCCAGCTGCCGATGACAACGCCCTCGCGTGAAGCGAGCCTCACACAAAAACTGGAGGTTGCATTGGGTCCGGTATGTCCTCTGCTACGTGAAATTATGGTCGACTTTGCGCCATTCCTATCAAAAACCCTCGTGGGCTCACACGGCCAAGAGTTGCTGATGGAGGGCAAAGGCCTGACGACATTCAAAAACTCACACTCCGTTGTGGAGTTGGTGATGCTGTTGTGCTCACAGGAATGGCAAAATAGTTTGCAAAAGCACGCGGGTCTCGCTTTTATTGAATTGATTAATGAGGGTCGATTGTTATCGCATGCCATGAAGGATCACATTGTGCGCGTCGCTAATGAAGCTGAATTCATATTAAATCGTATGCGCGCTGATGATGTACTCAAACATGCCGACTTTGAGTCACAATGCGCTCAAACATTACTAGAGCGCCGCGAAGAGGAACGTATGTGCGACCATCTGATAACCGCAGCACGTAGACGCGACAACGTAATTGCTAGTCGTTTATTGGAGAAGGTGCGTAATATTATGTGCAATAGACATGGCGCTTGGGGTGATGCGGCCAGCAGCGCGGTGCAGAAACAAACTTATTGGAAGTTGGACGCTTGGGAGGATGATGCGCGCCGACGTAAGCGCATGGTGCAAAATCCGCGTGGGTCATCGCATCCGCAGGCCACACTCAAAGCGGCTATCGAAAATGGTGGTCCCGAAGATGCTATACTACAAACGCGCGATGAGTTTCACACACAAATTGCGGTATCGCGCGCGCATCAGTCCACGCAGCATACCGCGGATCTCCTAGATGACGCAGAGCTGTTGATCGAAGATCGCGAACTTGATTTGGATTTAACAGGACCGGTTAACATAAGCACAAAAGCAAAGTTGATTGCCCCTGGCGTAGTAGCGCCTGGCACTGTATCCATAACTAGCACCGAAATGTTCTTCGAGGTGGACGAAGATCATCCAGAGTTCCAAAAAATCGACGCAGAGGTGCTCAAGTACTGCGATCACTTACATGGCAAGTGGTATTTCTCGGAGGTCCGCGCCATATTTTCACGTCGCTATTTGCTGCAAAATGTCGCTCTGGAAATTTTCTTGGCCAGCCGTACATCCATACTCTTCGCATTCCCTGACCAGCACACGGTGAAGAAAGTGATCAAAGCGCTGCCGCGTGTAGGCGTCGGCATCAAATATGGCATACCACAAACGAGGCGCGCGTCCATGATGTCGCCGCGTCAGCTGATGCGCAACTCAAACATGACACAGAAATGGCAGCGGCGTGAGATATCTAACTTTGAGTATCTCATGTTCCTTAACACGATAGCCGGGCGCACCTATAACGACCTCAATCAGTATCCAGTCTTTCCGTGGGTACTCACCAATTATGACACAAAAGAATTGGATCTCAGTTTGCCATCAAACTACCGCGATCTTTCAAAACCTATTGGCGCGCTGAATCCCTCACGCCGCGCGTACTTCGAAGAGCGCTATGAAAGCTGGGAGAGCGACACGATTCCACCATTCCACTATGGCACACACTACTCAACATCAAGTTTCACGCTCAATTGGTTGGTGCGCGTCGAACCATTCACCACCATGTTCTTAGCGCTTCAAGGCGGCAAGTTTGACTATCCCGATCGTTTGTTCTCCTCGATTTCTCTCTCGTGGAAGAACTGCCAACGTGATACGTCCGATGTGAAGGAACTCATACCCGAATGGTATTTTCTGCCCGAAATGTTTTACAATTCATCCGGTTATCGGTTGGGTCATCGCGAAGATGGCACGCTCGTCAGCGATGTAGAGCTGCCACCTTGGTCTAAGAGCCCCGAAGAGTTTGTGCGCATCAATCGCATGGCTTTGGAATCGGAGTTTGTTTCGTGCCAACTACATCAGTGGATCGATTTGATATTCGGTTATAAGCAGCGCGGACCCGAAGCTATACGCGCTACCAACGTCTTCTACTACTTAACCTATGAAGGTAGCGTGGATTTAGATGCGATTAGCGATCCAGTTATGCGTGAGGCTGTTGAAAATCAAATACGTAACTTCGGTCAAACGCCGAGTCAACTATTGATGGAACCACATCCACCACGCAGTTCAGCGATGCATTTGTCACCGATGATGTTTAGCGCCATGCCCGATGATCTTTGTATGTCGTTGAAATTCTATCAGAACTCACCCATCATACACATTTCTGCCAACACTTATCCGCAACTGTCGTTGCCCTCGGTGGTGACTGTAACTGCTGGGCATCAGTTTGCAGTGAACCGTTGGAACTGCAATTATACCGCTTCCGTCCAGAGTCCCAGTTATGCTGAGTCACCGCAGTCGCCGGGATCTAACCTACCGTTGACCATCGATCCAGTGCTGTGTAAGTTGAGATTTTGTTGAGAAATCGCGTTTAAAAGCTAAACTCTTTTTGCTTCTCTTCCTTTCTTTATCATCTCTCTTTCTCTCTCTCCCAAAAGCAGCCGCCCAAAATACAACCCACAACAATCCAATGAATCGCCGTCATTTGGGCGATAACTTCAGTCAGATGCTAAAGATACGTTCAAACTGTTTTGTGACGACTGTGGATAGTCGTTTTTTGATTGCGTGCGGTTTCTGGGATAATAGCTTCCGAGTATTCGCTACGGAAACAGGTGGGCACTAAGAAAATAATAACACTTATAAAATCTGCATTTGCACTAAATAAATACCCAAAACTTTAACAAATTTAAATAATTTTTACTACAATTTTTCTCTTCCTCTCTCGCTCTCTTTACCTTTAGCTAAAATTGTCCAAATTGTCTTTGGCCACTTTGGTGTAGTCACCTGTTTAGCGCGCTCGGAGTGCAATATCACATCGGATTGTTATATTGCTTCGGGCTCGGCTGATTGCACGGTACTGCTTTGGCATTGGAACGCTCGTACGCAAAGCATTGTTGGCGAAGGTGATGTACCAACGCCGCGTGCAACTCTGACAGGACACGAACAAGCTGTAACTTCGGTTGTGATTAGTGCTGAGCTGGGCTTAGTGGTGTCGGGATCGACAAGTAAGTAACACAGTTAAAGAGATTACAATTTGAGTGTAAATATAAAATAAAATATTTTGTAGAGCTGAACATCACTCGTTATTCTAGCCAGTGGGGGCTAATTTTTATACTAAACCAAGACTTTGCCTACAACCGCACTTTTTACCTCAAAATAATTGCATTATTTTTTTTACTTCTAATTTTTCCCCTCAGATGGTCCTGTCCTGATACATACCACATTTGGTGACCTTCTTCGTTCACTTGATCCGCCTATGGACTTCTATTCACCTGAATTGATCGCCATGTCTCGTGAAGGCTTTATTGTTGTCAATTATGATAAGGGTAATGTGGCTGCGTACACTATCAACGGAAAGAAATTACGTCATGAAACACACAATGACAACTTGCAGGTAAGAAAATTACGAAAAACATGAAAAGAACAACAAAAAAAAACAACAAAAAAGGAAAAAAAAATTGTCCAGCAAAGAAAAAAAAAAAAACGAAATGTAAAATGATGGAAACATTATAATCTTGAAACATAAAACACAAAAAGAAAATCATGAAACAAAAAAACCAGAAGAAACACAAGAATCATGAAGCATAAAACATGAAGCACAAAATTTCTAATTAAAAAACACATGATTTTTTTAATCAAAAACACAGAACGTAAATTATATACTTAAAAAACGAAACACGAAACCCAAAACGTTTAAACAAAAGATACACAAAACTCAGGAAACTTAAAACATGACACAAAACAAAAATCGTGAAACATGAAAATCAAAATAAAAAAAAACAACAGCATGAATGGTGAAACATGAAATAGAAAACTTAAACTTGAAACACGAAAGGAAGATCATGAAACATAAAACATGAAATACATTTACACATTTGAAGCCAAATAAGCAAAAAAGTTATGAAACAAAATATAACAAACTAAATTTAAAAAAGTTAAGTTTCAAAAAATCATGGAAAATAAAACAGGAAACACGGAACATTAAAACAAAAGAAGCAAAAAACTGAACTGTGGGTAGAAAATCATAAGAACTGAAAGGAATTTCAAAGAACATTTTTGAGATAGTTGGAATTCTTAACCCCTAATATACATGCAAAAAAGCTCTAATAAGAGTGGAGCTTCAATGGGGGCTGTCTTTAAAACTTTCCTTTTCTGTTCAAACAAAAAAATTGAATAATTATAAAACAAAAATTTTATTATTACCTAACTTATAGAAAAAAGTATAAGATAAATATTTAAAATTTTTTGCAAAAATATTTATTTCGTTAAAAAAAATTGCTTTTAAACTGTTCCAATAAAATTTCCATTCTTTATTTCTTTTTTTTTTGCATCTCCTTCTTTCGTAAATAGTGCATGCTGCTATCGCGTGATGGTGAATACCTGATGACAGCTGGAGATCGTGGTATTGTGGAGGTCTGGCGTACATTCAATTTGGCGCCCTTATATGCTTTCCCAGCGTGTAATGCAGCTATTCGTTCGTTGGCGCTGACGCATGATCAAAAGTAAGTAGAGTTTTGTTTTCTTTCAATTAAACTAATGTATGTTAAGTCCCTGAAAAAAATTGATTTGGTTTAGGATGAGTGGGGGTTGAGTTAAAAAAGAGCGTGAGGCTAATGCTAGTTTTTATGGATATCTTAATATGGGACCAGTTGGGATCACTTATAGCCCCATCAAGATGAATGACAGAGGCTCATCTGGGATAATTTTTTATGAGATTAGTTGCACGACTTTTTCAGTTAAATTTTCTTTTTTCGATTGACTGATTGAGTATTAGCACTTTATAGCGACAGAAAATGAAAAATCGAGTTGGGCAATGCTGATAAAAAAAACGTTTTTTTTCATTTCTTTTTCCAATAAAGCTTAAAAAAATTAAAACCCACCCTAATTTCTAATAATGCAATTCGTTTTCAAACCTTTTCCCAATTTCTGCTTTTTCTAATATTTTCTAGATACCTTCTTGCTGGACTTTCCACCGGTTCAATTATTGTATTCCACATTGATTTCAACCGTTGGCACCACGAGTACCAACAACGTTACTAAGCTCCCCCAAACAAGGATACAAAATCAGCTGAAACAGAGTGGATGCATGGAAACACAAATCCAACAAACAAAATGAGTAAAAGACAAAAAAGAGACACAAAACCAACAACAACAAACACTGTGCATAAGAAAGGCCAAATTGCAAATAAGCAGGACTTAAAATGTAAAACAAATTAGTTAAAGAAAAAAATAAATAATATACAACATAAATAAATAATAATTAATAAAACGTAAGTAATTTGTTTGGTAGTGAAAATTATTTAAAAAAAAAAATATCAAATCAAAAACTTAGTAGCATTGATTTTTAATTTCGAGGTGCGCTGCTTATCAAGAAGAACACACACCGGCAGCACTTTTATTTTTCATTAGAATTTCTTAGGCTAGGAGAAAGTGATTTTTTGATGTTGCAAATTTTTTACTTAGGATTACACAAAAAACGCGTATGGTAGTAACAGTGGGTTAGACCTTTATGGCATTGCTGTTAATAAATAGTTGAACTCACTGAGGACCACAAAGAAAACAAGTAGTAATTATTAGCAGTCGTTTAAAATTTATGAAGTAAAAAAGATAAGTTTAAATATTCTTAGTGACTCAAAAATGAGTTAATTAAAAAAAAAAATAAAATGGAACAAACAAAAATGCAACTTAGCGGCCAAAATTTTAAGATGAAAAGTACTTAAATATGTAGTTATTTTTTTCACAAAGCAAAATGCAAAGAATTAGTGAAAATGAAGTTATTCGCGGAAGCACTTTGACTCAGAAACGTTCAGTCAACAAACAAAAAAAATAAAATTTTATTATTTCAGCAAATATTGCAAATGTAGAATTCATTACTAATGCTTCGCAGACAAGACGCTGGTGAATGTGCATTAAGTATTCACTGGAAAGTTTAGGTATGCTTGAGAAAAATTTATTGAATAGTAACAAAAAAGGATTGCCAAGTGGAAGAGACCCTTAAAAGTAGTAACGAACACAAAAACACACAAAATGTTTTTATTTCTTCTGAATATTAATTTTCAATCAGTGGTCGGCAAAAGAGAGAGCAAAAAAAGTATTAGGATTGGTGTTACTACACACATATGTATGTACACAGAGAAAAATGAGCTGGGAATGGATAAGAATTGACCGTGATTTTGGTTGATATGACCAAATTCTTATCCATTACTAGCTCAATTTTCTCTGTGTGTACTTAGATCATACCTATATCATTCAAGAAATCAGCAACAACCTGCATCGTTGAATGCTAACTGGAAATTAAATAATTTGACTCCCAAAAAAGTATTTGCCGAACACTGGTTTGTATGCATGCAGAGTTGTGTAAAATGCACCGTTCATAAACATATATTTATGTATACAAATAAGTTGACGTACTTATATGTAGATGTAACTAAGTAAGTATATATGGAAAATAAATTATTTTATTTACCACAAAAAAAAAAAAAAAATATGTTGCGTGCGTCATATTGTGTATTTGTATGATGTATAGACTTATGTGCATGTGTAAAAAAATTAAATAAAATAATTAATCAAAATAAGGGTGGTTAAATAAAATTTTATTGCGTCCAATTTTAAAAGAACGAATAAATTAAAATATTTGTATGTAAATATACCGTTACTCTTACAAACCTGCACACACTTACATACACAAATATATTTTAAAAATATGTATGTATTTATTGCAACCAACAGATTTTTCGTCCAAAAGTTATAGCTTACTCAATGTTTATTGGTGCGTGAAAAGTTGTGATTATTAATTTTTGTTTTCTAAATTTATTTTTTTAATAATCTGTACAGTTTTTGCTAGTCTTTTAGTAAAAATTATTGGTATTTATCGACAAGCTAATGAGCGTAGTCAGTTTTAAACTAACTGAGCCCAAAATAACAGCTTTCAGCATTTTTCGTTTCCATCTGTCTGTGTGTTTCATCAAGCACCACTCAACAACTACTGGAACGATATACATTTTACACCGCGATATTGCTGTAGATCAGACTTAGTCAGCTTGTGAGACAACTGTCCGCAAATCTAAGAACCAAATTCACACCGATTATAAAGCTCTTTGCTTGGCTGCTCGAAAAATTTAACTGTTGCTGCGCTTGTGAGAGCTATATAACTGCACTGACCAATCAATGGATGTCGTTTGTTGTGCTCAGTCGCTCACATAACGAGGCAACAACATACGCTGTTGTCTCGGTGGTTTCTAGTGAGCGACGCAAAAAAATAGATAGCATAATTTGATTGCTGCGATGACCGCTCTTTCACTATTACATCCTCACTTCCAATTCTGCCGAGCCCTGCTGTAGATACATATAACATATTAGGACCTAGTAAAATACTTTTGATTGTTTACAGTATTGACAGTAAAACAAACAGTAAAAATATATTTTGTAAGTGTTTTTTTGCTGGTACACACTTTTTCCAAGGTATCACTCTCTGGTTAACAAAACATCCTGCGAGCTGTTCACTGCTAGACTTTTGACTGATAGAATGGAAAATAGTTTTAATTCCACCAGGCATTGACTGGGTTGAAAGTAAAAAAAACTAACTTAACGGATTAGGGTTGCCACTTTTGGAAATTGGTTTCCTACCAAAACCCAATAATATTTTTTTCATTCACCTGAATTTTTTCTCAGGTTCAGATCTTATATCCGAATCACATCAGATCGTGCTCACATCAAATTTGAGATGGGCTTAAAATATTGTTCAAGAATATAGGATACATTTTATTTGAATATATTGAGGCGCCTTGAAATCGCTAAGGCGATACATTTTTGATACTGCATATCTATGGAAGTATCTACATATATTAATTAAACGGCGGCCGCCGTGGTTTAGCGGTTAAGTGTTCGGCCTTCTACGCCAAGTCGTGGCGGTTCGATGCCCGGCAAAAGTAACACCAAAAATTATTTAGAAAAAGAATTTTTCTAAACGGGGTCGCCCCTCGGCAGCAGTCGAGGCTTCCCCTCTGCTTTCGAATTCCGTGCCGATTTTCAATTAAAGTTTTATATAGCATAATTTTAATATTGTGCCCAGATATAAAGGATCGTGCATGAAATCTATACCTTTCAAATTTTATAAGGACAAAAGGATCCTTCACCAGGATATTGTAAAAAAAACGTATTCACGAGAAAAGGACATGGGAATTTCAAAAGAAGTTTAGTAGATTGCGTAACAATGGGGTTTCGAGCAAAAAAATTGTGCATATCTTGAAATATTACAATTATAGTGCATTTTTTATAGGTCATACACGGCGTATGAGTAACATTTAGAAGTTTGGATAAATTTTATTCACGTTTTGGTTAATAACTCCGAAACGGATTGAGATATTGAAATAAAGCTTACACTACGCTTAGGCTCCCATGAACATCTTTCATTTCATACCCATATTGTAAAATCAATTTCTAGGATATCTGCCGTGATAAACCTTTTTCAGGATAGTTTTTGATGCATAATGGTCAAAATTAGAGGGCAAAACAAAATTGATTAAAAACAATTTTACAACTTAAAATTGGCTTTCGATATTTTCATTAATATTGAAAAAAAGTTTCCTAGTTTTGGTTTAAAAAAAAAAAATATTTCCACTTAAAAAAATTTAATATGCAAATTTAGTCCAACAAATTTTTCAATTTTAAAATATAAGTTTATGTTTCATTAAAAAACTACCATTAAATAAGTCACGCAAAATCAATTTAACTAATTCTGTCCAAAAATTGCACTTTTCATGAATTTTATGCCACAAATATATTGATTCACAAATTTGTATGTGCGTATGTGTTATTTATGTTGTTGTATTTATTGTGTTTATTGCACTTAAATATAGCTAAAAGTCCACAAAATATTTAACAAATGAACATAAACACATGTTGTAAATAAAACTGCATGCGTCATTGATTTTATTTGAAAAAAGAAACACTGCAAATCTAGCAAAAAAAAAAACTATAAAAAAAAAAATTATAAAATAAAAGCGTTTTGAAAAAAAAACGCACACAAAAAAATTTTAAATTTACATACATAGATTTATTTATTATTGCAAACAATAATAAATAATTGCTTAAGCTTAAGTGCAGACATATATTAGCATATGTTGGTGATGGGATTTGGTTTTAATCTAAACCAATTAAACAAATAAAAATGTCATTCATAGTCAGAAAAAAATTAAATAAATAAAATATTTGCTAAGCATTTTGTTATTGGCAGTTTTGTAAATAATTAAGCTAAAAATTTTAAAGCCATTCAAGCATTAAATATAAATTTGATTAACTTAACGATATGAACAATGCAAACATAAACAGAAATGTGAAAAATTTATTGCAGATCAAATTATATACATACATATATACAATACCACATACTTGTACATTTGCATATATATTAGGCTGTTTCGTTTTCAGGTGATAATATTTTATTGTTCCATAAAGTCTTGTTTTTCTATAAAATAAAAAAACTAACATGATGATGATATTAACACGTTCACAATTTCTGTTAGCAAAATTTCATTCTATGCTCTCATTTTTTAAGAACAACTTTTTAATACCGAAAAATTTAATTAAAGCAAGCGTGTTCTCAAATATAGACTTCATACAACAACAAAAATGTCTTCAAAAATGCCGTCGGCATTTCAGCAATCGACCGTCAGCGTCATCATACCAACAACTAGCATTGTTAGTTGCTGGTATATGCAGTAAGGACAAACTAAAATCCTATCTCTCGAAAATGAGACACCCTAATACACATAAATATATATTAACTTATATACACACAGAAGTAGTTATACAAATATTTGCTATGACAAGCAAATTTGCGCTAAATGAAAAAATTAATAAATTAAAAACTTAACTAAATTTGAAGTGACCAATTAAAATAAATATTACCATTAACAGTTTATTAAATTAAAAAAAAAATCAAACTTTAAGTAACAAATATATTTAAAATAAACGTCAGTTTTTGTTATTTTTGTGTCATATTTCCCTCCATTTGCCCCACAAAGTATGCAAGAAAAAAAAGAGTATAGCTTAATGAAAAAACGATCTTTTAATATAGGCATTAAAGTATATATTAAATAAATTTTTAAAATAACTGAAACACTTGAACGTGTTAAAGATTAAGCTGGTAAGTAAACACGTGTGAATTTATGTTGCAAATTATTATGTATTATTTATAACTAAATTTTAACAATCTGTTTCCTGAAATACTTTAGTTTTAGATATAAAATATATGTCCAAAAAGAAACGAAATTTTTACTAATATTTATTGACTTGTGTGGCGAAAAACCTTACATTCCAAAAAAGACTGGTAATAAGTATCGAATCTGCAGATAGACCATCTAGTTGCATGTAATTTTCTTTTGTGGTTGGGGGTAAACCTCTAGCCCGCATGAGCGAACATATGAGGCCATCATCTCATCCTGATTCGATTCTTTTATAGCTATAACTTTGTTCTAATAACTTTCACCGATATATAGTACACCAAGTATTTTATAAGAACAGTTTTAACGATCTATCAATGTTCTTCTGAATATTTCAAATTTTTAACGCAAAATTCCAGAAACGATGTGACTTCTCATAATTTGAGAACCATGAATCACACAATCGGACCAAGATAAATCTCAAAAGAGTCGGTAGGCTAGAACTTGGAACACCATGGCCATCACTTAAAAAAAACAGCTTAGGGAAAACCCCTCACTTAGTGGA
The DNA here is from genome assembly GCA_964058755.1 of Campiglossa producta. Lineage (NCBI taxonomy): Eukaryota > Metazoa > Arthropoda > Insecta > Diptera > Tephritidae > Campiglossa > Campiglossa producta. Next base: position 111,918,663 of record CAXKVI010000005.1, read on the forward strand.
TAAGTATAAGTTTCCATTTTTTTTTGTGGAGCTATTCCTGAGGGCCCAAACTTTCTAAAAAAAGGACAAATCGAAGCATGCTTCTGGATCGCACAAAAGTAACTTGATTTTGAAAAACTTGACATGGCAGTCTTCTTTTAAAAAGTAAAGGCTTGTTTTCATTATGTCAAATGGTGTCAAATTTGATCGACTTTATCTAGATTTGTTTGCTTATTTCGATAAAGTGGATAAAAGATGTCAAAATTTGACCTAATGAAAACCAGACTTAACGATAATAGTCAAAAATAAAAAAAAATATTTACTAGCTGTATTTATTTTTATCAAGCAATCTATGCTGGGAAAGTGACCTAAAAAAATTTTGTGTTGTGACGGTTTTTCATTTAGGGTGCGATATGTACGTATATTTAAAGCAATTTCCTCGAAAACCTCTCCACAACCCTTTCCGTTGTAATTTAATAGCATTATATGTATAATCATCATCATCATCTTCCTCAACTTCTATTTGAGCATAGGGCCGACCTGAAACGTATTCTGTTTGGTACTATTCTCGTGACATCATTCCACGTGTATTCGAGGTCGTCGACTTCCGTGTGGATTCCACCACAATGTTTGTCTGGCTATATTTACTGACTGTCTTCTGATAGTACGACCAATTCACGACCATCTGCGCTTGATTATTTAGGTTGATCGTTTAATATCAAAGGTCCACACGGTTTCGGACTCGATCAGTGAAAAGGTGTTTCTAGCGCTGTCGAGTTTATCAGATAACTGATATAAAAATTACAAAATTTTGCACTTTTAATGATTTCTTTACTGGACAAAAATTTTACAATTAGACGTAAAGCGCAGTCCAGTATCAGAAACCCACAAGAGTTACTTACCATGAGATAACATAAAGGCGAAAAACTGGCATCAGATTTGAATTGAATGCTTGTTTTATTGGATAAAAATTCAACAAATATAAGTCTAACTGCGTCTTTCGTTTCACGTATCAAAGACGAAAAATTGTCGTTGAGCAAGCACTCATCCCAAAAACCTTTGTAGTTTTGTTCGAATTTGCTGAATACGTTCTCCTCGCTCGACGCTGGTACCGCTTAAGTTGTCGGGGAAGAAATTCTGTGGGAGTTAAAAATGTAGACAAATCGTTGACGTTGCCCCGGATCATATTTGTGACGTTGAGGCTGAACTTTTTTTATGATATTGGTCCTCAGTAGCGCGACATGGAAACAACCTGTGTTGTTTTTGTGTTCAAAAGTTTGCCTACATTTTTTAGCCTCTGTATTCTTTCCGGGCAGCGAATTTTCAGGATACGGCGTAAATTTCATTCTTAAAATGTATTAGTCTATTCTCGGAACCAAATTTTGTATTAATATCTCCCACGACAGTCCTATCGATTCCAAGTATTAGGTAGATGAAAAAAATAATTTTAATTTTTTGAGTCTCCATGGTATGGTCTGAACTTTAACCCCCTTGCGACAAGCAATGATCACTTATATGACACAAATTTAAAAATTTTGCAAAATTTAATTTTTTTTTTTTTTTATTAACAAAGTAGCCAATACCACAAGTCAATGCTAATTATGAAATGTTAATAACGAAACAAAAGTCCAGCTGCACTAAAAAAGAACGAAGTAATTTATAAAAAAAAACTAAGAACGGAAATAAATAAGTATAATATTTCAAGAGCCAAGTGTGCAACATAATGCCAGTTCATTAATCTGATTAATTAGAGTAAATTATTTTACAACACACTGATCCCAGACACAAAACTACAACTGTCGTAAGTAGAAATATTCACAAAACCCAACAACACCGAACAGCCTAAATGCAATGCGCTTATATACGCAAAACTTGTAGAGCTAAAAAATTATAAAAAAAAAAAATAACTTAAAAAAAATAAGGTTTAGTTATAATAAGATAAGATAATACAAAAAAACTAAATAAGACAAATACAATGCAAGCTACATTTACAATACAAAAAAAAAAAAAAAAACAAAAAACAACACAAAACCCGTAAAATAAAAGCGACGAATTCAAAATACCACAAATTTAAGTAGACAACAAAAAATAAAAATTTAAACTTCACAAATCGTGCAAAAATCATACAAATCTGCTAATCAAACAGATTTCTATCATTTAAGAATACACTTAAAGCCAGTAAATTTCACATAGAAATAAAAATATGAAAATAAATAACTTGTAAGCCACTTTATTTATAAAGAAATCAAAGAGAAAAAATAGCGCTTAAAAAGAATATGTCAACGTTTACGTAAGCTTACACTTGGCAGCACACAGTCACCACAACAACACACACCTAAATATGCGAACCCAAAAAAAAAAATATATATTACACAATCAAGCAAACATTAATACATTTATGAAAGAGTTAATATAAAAATTAAAAATAAATGAGCGTACACATGTTGTGAGTAAATGCAAATAAATATTAAATATGCATGAAAAGAAGTAAGAAAAAAAACAGTAAAATGTACTTAATTAATATTAATTAAAATATGGTACTTAAATTTAAAATAATTATATTAATAATATAATTATTGTGACGATGATCATTAATATTATTATTACATATATTATTATGATTATTCATGCTATTATGTTCTATGAGATAAAAAAAAGTAAATAAATAAATAATTTGGTTTAAAAAATATCAATTTCGAATTTTATTTATTTGTGGATTTTTTATTAGAATGCCAAGGTAAAGTATTTATTTTGGTATTTTCGTAGGTACCCTGCAGCAAAAGCAACTAGTTGGGTGTAAGAGTAGGTCGCCTCCCCGTTGGTGCACCCTGGGTAACGCTAAATGACCTACATGGCCTACATGGCTAGTTTCTTGTATTGCCGGTTCTACAAGAACGGTACCAGTACTTGGGCTGTATCCATCGTGCCGAAACGACCCGGGCGTTTTCTTATATCGACCCGGCCAAGAGCAATACACTCGGGGTGACTCTGTCTGACATTTAGGCAGGGCTACACCTCGCTACAACAACAACAACAGTTGGTGCAGCGGGCCCAACTAGGCAGTGTTTTGTCTGTTTTCCATATAAGCAACTGGTATTTTTTACGTGTTGATGTCCTACGAAATGTCTATGGTAAGATTGCGACCAGAACATACCAGTCATCTACTAGTCATGATATACCAGAATTATACCAGTTGTCCCAGTCCTGTCCCATACTAGTTCAACCTGGACTAGTATGATTTCAATAACATGACTATGAAATATACTAGTTCCATACTAGTCCGAAAAGCATTGAACCTGGACTAGTATGATTTCAACAATTTTCATGACTTACCCTTTATTGTATCATTTGCCTTTATCTTCATGTTTATTCTTAAGAAAGCAGTGACTATTTATATTTACCCTACCACGAAAAGTCATCTGTGAATTATAAGAGAAAAAAGACGCAAACGAAAGGAATGAGTTTTGTATTTTTAAACGGGGGGATTTAATCCAGAAAAATTTAGTTGTATACTAGTATGAAATGGATATTTCCTGACTATTATGAATTCAGACAGAAATTCTAGTTGTATACTAGTATTTTCTGACTACTCTGAGATTTCGCTGTAGGGTATACTTGCACATTAGGTGCGGTATTCCTAAATTTTTTCAATCTTCATATGTTAAGTGTCATCAATTTCATTCAAGTACGTCAAAAATAGAAAACAAACGGAGATGGATAAAAATGTTGGTTCGAAATTTGATATGCGTTTGCGGTTAGCCTTAATAACATGTGTGCGAAGTTTTATTGTTCTAGGATACCCGTGCCGATTTTTGGTTAAAATTTTATCTACATAGCAGCTCCTACTAAGGTCGCAAAAAAGTCAATAAAGGCTTCAAAAATAACCTAGTTTTAATACTTTGCCTATATCGTCGCTCCCAACGAAGACTAACTCAGTTCAGTTGGCGTGGAAGACTAGCACGATTCGTTGTTTGCGTGGAAAACGTCGCGTGTTTGCGTCGAAGACTAGCGCGCTACACTTTTCTGCGTGGAAGTTCAGTTCTATACGAATTATGCTAGTTTTCCATGCAAACAACGAACCGTGTTAGTCTTCGTTGGGTGCGACGATATATAAAAGACTTCAAACAAACAAATCTCTACATTTTGAATTTTTATAAGGACAACAGGATCCTTTGCCGGGATATTCAAAAACGTATTCACGAGTAAGACATTGGAATTTCAAAAGTATTTTAGTAGATTGCGTAACAATATGTTTTCCAGCAAAAATAATTGTGGATATCTTGAAATTTTGCAATAATAGTTCACTTTTTATAGGTCATACACGTCGTATGAGTAACATTTTTTCATTCGAGTAAAAAAGTTGTATTCAGGGTGTTGTTTAGATTTCCAAAACTGATTAAGACATCGAAATAAAACTTACACTACGTTCAGGACCTCTGTACACCTTTCAATTGATACCCATATTGTAAAATGAATTACTAAGATATCTATCTCCTGTCTATCTCCTGTGCATCCTTAAATATTTATATTAAATACATTTTATGCACTCTTATTAGATTACAACTTTTTGGTGGAAGATCACCGTATTACAAAATTATTTAAAAAATATAGATAGAGTCTCAGAGTTTTTTAATAACTTTATTTCAGACTTTTTCTTCAACAAAGCCCTACTCGTATATCAAAGCTGAAATTTTACAACATCAAGTCAGGCTGATTCAGGGTCTATAAAACACCTACTTGAATATTATCTTCTCTTTAAACGATATTTAAAATCTGAAATTAAAGTAGTTTGAAATGTCTTCTAGTGAAATACATTGCTACATATAACATATGGATTTGACATTATTAAACGCATCTAGGTACCCTATTCGCACGCACCTTAAAGGGTGCTGATGCCAAATTGCTGGCGTAGCATATGTGAACACAAGGTGATTGCAACAACAAACACATATGCAGCAATATAGGCCTTTGGCATTGTTATTATCTAGCGAAGTGAACAATATTGGCAGCAAGTTGTGTCCTTCCTTTCGTCCTTCCGGGGAATTGTCCTCACCAAACACTACAAATGGAACGAAGCCTTGAAGCGTACGTAAAGCTTCTTTGTATTGTTGCATTTGTAGTTTGATGGCTTATAAATGTAGTCACTGGCGTGTAAGCAAAAGGAAAATGACAGCACCAGCTCAAAGATGCCAGCAAAAAATTGTGTAAGTGATTATATTGATTTGTAAAGGACAATATATAGATGCTTCTAATTTTCCCTTTAGCTACAAGTTTAAGTATATCGACGAGATTTTTTTGATAAATTTTGCTGTAAAATACATGTCTTATGTCTATCGAGGTACTAGAACCCGAAACTTTTGACATGAACCTTTACACTGGTAATATATGGGGCCATTATCTAAACTTAACGAAATGGGATATACAACTGATCCTCACTGCTTATTTCTGATCCTTTTGATCAAATAAAATATGCTTTTTGAATGCCTTAAATATTTGGTGGTTAAACTCGCATATAACATGTGAACAATACACACACACGGTCTTTCAAACAAAGGCACATCAACGATGAACATTAATTTTTTCGACGAAGTTCACTGTCGTTGCATCCTTCGCTCGATTACAGCCATTGTTATAACTGCTGATGGTGCCAAAATAATGCAAGAGCAACGACAACAACCTCAGCGCATTTGCATTTGAATAAAACGTGAGCGCAACAAATAATTTGCTAACATTTACAACGGCTGAAGATTATTCGATTTGTCACATCTGCGAAATTGAAATTGCAAAGATTTTCGCGCATTATTTTCTCATATTACACATCCTTTTTGTAGGCTTTTATGTGTCGTTATGTGAAAAAGAAATTTCAAGGTTGTAAAATTTAGCTTCAGCGGTATTTGTTTTTTTTTTTTTTTTTTTCAAATCAAATTTTCACTTGGAAGTTATCGTAAAAATTCCAAAAAAAAAAAAATTTTATAAATTAAAATAAAACTAAATAAGAAAAATAAATATAAGACTAAAATAAAAAATAAATAAAATAAAATAATATAAAATAAAATAAAATAAAATAAAATAAAATAAAATTAAATAAAATAAAATAAAATAAAATAAAATAAAATAAAATAAAATAAAATAAAATAAAATAAAATAAAATAAAATAAAATAAAATAAAATAAAATAAAATAAAATAAAATAAAATAAAATAATATAAAATAAAATAAAATAAAATAAAATAAAATAAAATTAATAAAATAAAATAAAATAAGTTAAATAAATAAAACAAAAAAAATTTGTTAAACGAAATACAAATGCAGCTTCTATTTCCTATATCGATAGGTTCGAAAAACATATAAAATGAGATAAATCACTGATGCAGCTAAAATCGTATAGTTTTATTGATTTCGTCATACTAGTGTTAGTTTTTGAAACATTGAATTAGCAATACCCTCATGTGAGTGGACAGATCTTAACGCAAAATGACAGAAGACATATCCCGAATGTGGAAAGTACACCCAGTTCAAACGAGCAAAATATTCTTTCGCCCATGTCAAGTTGCACCTGACATTACCACAGTAGGGTACATATGTAGTAATCAATTCCACACGTTCTTAGACTTCCTTACTTTTTTATCGTGCTCTTGAATTTATACTCCACAGTGTATAAGCACTCGCAATAAGCTCGCTGTTAATATACATTTTTAAGTGTCGCACTTCCTAGTATATATATGAGTATACTGTGAATATTTCAAACGATTTTCTAATAAAACGCACCATGCATAGCTAAGGATATTATTGTCTTCTTGCTTGTCATCCTTCGTTACAATTCAACGCAATATTTGGGTACATGTGCTCGAAATAAAACAAAAACGATGTTGTGCCATCATTTTCTACAATATTATACATTAGCATATCAATGTATGTTCGTTGACTGAGGCGTTCAAACGCAAGCACATCGCATCCCAGCAGTGCTATAAAATTATGAAACGAAAATCTGAAAAAAAACTGAGCCAACTGGCGAATACTTTATGTTGCCGGAATTCGCAGCGGGATGCATGCAAAAAAATGGATTCATAATTGAAAAAATTATTTTTTTATCCAAAAATTCGATTGAATTGAACAAATTTTCGTTGTTTGAACGACATTTTTTGTTGAAGTAACCGCATTCAATTGTTGATTGAACAGTCATAGGTCTGTCAACTTTTAATTAACAAAGTTTGGTAAATTTAGTAGAACTTTTTTTGTTGACCAAGGAAAGTTTTGTGTTAAAACAACAAACTGCTCGAGTTAATCCTAGTATCGTTGGGAGTATACCTGATGAAATTGGATAAAATCGCTCTCCAACCACGCCTACTTTCGATATCGAAAGCTTCGAAAATCACCTAAGGCGTGGCCCGTCCACTTTTCAGGGAAACATATTTGAATATTTCACGGCTCATCACTTTTAAACTGATCACGATAGAACGATGAAATTGGTACAAGTTATACTATCATAATATGGAATATTTGGAAAATCATATGAAAGCTACCGCTGGGTATTTAATGTTCGATTTACCCGAACTTAGGCTTCCTTACTTGTTTTTTTTTTTTTTAAATACAAAGTTGAAATACCTACAGAGAATGTTAGCTAGAATGTATGAGGAAGGGGGCGAGGAGGTAAAGGATTGGGATTTGCATAGAAAGTTGACGAGAAAGATGAAGGGTGTGTAGTGGAGAAAAAGGAAGAGCAAACGAATGGAGAACAAGGATAGTAGAATAGTTCGAATGTTCTCGTATGAAAATGGTTAACATTTTAGAAAAAATAGTTTAAGAATAGGTAATGAACGACAGTGGGGAATATTGATTATATGTCAAGTTTGAAATCATTTGATTGCACCGGACGCTTATCAAGTGGTGTATGCAAATGTATAAACATAACAGCATTAGATGTTGTGATAAAATTATACAGACTAGAGTTCGCGCAGTGGTTGAAATTCAACCACAAAACCTTGTTTTATTTTCCTACCTTTTCGCTATTTCTTAAATTTTCCTTTCTTTTCTATATTTTTTATATTTTTGGTTTCTTACATTCCTATTCATTTTTCCTTTTCCTCCCTCCTTACACCATTCAGTAATATAGTTTCAATGTTGATAATTATTTATTCTTCTTAGGTCGTCTTCATACGTATTTCTTTCCTTTCCTTTCCTTTGCTTTCATTTGCTTTTATTTCCTTTCCTTTCCTCTCCTTTCATCTCAATTTATTTCTTTTGCTTTTCTTTCTGTCCCTTTTATTTCCTTTTCTTTTCTTCTCTCTCCGTTCTTTTCCTTTCCTTTCCTTTTCTCTTCTTTCATTTCATTTTATTTCCCTTCTTTCTTTCTTCCTTTCTTTTCTGTTGTTTTCTTTTATTTTCCTTTCTTTTCGTTTCTTTTATTTTCTTACCTGACCTTTCTTTCCATTTCCATTACATTCCTTTTTTCCTTTTATTTTCTTTTTCTTTCCTTTCCTTTCGTTTCTTTGCTTTTATTCGTTTTTTTTTTTCATTTCATTTCTTTTCTTTTATTTTTATTTTTCTTACCTTTATTTTCTTTCACTTTTTTTCCTTAGACTTTTCCTGTTATTTCGTTTCCTTACATTTCCTTTTCTTACCCTTCCTTTCCTACCGTTTCCTTACTTTCTTTTTTTCCTTTCCGTAACTCCTTTAGTTTTCTTCTTTTCCATTAATTTCCTTTACCTTTTTTTAGCTTTTCATTAACTTTCTTTCCTTTCTTTTTCTCTTCTTTCATTTCTTTGTCTTTCTCTATTTGCTTCTCTTTTCCACTCCTTTACCTACATTACATTTCCATTCTTCACTTCACTCCTTTGTTTCTTTTCCATTCCTTTCCTTGCCCTACCTTTATTTGCCTTTGATTTTTCTCTCATATTTTCCTTTTATCCATTCCTTTCCTTTCTCATTCTTTCCTTTATTTTATACTTTTATTTATTTCATTTTGTTTTATTTTTATTTATTTTATATTATTTCCATTCCTTTCATTTCCAACAAATTTCTTTTTTTACTTTCAATCACTTTTCTTTTTCATATTTTACTTTTTTTTTTATTTTATAAATTTTCCATTTTATTTTATTTCACTAAGTCTAGCCATGAAGGTCTTTGTGCATGACCTAGCTTATTTGTGCTTTTTTTTTCAAAACATCATGTCTGAGCAAGCATTTGCTTCTCTGAATACCCACTCACAGATTTTGTTTTTGTAAACACTGTTTGTACCTACGCTCAATAAATTTGACGGCTCATGTTTATTATTGCTGCCAACAAAACAACTCAGACTCTCCCCAACTCCAATGAATGCAAGCACAACAATGCAAGTGTACCTACATACCTACATACACACATAACAGCGGCTCTATAAAGTGAATGCGTCTTTAGCACTTGTAGTGGTGTGACTTTCAAATCATATTATAATTAATTTTTTTTTTAATTTTTGGTTTATTGTCGCACACGCTGCTCGGCGAGACCTATCGATAGATATCAAATTTTATATACCTTAGAATTGTGGCTATTGCAAAAAAGGGAGAAAACTGTTAAGCATTGCGCATTTATATATAATAGATAGATATAAAACAGGGTAAAAAAATTGAATTTTCCATAATTTTGAACAATATTGTGACACATCAGCACCGGTGCTCCATTCCATTCCACAATATTTTCCAATAGTTATGCCGGTCACTTTGATTTCAAAGATATAATATTCTATACGTTTTTTGCCTCTCATCCAAAAAATGTGAATTGAATATTTTTTTTTCTACCCTACTCTATTCTGTTAAACATTTTCCACACCATTTCTGCTAACTGGATTGGCTTTTGCGCATTTTTTACCGTGATTGGAAAATGCTTTACAAATATTTTCTCTGCCATTACATTTAAGAAAGTTATTTACGGAATGCTAACAAAATACCTATAAATAGAATAAATAACACCATGAACAACCAAAAATCATAAAAAGATCTGGTGAATATCATAAGTACAAAATTTATATGTATGCAAGTAAGAATGTGCATTAGAGTGTGGCACTAAAAATTTATATTCTGAGGAACTCTATATTTGCTTTTAATATCCTCTTGAGCTCTGAAGCCGTTTTCACGACGTGGAACTGTTGTATATGTTAGGAAATGGAAAAAGAGTGTTTCTAATGTACAATATACAGTTGACACCACATACGTACATATGTATGTAAGCTATAGAAAGGCATAGCAGCTATTTCTAAACCTACTAGCGTACACCTTCTCAGAAGTGTAAATAAAGAACGGAAATATGAAAGGCTGATTCATTTAAGACTCACTTTATAATGCGTTAAAAGCCATCAACAAAGCGGCAGTGGGAGAAAAATGGTTTCTTTGAAGTATTAAATATACAAAACAAAAAAGTTAACATTGCTTTTTGATTTTAAATCGAATGTGTAAGTGTCAAAAATGGCACAAAAGCTTAACAGCTTATGAGCCGCTTCTTACCTACACACACAAACACACACACATACACACAGTTAAGTTATAGCATGCCTACTGAGAGTTTACATATATTCTTCCTTTTTAAGCTCATATGAATGATTAGAATATTGCTTTTATGTATAGGTAGGAGTTTTTTAGGCATCAAAAGCGTCAAGTTACACAACAGGGATGTCCTAAATTATTTTTAAATACTTTTGACTGAAATAAAATTTAAGAGATTAAGTATTCGTAGGTTTATTTGTTTAAATTTAGCTGACATCTTTTGCGTGCAAAGTTGAAAGGATATTATCTGTCAAAATAACCTTGTTGGGACTGGAAGTTGTTTAAGCATATTTGTTTTCCATTTAGATAATATATTGAAAACTAATTCATATATCCTTTCCTATGATGTTGAGTTAACATAGGTCAGCTACTTTTATTTAACAACATATTTATTATTTGTAATATGCTTGCTAGTGAAAATCATAATATCAAATTTTATTTGAAGATAGATATAGATATATATGAAAGTATTTGTGTTGTATGTGTATATGTATGTGTATCCCATATGCATTTACATATAATAACCGACTCCATTACCTAATATAACCACAAAGTTAAAAATGATAGCATTTAAATTATGCAATTAACTTGTCGGTGAAGTGGTCATGGTAAGCGCGGTTATCGAGGGGAAATGTTGCGTAAATTGCATCAAATGCTCTGGGAAATTTTGGGGTTATGTTTATACGTATAGTGAATCAAGTATATTTGCATTCATATTAATACATATTTACTTACATATATGGTTAACCCTTCATTACGCAACATAATATAGAATAACCGTATTCTACTATATTTTTTATATCAGTTTTTTTTCTTTATTTTAACTAATTTTTATTTTATTATATTTTTTATTTGATTTCACCTTTTTTTTATTCATTTTATTTAATTTTTTTGCTTATTTTAATTTATTTTATACATATGTTTTTATTTTATTTTATTTTATTTCAATTTGTTTTATTGTTTATTATTATAAGTTTTTTTTATTATATTATAAGGTTATTTTGTTTTATTTTATTTTGCTTTATTTTACTTTTTTTATTTTAGTTTATTTTATTTTATTTTCTTTATTTTTTTTACTTTATTTTATTTTATTTTATTTTTTTTAATTTTTAAGCTATTGCATAGATTTTTTCGCAGGCCTTGGCGGTGGGAGTGAAATGAACATAACTTGACAAAAATAAATATAATCGTTGCCTACATTTAGGCGTGTGACGTTCTACTATTGTTAGCAACAGGCCGATTACATTAAAATTGGATCTGTAAGCATTGCCTACATTTAGGCTATACTACTAACTGTGTGACGTTGTACATAACATTGGAGCAGTATAAGCTATACTGTTAACAGGTTAAGGCTGTACTGCTCCTTGAGTTTTCATAAATATTATAATTGCATAAGTTGATAAAAAGTGATATTCAATAGCTTTACCGCGGCAGTCCCCGAGTGCCACACGTCCTTTTTGTAATTTATTTTTTTTTTATTTTATTTAAAAAAACGCCGTAAAACAACAATTCTATTTGAATTATTAAAATTTAAAAATACCAACAGCAATAATGAAATTTGTTGAAAAACAAAACTTATTATTTCTTGGCTTCAAGCTTGCAATTACAATGAAGTTTAGTACCAAAAAAAGTGGTAAAACAACAATTCCATTGTTGTAAACAAATATGTTATTTCATTTCATTTTATTTTATTTTACTTTATTTTATTTTATTTTATTTTATTTTATTTTATTTTATTTTATTTTATTTTATTTTATTTTATTTTATTTTATTTTATTTTATTTTATTTTATTTTATTTTATTTTATTTTATTTTATTTTATTTTATTTTATTTTATTTTATTTTATTTCAGTTTATTTTATTTTATTTTATTTTATTTTATTTTATTTTATTTTATTTTATTTTATTTTATTTTATTTTATTTTATTTTATTTTATTTTATTTTATTTTATTTTATTTTATTTCATTTTATATCATTTTATTTTATTTTATTTTATTTTATTTTATTTTATTTTATTTTATTTTATTTTATTTTATTTTATTTTATTTTATTTTATTTTATTTTATTTTATTTTATTTTATTTTATTTTATTTTATTTTATTTTATTTTATTTTATTTTATTTTATTTTATTTTATTTTATTTTATTTTATTTTATTTTATTTTATTTTATTTTATTTTATTTTATTTTATTTTATTTTATTTTATTTTATTTTATTTTATTTTATTTTATTTTATTTTATTTTATTTTATTTTATTTTATTTTATTTTATTTTATTTTATTTTATTTTATTTTATTTTATTTTATTTTATTTTATTTTATTTTATTTTATTTTATTTTATTTTATTTTATTTTATTTTATTTTATTTTATTTTATTTTATTTTATTTTATTTTATTTTATTTTATTTTATTTTATTTTATTTTATTTTATTTTATTTTATTTTATTTTATTTTATTTTATTTTATTTTATTTTATTTTATTTTATTTTATTTTATTTTATTTTATTTTATTTTATTTTATTTTATTTTATTTTATTTTATTTTATTTTATTTTATTTCATTTTATATCATTTTATTTTATTTTATTTTATTTTATTTTATTTTATTTTATTTTATTTTATTTTATTTTATTTTATTTTATTTTATTTTATTTTATTTTATTTTATTTTATTTTATTTTATTTTATTTTATTTTATTTTATTTTATTTTATTTTATTTTATTTTATTTTATTTTATTTTATTTTATTTTATTTTATTTTATTTTATTTTATTTTATTTTATTTTATTTTATTTTATTTTATTTTATTTTATTTTATTTTATTTTATTTTATTTTATTTTATTTTATTTTATTTTATTTTATTTTATTTTATTTTATTTTATTTTATTTTATTTTATTTTATTTTATTTTATTTTATTTTATTTTATTTTATTTTATTTTATTTTATTTTATTTTATTTTATTTTATTTTATTTTATTTTATTTTATTTTATTTTATTTTATTTTATTTTATTTTATTTTATTTTATTTTATTTTATTTTATTTTATTTTATTTTATTTTATTTTATTTTATTTTATTTTATTTTATTTTATTTTATTTTATTTTATTTTATTTTATTTTATTTTATTTTATTTTATTTTATTTTATTTTATTTTATTTTATTTTATTTTATTTTATTTTATTTTATTTTATTTTATTTTATTTTATTTTATTTTATTTTATTTTATTTTATTTTATTTTATTTTATTTTATTTTATTTTATTTTATTTTATTTTATTTTATTTTATTTTATTTTATTTTATTTTATTTTATTTTATTTTATTTTATTTTATTTTATTTTATTTTATTTTATTTTATTTTATTTTATTTTATTTTATTTTATTTTATTTTATTTTATTTTATTTTATTTTATTTTATTTTATTTTATTTTATTTTATTTTATTTTATTTTATTTTATTTTATTTAGTTTTTTTTTGATTTTTTAAAGGTTAATGCGATTGGAATTTGTTTTGAAATTGAAATGAAATAGATGTTCACGTAGCAACTAATTTTGATTTGGACTATAAATATTAATGCGATGTTCATAATGGGTGTGCCGACGGTAAATTTAACAATACAAATGCTATTATGTTTAACCTAAACACACAAATATTCTTGTTTACACAAATTTATAAAGGGTGGTCCTACAAAAACACATAGCGCCATGCATGAAATTCACAAGGCAAGTACTTCTTTTAAAATATGACGCGGTGTAATTTAATTTTGTTTGTACAATTATAGAATTTTTGTTAAAAATTTTACTTTATTGTTTGTTCGAAATTCTATGGAACTTTTGGTATATTTTGCTCATTTAAATTAAAAACAAAGAGAATAAGACATTAAATATGCAAAGACTTTTGAATGTATTGCTGTCCTTACTAAGTACAAAGTTGATCATGTCATTTGATATCAATCATTATAGCCATATATCCATTTAAAACTCTTGTAAATATGATGTTACTTCATGAAAATAAATATGTAACTATGTATATGTAATAATATTGACACATGCTCCAAATTGTGCGCACTTGTAAATGCTGAGTATAAATAAATAAATTGGTAAATATTTATATTACTTGCATGTCCATTGGTATTGGATCAAAAGTACACAACCAAAACTCCGTATGTGGGAAGCAATTCCCGAGATTTAGGCTTTTGTAACTTCCAAATATACCGGTTTCAAAATTCAATTGTATGAAAGTTTGTATTCTATTTTATTGAATTTTATTTTATATTTTTATTTTCTTTATTTTTTTATTTTTTTTATTTTATTTTTTTTCTTTTTTTGCAGTCATTTCATATTATTATATTTTGATATATGTATTTTATTTCATCTTACTGTATTTTATTTAGGTTTATTTTATTTTATTTTATTTTATTTTATTTTAATCTGAACGGTATCATTTCACGGATTTCGGGATTAATGCCGGTGACATAAAAATGGGAAAATTTGTCCTGCCTAACTAGTAAGCATTTAATAAATACATGTATGTGCGCTTTGTTTGAATTGTCTTCATCAGATATTTATTTGATTATTTACATGCAACACAAGTTGTACATATCGTTTTAATTGTCAGCCGAAAAAATGATTGCACAAGGATTATCAAACAAATATTGCAATACAATATTTACAAATATGAGCATACTTACATACATACATACATATCTACCTAGGTATAAAGGACCGTTTCATAATTAAAAGTTCGGCAAACAAACAATCCATATACGAAATAGCAAGTTCAAAGAGGAATAACTTTGAATGTTGTCTACTCCAAAAATTCTGAGAAACTATACCTAGGTGGTGGGCAATTTGCCACTCGATCTGGAAGCGTACCGGCAGCAGCGGCAGCGGCTCTGCGTCTAAGGAAAACGTCTGGCTGGGGCGCAAGCACAACTGGACACGTCAGTTGTCTCTCTCTGAGCACATATCGGTGTGCGGCCACAACAGTCGCAGACAGCTGGTTCAAAACAAACATTCCCAGCAGGGAGAATTGGGGGAGGGCGGCCCGGTGTCCCGCTACTAATGGCGGCATTTCTGTTTACATTGACGGCTCAAAGTTAGACGGCAGATTTGCTGGAGGGGGTTTTTTTAAGGGATCTGGAACTTGGGCTTTCTTTCTGACTACATGATCATTGCAGCGTTTTCCAGGCTGAAGTCAGCAATCTTGAATGTCGCAGCCTGGATAAGTGAACACGATATCGGCGAGGATATCGTTATTTTTAACGACAGCCAAGCGGCCAACAAAGCTCTTATTCGTTCAACTCTGAACGAACGCTCAGCTGTCGTCGATCTCTTCAAGAGATGGCCCAACAGAACCGCGTGAACCTCACATGTGTCCAGGGACACTGAGACATTGAGGGAAACTGTAAGACAGACGAACTTGCCAGGCAGGGTATGACCAAGCAGGTCATTCGGAAACAGAGCGCTTAGGTATGCCGATGACCGCATACAAGCTAATGCTGAAGGAGTACACACTCCGCCAAGCCAAAGAAAGATAGGAACAATGCCCAGAGTGCCGGATATTCAAAAAAAAAACCTGACCAAAATGTGATCTTAACAGATCTAGAGAAATTCACGCACTAAGAAGGATAGGATAGGTGTTTTAACTGGGCACTGCCTTATTGGTAGGCATACAGAAAAGCTAGGTGTGCCCCAGATGATGATGAGGAGGAAACGGTGAAGCACCTCATCTGCAACTGCCCGGCTTCAAGCGGCGCGAGAAGTTTGCAAGTTTCCTTCCTGGATAGCCTACGCCAGATAGCGGAGCTGGACATAAAGTGATTTAAGGGGTTCGAGGAGGAGTATTGGTGTCGGTTTAGAAGTGTCAGTCCCGGGTTCTGCTATGTGGAGAATCGCAACAACTCACGGATTTTCCATATGGCCGGGTCCCGGGACTGACTTTCCTAGTGTTGGTGTTATCACAACGGGCCTTTCAAAACTGGCCTAAGTATGCCTCTGCAGCAGCCACGCGAACCTAACCTTTACCTAGGTGTGCCCACTCAGGATGCTCTATTTAATATATATTTTTTTTTTTTTTTCAAATATATTAATTTTTTTTCATATACATTTTTATCTCGAAAATTACTCAACTCATTTGGATAAACTTTTAAAAATCGCATGGTACATATCAAACTCCTTCTCTAGGCTTTACAGGGTTGCCAGCTATTTAAAATTTTACAATTTAGTGATATATGTTAAAATGTATGTTGTTTCTGGTACAATTTCGTTAATGAGAAGCAAAGTTAACTTCTTTTCTGATAATTTTTTTTGTGTTACAGTTTTGTTACGAAAAACAAAATTATTTGGTTTCGAATTTTGTTTCTATACATCAATGTTTTTTGGAACAATAAGGCCAGAAACCGAGTTTCGTTTCTATACGAGTTTTTTTACAAGTCTCTAGTTGCAACTAAACTCTCCTACAAAAGTGTTGCCACTTGAAAGGTTTTTACAGGTCTTATAACTATGGAATCTAATGAGTCGACGTACACATTTACCTATATTTGTATGTATGTGTGTTAATACGTAAGCAACTCACATATATTATTGCCATAACAAAAATGTGCTTTGTTTGCATAATTTGAAAAATATTTTACTATAGCTTTTGTAATTTTTGCAAAATAATTTAACAACAATGAAGCATAATTGTGCAAAATTATTAATTAAATATCATGCATTTAAATATTAGACTTTTATTGAGACATAATTAATTTATTTACTTGAAAACTTTGACATAACATTCATGGAAAATAAAATATTTTACGTGGCTGTAACTGATGCAGGCGAATATTTTGTAAATTGGCATTACGCTCATTCCTTTAATTACTGGGAGCTTCAGTTCAAAATCATAGGTTTGCTCCTAGTAGAAAACAAACATTTTCCCAAATGAATCCTTGACACACTGTGGCATTAAATTCCATTACATTGGTCATGAGTGCAAAATGAATTAAGTGCATGAAACAAATAGAGCGATTAATTACAATTAAATAACAACACCGCAAAGTAACATACAAATTGTGGTTAAAGGAAATTCACCCAAATATATTTACCAATATGGAATTTCAACAACTCTTTTTTTTTTTAATTGTACCGGCATTCATATACTTGGGCATAAGAACGACAATATGATGATCGAGCAATTTCAAATATGCGCGTTTTATTGAAGACAGGTGTACCTATGTCAAAATTTTAGTTTTATGATACACCAAAATAACTGACTGATGAGATTATGTCTAAAGTTGTAAGATGATCAAATTGCCGAGAATGGCTGTCTTTGAATCTCATTTTCATAATGTGATTCTATGAGCTATACTTTGAAATACGACATAAAACCCCATATTTCGATACCCTAATTGTTACATCTTATTTAATATTTTCCTAATTCCAGATAGGTGGCAAGTCTGGAAAAGCCGCGTAAAAGGCATTTAGGGGATCTAAGATTGTAGAACATAATCGATACTACATTTCATAGACATTTATTATGACGTTTCAATATAATGCCGGATATGCAAAAAATTTTTATAAAAAATAAATTAGGTGGCAACCCTAGATGGTAAAACTACCTGGAAATATTTTTGTTGAAATGCCTGCAATATCTTTCGTTTCGTGCTATATTAGCACGTCCCACTCAATTCGTGAACATTTTTGTAGGTGGTAACTCTTTTAAAATTTACACGTGGCATCACCTAAATATAGGGCATGAAATTTCTCATAATACCTTTATTAAAAAGTTCTTGCAAGTGAGTGTAGTCGTTTTTGAAATAATAACAAATATTCCAAAAAATAAATATAGTGCGAGTAAGTGGCAACCATAAGTGGGAACACCATACAGACGTACCTACTTTTGTTAAAATGCGAAGTAAAATAACTTTCTGTATGGGTATCATATCGGCTTAACCTATAAAATTTTTCAAAAATTCAAAACCTGTAAATTTAGGAATGAAGAATACTTGGGTGGTAACTCTTATTTAAAATACTGGCACAATGTATTCTAAATATGTAAATCTGTGGCAATAAGGGCAAATGACCACACTTTTTTTACAAGTTTTTCACTAGACATTTTAATGGCCAAAATTTTTAAAAGACTTTTTCAAACTATGAACTTCGAAAGGCGTATACGTTAAATCTCCCTAAATTCAAATCACAATGGCGCAATTAGAAAGGGTAATTTCCATAATTTTTATCTTCATTATTAGGTAACATTCATCTAAAAGTTTAATTTGTATTTCGAAATATCACAAAATTGCCGCTATGCTTGGCGCGGACAAATACAGATGACAGTACTGCGACAGCACAAAATTGTTGTTTTACTTGTTGCAATCTAGATATGTATAAATGAATGTAAGAGTGTCTACTACTACATAGTTTTCATACACTCATACTCTGATTTGTAGTGGCTTAAACTTTACACAATCTAGCTGATTATAATAATAGTGTTGACATAGGCATTATGTTGCAGCTCGCGAGGTAGACTAACTTTATGCTCACTCAAGTTTGAGTTTGTTGAAATATTTGAGGTTACGTTCAAATTTTAGATTAAAATTGTGGGAGATGAGTTTGTGTGGATATGGAAGGGGTTAGTAAAATATGCATCCCAAATTTTCTGGTCGAAGTTACCTTAAAATAACATTTACATTTTAAGCTAATAAGTCAAAAATATGCGTCATACGGTGAGCCACAAGTAGACCACAAAAGTATAAAGTTTTTCAACCGCAACCCAAACTACAAATTTACATAGTTAGACAAGTATCTACATACGTAACTAGCACAAACTATCTAACCGATATCAAGAAAGTTATTTTAGACGTAGTTTCTCACATGAGTTGGCACAGGTTTCATAAATGGTTTTTGGGTAAATATTTTACTCTTCCTCTGCTATTTATAGCGAGAGTTTAATAAGTTTTTCAAATTGTGGTAGCTATGTTTGGAACAGATGTATATATATTAGGGTGATTCAAAAAAAAATGTCCACTTGGTCTTACCTCCTAAAAAGTTAGATATTGATAAGAGAATAAGCCTTGCAAAAAATTAGCGCTCTAACTTAACCCTTAGGGGTGGCTATTTTTTTCGCCCTTTCCCATACATTTTGTATGGGGAAAATGGCATTTTTTTCAAAGTGAATTTTCTTTTCAATTTTGAAACGTTTTTGAAAATATTTTTACATACTCTTAAAGATGAACTTTGAAGCTTCCTATTAAGATAATTACAGCCATTTGAAAATGACTGGGTTTTGTACTATTGCACACACATATACAGTAACATGTATTTTCTCATCAATACCTATAGTTTCAGGGGGTAAGACCCAAAAAAGAACCAAATTTTTTTATTTGAATCACCCTAATATACATATATATATCTTTATCGGCGGCCGCCGTGGTGTAGCGGTTAAGTGTTCGGCCTTTTACACCAAGTCGTGTCGGTTCGATGCCCGGCAAAAGTAACATCAAAAATTATTTAGAAAAAGAATTTTTCTAAACGGGGTCGCCCCTCGGCAGTAGTGTATTTCTGCCATGAGAAGCTTCTCAGCAAAAAATTCATTTGCTTTGCAAGTGCCGTTTGGAGTCGGCAAAAAACTGTAGGTTCCGTCAACTTGTAGGAAAAACTCAAAAGCAGCACACCACAAGTTAGAAAGAGAAGCTCGGCTAAAAATCTCGTTAGAGGCTATGATGTCCTGTTGGTATATCGCCGCCATTAATTTTTTTTTTAGTTTTTTTATTTTTTTTTTTTTTTTTATATATATTTTTATAATCCTGTGGAGGGTGATTCCACAAAGGGCCTTTAAAAAAATTAGAGTTCGCCCAGTGGTTGAAATTCAACCACAAAAGCTTTTTTCTATTTTCCTACCTTTTTGCTGTTCTTAAATTTGAATGCTTTCCATATTTTTTATATTTTTGGTTTCTATATATTCCTGTCCATTTTGCCTTTTCTCTTTACACCATTCAGTAATATAGTTTCAATGTTGCTAGCTATTTATTCTTCTTAGGTAGTCTTCATACGTATTTCTTTCCTTTCCTTTCCTTTGCTTTTATTTCCTTTCCTTTCCTCTCATTTTATTTCTTTTGCTTTTCTTTCCTTCTCTACCCTTTCCTTTCCTTTCATTTTTTTTTTCATTTCATTTCTTTTATTTTATTTTTTTCTTACCTTTCCTTCCCTTACCTTTCCTTTTCCTACATTTCCTTTCCTATCGTTTCCTTACTTTCTTTTTTTCCTTTCCGTAACTCCTTTAGTTTTCTTTCTTTTCCATTCATTTCCTTTACTTATTTTTTTTTTTACTTTCATTACCTTTCTTTCCTTTATTTTTCATTATTTTTACTTTCATTTATTTTCCGTATATACTGCTTCACTTGGGATTCCACTCAGCGTCAGGTTAAAGAAATCGCACGAAAGGAAGTCGCCCTGTCTGAAGCCTCGTTCGGTTTCAAATGGCTCAGAGAGGTCCTTCCCGATTCCGACAGAGCTGTTGGTTGTGCTCAACGTCATTTGGCAAAGCCGTATAAGCTTTGCAGGGAAGTTAAATTCAGACATGGCGGCATACAGGCAACTCCTTTTTGCGGTGTCAAAAGCGGCTTTAAAATCGACAAAGAGGTGGTGAGTGTCGATTCTTTTATCATGGGTCTTCTCCAGGATTTGGCGTATCGTGAAAATCTGGTCGATGATAGACTTACCAGGTCTAAAGCCACACTGATAAGGTCCAATAAGTTTGTCTACGATGGGCTACAGCCTTTCACACAATACGCTAGAAAGAACCTTATATGCGATATTAAGAAGACTGATTCCGCGGTAGTTGGTGGGGTTAGCGGGATCGCCTTTCTTGTGGATTGGGCAGAGCACACTTAAATTCCAATCTGGAGGCATGCACTCATCTGACTATATTCTGCATAAGAGCTGATGCATGCTTTTTACCAGCTCTTCGCCTCCGTGTTTGAACAGCTCGGCGGGTAGTCCGTCTTTCCCAGGCGATTTGTTGTTTTTGAGCCGGGATATAGCTATCCTCACTTCATCATAGTCAGGTGGTGGGACGACTTTTCCATCGTCAGGGATTAGGGTATCGGGTTCGACGTCTCCCTCCCAATTTAGCAGTGAGGAGAAGTGCTCCCTCGATAATTTAAGTACATTCTGTACGTCGGTTACCAGGTCGCCGTTATTGTCCTTACAGGAACTTGCCCCGGTCTTTAAACCTTCCGTCATCCGCCGGATCTTTTCACAGAATTTTCGGGCATCATTCCTGTCAGCCAGCATCTCAAGTTTTTGTAAAAATTGTACGTGAAAATTAAATTTTGTGTCAGCTGATGAGTTTTTTTAAAAAACCTCCAGTCATATCTTAATATAGCTGATTTTCTTGATTACAAATTCAGCTTAATAAATTTCACCCAAGTTTCTCCCACTACCAAAATTTTTTAGACAGAACTTAAGATAATTCGTTACAATTTGTATGAATTTTAGCATCGCGAACGGTCCTATTCATTGAAATCCTACACTATATTTGAATTACCAAAGAAGCATTTTTTCTCTTCTCTCATCATTTTGCTGCCTCACATACCACTCCAAATTATGCTATATGCCTTGATGAAGTTTGAATTTTTCCAGAAAACTTTAATTCAAATTGAAACTTTATCTACCTTGCTACTAAAATTTCACATTCTAATCGTATTGATTTGCATAGCTCACTTACCTCAAAGGTAATCACTCAACGAAAATATGCTCGCCTCACAATCATTGTGTATGCCTCTAGGGGTTGCTCATTACAACTTTTGAGTAATTTCCCATACCATTCAAACCAAACTAATAACAAGAATAAGGTGAAAGAACTTTGTTGGTTTCTGTTTAGTGAAAGATTTTGAGTATACTTTAAAAAAAATTGTATATAAACTATGGAAGATTTCCATTTTAATCGGAATCAATCGGGCGAAAAGAAGTGAGATTAGACAGCCTTAGCGGGTTAGGGGCTTAGAATATACCCGAGGTAGGTATGCCGGTCGTAAGAGGCGACTCAAATCCATTTCGACAGTCGGGCTAGTACCACAAGGTACTATTCACCGGAACGTACCGGATTCATATCCGGCAAAAGACTGTCAACATCCGAACAACCCTGTCTGATCCGTCACGTAACTTTTTATAAGTGGATCTTCCTACTAGACAGCGCGAAAAAGGGAAGTAGGTACTTATTTAAAAGAATAAAACATTTCTATTTAATTAGTAGGCAGCAATTTTTTTTCTTTAATCTTTTTTATATAATTTTAAATGCCTGATGTGCACAGTTTATTTTACAATCAACGCAGTAATAACAGACAAACAAACTTTCTTTCTTAATAATTTTTTTTTTTACGTTTTGTTTGTAGCTCTATCTCATCAACCATTTGATATGAGGCTGCTTTACGCCCTGTTTGTGGTTTTGCAGTTGTTGCCTCAGCGCAGCATTTGTGGCTTTAGTGGTTACATAACGAGTTGCATTTGTATGCAGATCACCATTTAATTTTCTCGCTATCTTAATCACCCCCTAAGACTTGACGAATCACGTGTGAGTATGGTTCGTAAGCTGATTCATACGTATGAGCATTAGGTAGTGGTTCGTAATTTACGAAGGCCTGAAAAAAATAATTTGAAACAAAAAAAAAAAAATTAATAAAATAAAACTAAATGAAATAAAAAAAAATAAAAAAAAAATAAAACAAAATAATATAAAATAAAATAAAATAAAATAAAATAAAATAAAATAAAATAAAATGAAATAAAATAAAATAAAATAAAATAAAATAAAATAAAATAAAATAAAATAAAATAAAATAAAATAAAATAAAATAAAATAAAATAAAATAAAATAAAATAAAATAAAATAAAATAAAATAAAATAAAATAAAATAAAATAAAATAAAATAAAATAAAATAAAATAAAATAAAATAAAATAAAATAAAATAAAATAAAATAAAATAAAATAAAATAAAATAAAATAAAATAAAATAAAATAAAATAAAATAAAATAAAATAAAATAAAATAAAATAAAATAAAATAAAATAAAATAAAATAAAATAAAATAAAATAAAATAAAATAAAATAAAATAAAATAAAATAAAATAAAATAAAATAAAATAAAATAAAATAAAATAAAATAAAATAAAATAAAATAAAATAAAATAAAATAAAATAAAATAAGATAAAATAAAATAAAATAAAATAAAATAAAATGAAATAAAATAAAATAAAATAAAATAGAAAAACCATAAAATCGGGTGTTTATATTTGAAACTTTTTCTCGATCCAGTCTAATGTATACTTATGTATAAGGAAAAGTATATATGTAATTTATTTCGTGTAATTTTCTTTCTCAAACTTCTGCTTAGTTCATTTCACTGACTGCAGCTTTTATTTGCAAATTTGTTTGCTTTGGCATTTCTCCAAATCAAATCAAAAATCGAACGCTTGAAATCAATGAAGAAATACAAAAGAATGTACGCACACGCCCTGCGACTGATCAGCTAAGCAATTAATTTGCAATTTTCTCAAAATGTCAGCAATCAGTAACAGTTGCCAGAGTTTGTGTTGAAATGCACAAATTCTGTTTTTACTTCTCATTTCAGCGATTTGTTTGCTTATCCCAAAAAAGCGCTGACCCGCTTGGCCAAATTTGACTGTTAAAAAGATTCAATTCAACGGTCGGTGTGCCATTTCGGTACGTGTACATTTAAGTAGGTATTGTATGTGCTGTGATTTGCATAATACTGCGATGTAGATTTGGAGCAAAAAAAAAAAACAAAAAAAAATCACTGGTTCCTGTTAGCAAAAGATTGTCCCTTATAAATTCTTCTTATCGCCTGAAACGTTTAACGGTTCGCTGAATAGAGTCAACAGCCGCTGCAAGTGAATACATTTGTAGTATAATGAAGGTGCTATTGTTGTATGTGAGTGTGTTTGTGTGTGCTCACATTTTCATACCAGTTGGTACATTTGCACATTTTCACAATTACTTATTGTCCATGGGATAAAGAAAAATCGGGAAAATGGCACACAACTGCATTAAAAGCGCTCATGCAAAAAGAGAATAGCTTAAGAAAAGTGCACAAACAAAGCGCGACATAAAATGCATTTACTCTCTGATGACATAAAACAGATCAACGCATACATATATATGTATAAGTATATCATATTATTTAAAGTATGTACCAACTCTGGCCAGCTAAGTTAGTGACAACAGATGACTGCTACGCCGTTCACCATGGCGTATGAGTTATATCAATTTACCCGCTGATGAGTTTTTGCATTCGTTTTGCACAAAACGATTAACGTTGAAGCAAGCAAATATATAATGGCTCCAAATGTATAAGCTTTGTATGTCGTCTGCAGTTAAATGGACATGCAAATGTTACCGAGAGAACAATGAACAATGGTTACAGAGTTGCTTTTCGAACTTACTCTCTTTGTTGGGCTTTCCTTCCATTCAAATCAGCATACATCCGCGTAACTTGGACTATTGGTAAACATAAATTTTATGAAAAGATGAGGGTGGACTGAAAAATGTTCACCTTAGAAATTTCAAATGAATTTAATAATTAAATAATTAATTTTATTGTATTTTTTATTTTATTTTATTTTATTTTATTTTATTTTATTTTATTTTATTTTATTTTATTTTATTTTATTTTATTTTATTTTATTTTATTTTTTTTAATTTTATTTTATTTTATTTTATTTTATTTTATTTTATTTTATTTTATTTTATTTTATTTTATTTTATTTTGTTTTATTTTATTTTATTTTATTTTATTTTATTTTATTTTATTTTATTTTATTTTATTTTATTTTATTTTATTTTATTTTATTTTATTTTATTTTATTTTATTTTATTTTATTTTATTTTATTTTATTTTATTTTATTTTATTTTATTTTATTTTATTTTATTTTATTTTATTTTATTTTATTTTATTTTATTTTATTTTATTTTATTTTATTTTATTTTATTTTATTTTATTTTATTTTATTTTATTTTATTTTATTTTATTTTATTTTATTTTATTTTATTTTATTTTATTTTATTTTATTTTATTTTATTTTATTTTAATTTATTTATTTTATTATTATTTTTTTTTTTTAATATTGTACTTAGTAATATCTGGAATTGCATTTCAATTTTGTAATATTTAGAGATGAAAAAGATATACAAACTGGTCAACGTAAGTTACTTTTGCCTCACAAATCTTTTACTAAAAAGTACCCTTGGGTACCCTCCCTTCCTTATATCTCATTTTACGCTTCTACTACATAGACTGCCTTTTGTATGGTAAAGGACACGAAAGAAATTAATTTTAGGAAATGCGCACATGCATGTCACTACTACTCGTTCCTTTTTTGCAATGCCTCCTCTCACTGATAGCATTTGAATGTGGCTACAACTCTAATGTGTCAGATATGTGTATTAATCAGGGCCCGGCAGAAATGAAAGTGAGGATGTATTAGTAAAAGAGCGGCAATCGCACAAATGTATGTTATTGAGTCGTTGCAGGCAATTGAGCGATTTGGTGGTCATTGCGATCATAGCGCTCTCACAAGCGCAGCAACAATTCTATTTCCCGAGATGCCAAGCAAAGAGCGTAATAATTTGTGTGAATTTGGTTCTCATATTTTCGGATAATTGTCCCACTAGGTGCCGGGGCTTGGTATAAATGCAGGCATGTATGCTGCTCGGTTTACAGTTAAGTCAGTGAAGAGTATGGGCGTAGAATTAATATGTCATGCTAATGGCTGGGATCTCTATAACAATACCCATATCATGTTTGCATTTGTTGTTGAGATTCATTTAATGGATTTGAGATTTAAACAAACCGTAAATGCACTCCGTGCTTTTGTAAGAGTGCAGAAATATAATACTTTTGAACAAATGCGGAATATTATCAAAAACAATGGATACATATCGGAGGATTTGTACACAATATAATAAGTCCGTTTATTTCAATTTTCATCTTTAGTTAAAGTCACATTTTACTTTGATATCGTTGTTGTTGTATCTTTTGTAACTACCTACACTTTTCAGTGTTTTGTTATTATTATTAAGACCTACATGCTTAGATAATACTTAGCTCTTGTTTTAATTTTGTACTTAATTTTAATTCACATAACAATGGATGTAAATTTATAGGTCTTGATGAAAAGGTAAATGCTTTCTGCACTATTCCTTTTATATTCGATGATTAAAAAGTGGAAACTTTTACTCTTAAAGGCTACACAAAGAATATTTGATTATTTTAAATGTGCCAGGTTGTGAGATATTGTTCACAATGTTCAGCAAGCAATATTTGCAGTCTGTCAGCGCTCTTAGTAAGTTAATACTTCCTTCACTCATCTCCCTCTCAGCAGTAGTTAGATAAGCCTAGTATCTCTAGTAACACCATATGCAAATGTGCTGGGCGAGTATTTCATCATATTATTACCAACATACATATGTAGGTGCAAGTTCATTTATACTTACACCATCGTCATTACGGCTAGTTGCTTTAATGAAAAACTAACCAAATTAGATAGGAATAATTAATGGACTTGTCAACAGAGCAGAGTCGTGGTGTGTCCCTTACAGCAGAAGATTGAGTTGTATTACAGTAGCAACAATGCAACATACATAGGTAAACATTTGAACACATTAAACTTACCTATGCTCCTGCGCTTTATGTGTATTTTTGTATGTGATATTTGCAATTGTGGCATTCAACCATTTGAAACATATTCAAGCGTAAATGTGCTACTTGCACAAGCTCATATGTCAACCAAAAATTGAACACGTGTTTAACCAAATGAATGACTGCCCACATATAAAGTTTTTATATACAAATACATATACCGGTGACAGCATCAATGCCTAAGCTATCACTCATATATCTGGTACAACTAAGGCATCATCACCACTCAAACTAGATAGATGGACCTCACAAGTTGTCGAAAATACAATCCGAAGTAGTCAGCCAATCACCTTACTTTCATCCAAGTCTGTTGGAAAGGTTAAAAATTGTATTTTTTTTTATTTTGCTTCTTTTTATTTTGTTTTACTTTATTCTATTTCAGTTAGTTCTATTATTTTTTATTTTTTTTTTATTTATTTTATTTTTTTTAATTTTTTTTTTATTTTTTTTTTATTTTATTTTTTTATTTTATTTTTTTTTTTTATTTTTTTAATTTTTTTTTATTTATTTTATTATTCTATTTCAGTTAGTTCTATTATTTTATTTTTTGTTTTTTATTTTATTTTATTTTTTTTTTATTTTATTTTATTTTATTTTAATTTATTTTATTTTACTTTATTTTATTTTATTTTATTTTATTTTATTTTATTTCATTTTAATTTATTTTATTTTATTTTATTTTATTTTATATTATTTTATTTTATTTTATTTTACAAAATATTTTCTTAAAGCTGGCTCTAGGTCCGGTGCATTAAAACACGTTTGTTTTTATTTAATTTCCAATATATTTCAATCTCCAACGGAGATCGTCATCAGGGAATCAGATGTTGGAGCAACAGCGTCTAATCAGTTTGGAATGCTGTTGAGTTTAAAACAGCATTCCAAACTGATTAGACGCTGTTGCTCCAACATCTGATTCCCTGATGACGATCTCCGTTGGAGATGGAAATATATTGGAAATTAAATAAAAACAAACGTGTTTTAATGCACCGGACCTAGAGCCAGCTTTAAGAAAATATTTTGCTAAATTTAAAGGTCGCTAAAATCAAAAAAAAATTATTTTATTTTATTTTATTTTATTTTATTTTATTTTATTTTATTTTATTTTATTTTATTTTATTTTATTTTATTTTATTTTATTTTATTTTATTTTATTTTATTTTATTTTATTTTATTTTATTTTATTTTATTTTATTTTATTTTATTTTATTTTATTTTATTTTATTTTATTTTATTTTATTTCATTTTAATTTATTTTAATTTATTTTATTTTATTTTATTTTATTTTATTTTATTTTATTTTATGTTATTCCATCTTTTTTAAATTGTTTCAAATAATCACATTTTTTACATTTTATTTTTTTATTTTATTATTATTTTTTTATCTTATTTTTTTTTACTGCGGATCGGACCTTAAACTAGTTAAGCCAGTAGTTGGCAGTCATAAATCAGCATTGGCATCAGCCTGGTTGGATATTTCCCTGCATGGTAGGCATATGTATCTCTAAATAACTCAGTATCCTTATTAAACAGTTTGTGAGCCCAAGCGCTTATGTGTATGCTCTACGCAAATATTAGTCCAACTGCTGCCATTCTTTGGTTGACTACTGACCTGGTCGGCTGAATGGTTGACTACGTGCTTGACGATAGTCCTAATTAGAACTGCAGGTCAAATTTGTAGCTAGCTACCACAACCACAGAGATTACTGTTGGTAAAAAAAAACCTATTCAATGGTATTTTTGCCGGGCAAACTATATCAGTAGTTCATGTATGCAGACATTGGACAGATATTTTTATGGACTTTGCCTTTAGGTGCTAGTTTTCACAGTGGGTGAGTATTTAAACAGGTATATAGACACTTATATATATTTGAGAGGATCATTTGTGCATAAGTATCTTTATTTGTAGGTATATTCTTCAATGCTCATCCATGCGTTCGTTTTTATGTATTTCAAAGGAAAGTTAAAATTGTGATAATCAACTCATATTCTTGAATAGGACAACTAAATTAATGCCAAATAATGGTGGAACGCTTGTGTCAACAGCGACACGTTCTATAAATATTTATGTGTTTAGGGAAAATTTGAAGAGGTAGGGATATTATTTTTTTTTTTTTCTATTTTATTTCATTTTGATTTATTTTATTTTATTTTATTTAAATTTATTTATTTTTTTATTTATTTATTTAATCAAATTTTTTTTATGTTATTTAATTTTTTTTATTTTATTTAATTTGTTTTATTTTATTTTATTTAATTTTTTTTTATTTTAAATTTTTCACTCCAATTAATTTTTTATTTGTTTTTTTTTTATATATTTTTCATTATTTTGTGTTGTTTTTTTAGCTTTATTTTTTTTTTTATTTTGTTATTTTCTGACTTTATTTTATTTGTTCTAATTTTATTTTATTTTTGTTTATTTTTATTTTTTTATTTTGCTATATTTTTTTATTCTTTTTAATTTTATTATACTTCATTTTATTTATTTTATTCCTTCAGAATTTTCACTATTATTTTATTGTTATTAAATATTTGAATGCTTTAATAAAAACAAGTGAATCCTCCATAATTAAATATTCTCTTTCTGCTGTTCGGTTGGCCATTTTACAGCTGACAACGTCAATTTGTTGCAGATGTTGCTTGCAGGGCTGTTGGTGCGCGGTTTTGTTCATGGTTAGCTCAATTTGTTGCCAATGGCAATCACATAGCAATTGGTTTTATATGTTTGTGAATGTAGTCACAGAAGAAGTAGATACAGTTAAATTTACACAGACGTTATTCATAACAAAAAATAGCAGTGCAGTGACAACTTAATTACCAAAATACGTTTTTTTTGCAACGCAATGCAAAGATATTTGTGTATGTTAATCAATGTATCTATATTTTTATTTTGTTATAGTTTGCGAAGTAGGTTTTGCTATTTTCGCTTAAAGTTGCAGTACCTGGGTGACCATGCTTGCTCGGTGCTATTGATTTAGCGCTAACTTTACTTACCCAAAATGATCCCGAAATAATCCTTAAATGATCCCAAAATGACCCCAAAAAGACACTTAAATGTTCCATAAATGATCCGAAATTGAACCCAAAATGACCCAAAAATGTTTCAAATTAATCCAAAATTGAAATAGCCCCAAAATTATGTAAAAATGACTCTTAAATGATTCCCAAATGATCCTAAACTAATCCAAATATGATCCCTAAATATACAATACCAATACAGCAGAGTAAATGGTTACCCAGGGCGGCAACGCTACTTGAAAATATTTTAGTTAGTATGGCGGCGAAAATACCTTTCATTTGATACCTATATTGGCATATCTCACTCCATAATTTAAAGAAATTGAAATAGGTGGAAACCCTGTAAACCGCCCAAGGTGGCAACCCCCTAGTGGATAGTTTTATAATCAATCATACCATCTATATGCCAAATTTCATCAAACTCGGTGAAGCTGTTCCCGAGATAGTACCGGATATATGTACAAATATACAAATATGCTTCGGTAAGGTGGCAACCCTAGGCGGCAACCCTATTTGATAATATTTTAGTTGGCATCCCGCTGAAAATACATTTCATTTGATACCCATATTGGCATATCTTGCTACAAAATTAAAAAAAATGAGATAGGTGGCAACCCTGTAAACCGCCCTTGGGGGCAACATCCATGTGGATAGTCTTATAATCAATCCAACTATCTATATTCAAAATTTTATCCAAATCGGTCGAGCGGTTCCTGAGATAGTCCGGATATAGGTTAGGTTCAAGTGGCTACCGTAGAGGCACACCTAGGCCAATATTAAAAGGCCCGTTGTGATACCACCAACACTAGGAAAGTCAGTTCCGGGACCCTGCCATATGGAAAATCCCGGTATTAACGGAATTCTCCACATAGCAGAATCCCGGGACTGACGTTCCTATACCGACACCGTTACTCCTCCTCGAACCATTTAGATGACTTGATGAAGGCCATCAGGTCCTTTATGTCCAGCTCCGTGACCTGGCGTAGGCTAACCAGGAAGGGAACTCCCAAAAAGCGCATTCTCGCGCCACTTAAAGCCGGGCAGTTGCAGATGAGGTGCTCCACCGTTTCCTCCTCCTCATCATCCTTACAACTCCTACAGCATCGTCGGTAGGGCACACCAAGTCTTTCTGCGTGCCTACCAATGAGGCAGTGCCCAGTCAATACGCCTATTAATATGGAGATTTCTCTTCTCCTTAGGGCATAAATTTGTCTCGATCTTTTATGATCCCATTTCGGCCAGGTTTCTTTGGATATCCGGCATCCTGGAGATTGCAGCCATCTTTCGTTGGCTTGGCGGAGTGTGTACTCCTTCAGCATAAGCTTGCAAGTGGCAAACGGCATACCTAAGCGCTCTTTATCCCGAAGAACCTGCTTGGTCGTGCCCTGCCTCGCAAGTTCGTCTGCCCTACAATTTCCCTCAATGTCCCTATGCCCCGGGACCCATGTGAGGTTCACGCGATTCTGTTGGGCCATCTCCTGTAGAGATCGACGACAGCTGAGCGTCAGTTCAGAGTTGAACGAATAAGAGCCAAGGGATTTGATGGCCGCCTGGCTGTCGCTGAATATAAAAATGTCGTGTCCGATAGTGTGTTGGCCTATCCAAGCCGCGGCGTCCATGATTGCTGAAACTTCAGCCTGGAAGACACTGCAGTGATCAGGTAGTCTGAAGGAGAGCTCAAGGTTCAGATCCTTTGAATAAACCCCTCCTCCAACTCTGCCGTCTAACTTCGAGCCATCAGTATAAATGGAAGTGCCGCCATGAGTGGCGGGACTCCGATCCGTGCTCTCCCATTCTTCCCTGCTGGGAATGTTGATTTTAAAACAGCTATCTCCGACTGTTGTGGTCGCACAACGATCCGTGCTCAGCGGAAGAAAGCTATAGGATCCCAAAATACAGGCGTGTCCAGTAGTGCTTGCGCCCCAGCCGGACGTTTCCCTTAGACGTAGAGCCGATGTTGCTGCTACCCGGTGCCCTTCCAGATCGAGTGGCAAAATGCCAAGAATGGCCTGGAGTGCTTCATTGGGCGTTGTTCTTAACGCACCGCTTATACAGATCATGCAAGATCTGTGTACTTTACCTAGCAGATTAAGGTTTGTTGCCTTGCTCAGCGCAGGCCACCATACCACAACTCCATAGAGCATGATTGGTCGAATGATTGCGGTGTAGATCCATTTGCATATTTTGGGGCTGAGCCCCCATTTCTTTCCAATGGCTCTTTTGCATGTGTAGAGTGCAATACACGCTTTCTTCTGGCGCTGAAGAACATTCTCCTTCCAGGTTAGTTTCCTATCCAGAACTGTGCCTAAGAACTTGGCTTTGTCAGCCAGGTTCAGGTGCACGTCATTCAGTTTTGGTAGTGTTAGCGGTGGTATCTTATAGCGGTTGGTGAAAAGAACCAGTTCTACTTTTCCCGGGTTGATGCTCAGTCCGCAGCGCGAGCACCATGAGGAAACCTCTCGCAGTGCTGCTTGCATCAAGTCGCACAGGGTCTGTGGGAATTTGCCCCTATATACTATAGCTAAGTCGTCTGCATATGCCACTACCTTCCCGCCCCCCCAGCTTGTGTCTCGCAGCATCGAGTTGACAGTGAGGTTCCATAGAAGCGGGGAGAGAACACCACCCTGAGGCGTTCCCCTTGTGACATAGCGTGATAAGTCAACCGAGCCCAGTGATGAAACTATTCGTCTACCCCTTAGCAGTTGATCAATAAGTCCAATAAGAGACCTGCTTATGCCCAGACTTGTTAAAGCGGTGTTTATAGCATCAGGGCTTATGTTGTTGAAGGCTCCTTCAATATCTAAAAAGGCCGCAAGACAGTACTCCTTCTCATACAGCGATTTTTCAATAACAGAAACTAGGCTGTGAAGCGCAGTTTCTGTAGATTTCCCTTTGGTGTATGCATGCTGATAGCTACAGATCAGGTTGCTATCAATAGTAGAGGAGAGGTAGTCATTTATTATCCTCTCGAAGGTTTTGAGCACAAAGGATGAGAGACTGATCGGCCTGTAGTCCTTCGGCTCGTAATGAGACGCCTTCCCCGCCTTAGGAATAAACACTACCGTGGCACTTCTCCAGGAGCACGGAATGTAGCTAAGAGCCAGGCAGGCTGTATAGAGAAATACCAGCCATTTGGCTGATGTCTCCAGCGTGTTTATGAGTTGTGCGGGAATAATCCCGTCTGGCCCGGCAGCCTTGAACGGTTCGAAGCTCTTAACCGCCCACCTAACCTTTTCCTCCGTGATGGGTATGTATACAGCCAGGTTTGTTGTAGGTGCTACGGGTTCCTCATGCAAGTTCCCTGGGAAGTGCGTATTCAAGAGCAGCTCTAGGGTTTCCCTCTCCGTGCTGGTCCAGGATCCGTCAGGTTTGCGCAAATAGCTTGTGGCTGTTTGAGTTTTTGAGAGCACTCGTCTAAGTCTCGCTGTATCGTCGACATTTTCGACCCCAGTGCAGAAATTTCTCCACGATACTCTCTTCGCCTGCCTCAGAGCTTTTTTGTAGGCCCTGAGTTTAACTTTATATTCGAGCCATTGAGTCTCCGTGCCAAGGCTCTTGGCCTTATTAAATTGTGTCCTACATGATTTTCGGAGCGAGTCCAGGTCGTAGGACCACCAATGCGGCCTATGTTTACCACGTGGTTTTGGCACTGGGCAAGCCTGCTCTAAGGCATTCGAGAGCGCCGTTGTAAAGGTCTTTACCAGATCCTCCAACTCCCCTACTGATGAGGGGACTTGTGGGGGCAGTGCTGGTAAGTCCCTAGATATTATTTCATTGTGTAGCTGCCAGTTAGTGTTACGTGGGTTGCGTTTCATAACCGGCTGCTCAACAGAAAAGTCTAGAACTATTTCTACGTACCGGTGGTCGGAGAATGAGTGCTCATCGAGAACGCGCCATTTTCTGACCCACTCATAAGCGCCTTCGCTGCAAATCGTGAGATCTATTACCTCCCTACGGGTTTTAGTAATAAACGTAGGTTCGTTACCCACGTTGCAAACTACCAGGTTAGTTGTTAACAAATAGTCAAACAACGACTCTCCTCTAGCATTGATATCGGAGCTTCCCCACTGGACGTGATGAGCATTGGCGTCAGTTCCGATAAGAAGATGACCCATGGAAAAATTTGCCACCAGGTCTTTTACCTCCCTCTGTGGCGGAGGTTCTTCGGCGTCATAGGGCATATAGACCGACGCAATCGTCAGACTGGTACTGTCGACTGTTAAACTGGCAGCTGTAACGTCACCATTGGTATAGTTGGGCAAGAGAAATGCATTCAGCTCAGACTTAACTAAAATACAGGCTCTAACCCGGCCCCCTTCGCTGGCTCGAATAAGCTTATAACCCTTAGTCCCCAAACCGCAAATCCTTGAGCTGTTGACCCAGGGTTCTTGGATGAGGACCACATCTACGTCGCCTTTAGAGAGACGACTGATTAAAGCAGCCGAGGCTGCTTTAGATTTGTGCAGGTTTATCTGAATCACCACCAACATGAGAGTGCTCAGACTTCCCTGCCACCGCCGTATCGTCGAGTTCCACCTCGTCTGGAGGCTTATCTTTCAACGACGATTTCTTCAGACCACGGTTTGGCGTGGCAGAGATCCTCCTAACTGTGGCAGTGTCAACTGTGGTGCGCTCAGGACTAGCTGCTATCACTGTGACGTTGAGGTCCTCCCCGTCCAGCAGGCTGTCTCCCATCTCCGAGCTGTTCACTGCTCCTTCGCCATTTGACGTGGCAGATACCATACTTTCCGAGTCGGACATCTCCGACTCCCCTTCCGGCACTGCGATGTCCGAGTCCTCCGGTGCAGCCGAAATAGCAGCGCGCTGTGCATCGCCGCGGTATACGTGGATCACGATCTGACCCATGCCGTAGTGCACTCGTCCATTGCACCGTTTAAGGGGCTCGAGTGCCTCCTTATTCAAGGTGAAGACCACTTGCCTATC
>CAXKVI010000005.1:111954020-112004020 GCA_964058755.1 Campiglossa producta
CGTACGTGTGTTTAGATATGCCTGATGTTGACATTGCAATGCGTTTACCTACATACAAACATATTCTTTTGTAAATTTTTTGCATAGCCTTTTGTTATTGTTGTTGCCATTGTCAACACATATTTTCATTGTCGAGTTGTGATGAAAATGTCGTCGACCGACAACTGACAAGTTTTTATTCCAGCTACATTGACAATGAATGAGAAACGTCCCTATTACAATAACAAAACCTTGTTAGCAAAATTTTATTTAGGTTCGTCCCAAGTCTTTACAGCAATATAGTTGACCGGTGCCAATTTTCATTGAAGCTTTAAGCGATTTTTTTTTTGTTTTCAATGTGGTTGAAGAAAAGTGTGTATGTAAATTAATTTTGGTAGAGAGTTTCCTTTTATCATAATTTTTCCAGTGAAAAAATTCAAGCTTCCACAAAAAAGAATACACTCTTTTTCGAGCTTGACATAACTTTTAATTTATTATTTATATTGGTTGTCATCGAAGCAAATCTTGATAGTTGCTTATGGTGATGGTGACAGACATACTCGCAAAGAGGATATATATCTATCCTCTTTGATACTCGTACACACGAATATTTGCAAATACTGCTAGAGTATACATGTACCTACAAGCTTTACATACATAGCTAGTGTGGTTTTCTGTTTATCTATATGGTGATGGCAAGCCAACCCGATATGGTTTCACGTTACAACCACTCCTTATCCAGACAAATATTGAAGTGGTGACACGACGAACTAAAGTCAACACTTGCCATGTCTTCAACGCGATGCTAATTTATTACATCTCATATAAATGGATTTACATTTAAACATGTATTTGTATTTATATGTATGTGCAAAAGTAATGGCACGAGGGTTGGGTACAACAATGCGTAATAAAATCAGTAGCAGGAATTCCTCTCAGATTTACCTCGAATGGGTACATTCTGTGTTTGTTCGTGACAGCCAAAATTGTCACCGTTGGCATAGTTTCACAGGTGAGTCTATTGGACACTGAACCAAAAAGGTTAATTTTTCCAAAGTAAAAGTACATGGATTTTAAGATCCAAAGAACTTTTTCATAGAAATTTAAGAATATTTCTTAGAATATTAGTACTTGTTCTTAAAATATGTAAACAAATGCTTAGAAATCATGAATTCATTCATAAATTTCAGAAAGATCAGTTTGAACTTCAATGAAACTTTTTTTCTAAAAAAAATGTACGTTTTGGGTTTAGTGGAGATATCGTGCTGTGGAAAAGATATGTGCCCCAGGTTTTATTTGGACGTCGATATATTTCGATAAATTTATCGATAAATGAGTTATCGTCAAAATGTGATTGCCCAAATACCTTAAAATTTCCCTACAATACGGGTATCAAACGAAAGGGCAGGTACAGAGGTTTAGTTTGGACTTCTGTACATTTCGATATATTTATCGATTATTTCATAGGACATTTGACTAAAAAGTAAAAAATAAATGTAGTTTAAAAAAACTAAAACTCACGCTTTTAGAGAGTATTGAACTAAAAAGTAGAAAATAATTTTAAAAACCCTACACAGTAGTATTGTGGAAAAAGCGTGGTCCGCTTTGTGCCACAATTTTCGTATATCGAGCGCTCGACGCTTTTGCCACATAATGCTAGTTTCTTTACTACGCTTTCATTAGGTTTACTTGTGCATACATTCATATGTATGTTGACTTGCTTGTAACTCTACTTCAGTCTATCCGATAGTGGCATATTACTGTTCCAAAAACCTTGAAATATGCCTTCAATATGGGTGTTAAACGTTAGGGGGTTGCATTTGGACTTCGATATATTTATCGATAACTAAGTTATCGTTCATAATGCCTACAATCTGGGTATCAAACGAAAGGGAAGTTCTACAGGTTTCTATTGGACTTTGGAATATTTCAATATATTTAAGGATAACTGAGTTATCGGTCAAAATGAGATTGTACAATAATATTGAAAATTGCCTACAATATGGGTATCAATCGCAAGTGGAGGCCCAGAGGTTTTGTTTTGACTGCGGTATACTTCTATATATTTATCGATTACTTCATAACACATTTAACTAAAAAGTAAAATATAAATATAGTTTAAAGAGCGAAAACACACGCTTTTAAAGAATATTACACTAAAAAGGTAAAAATAATTTAAAATTATTTTCAACTTTTTAGTTCAATACACTCTAAGAGCGTGAGTTTTAGTTTTTTTAAACCATATTTATTTTATTTCAATTCATTTTATTTTAGTTAATTTTATTTTATTTTATTTTTTTTATTTTTTTTTAATCTTATTATTGTTATTTATTTTATGTATTATTTTTTTATTATATTAATTTCTTTAATTTTTTCATTTTTTTTTTCTCTTTACTATTTTTTTTATTTTATTTTATTTTATTATTTTTTATATTTATTTTTATTTTATTTTGAATTTTTTATTATTGTTATTTTTTAATTTAAATTTTAATTTTTTTTATATTATTTGATTTAATTTTTTTATTTTATATTCTTTATATTAATTCTTTTTTATTTTTTTAATTATTTTCTTATTAACATATTTTATTTTATTTCATTTAATTTAATTTTATTTTTTTATATATTTTATTTTATAATTTTTTTTTTTCTATTTTTCTTAATCTTTTTATATTTTTTTATTCAATTTTTATTTACTTTTCTATTTTTTTTTATTTTTTTTAAATATATTTTTATTATATTTATTTTCTATTTCATTTTATATTATTTTTTATTTGATTTTATTTTATTTTATATTTTTTTAATTTTATTTTATTTTCTCATTTTTCTTATTTTTTTTATTCTTTTTATATATATTTTATTTTATTTTATTTGTTTTTTTTTTTATCTTTTGTATTTTATTTTATTTAAATTATATAATTTTATTTTTTTTAGTTTAAATTAATTTTATTGTATTTTTTTTTCGTAATTTTCAATTTTTTCGCTTTTTTATATTACTTTATTTTTTTTTTTATTTTTTTTTATTTTTTTTTATTTTTGTTTATTTTTTATTTTATTTTATTTAACCTTTTTATTTTATTTTATTATTTTTATTTGTTATATACATATATATATATATTAGGGTGATTCAAATAAAAAAAAATCGGTTTTTTTTCGATCTTACCCCCTGAAACTTTAGTATTGACGAGAAAATAAGCCTTGCAAAAAATTAGCGCTCTAACTTAACCCTTAGGGGTGGCTATTTTTTTCGCCCTTTCCCATACATTTTTTTCAAAGTGAATTTTCTTTTAATTTTTGAAACTTTTTTGAAAAGAGTTTTACATACTCTTAAAGGTGAAGCTTTGAAGCTTCCAAAATGGCAAGCCATGTGCGAATGTCTTAACTATTAAAATAATTACAGCCATTTAAAATTTACTAAATTTTATACGTGTTACTGTGTATGTGTGTGCAATAATACAAAACCCAGCCATTTTCAAATGGCTGTAATTATCTTAATAGTTAAGATAATCGCACATGGCTTACCATTTCGGAAGCTTCAAAGCTTCACCTTTAAGAGTATGTAAAAATATTTCCAAAAAAGTTTCAAAAATTAAAAGAAAATTCACTTTGAAAAAAAAATGCCATTTTTCCCCATACAAAATGTAAGGGAAAGGGCGAAAAAAAATAGCCACCCCTAAGGGTTAAGTTAGAGCGCTAATTTTTTGCAAGGCTTATTTTCTCGTCAATACCTAAAGTTTCAGGGGGTAAGATCGAAAAAAAAACCGATTTTTTATATTTGAATCACCCTAATATATATATTATATATTTTCTTTTGTTATATTAATTTCATTATTCTTTTCATTTTATTCTATTTTTACTATTTTGTTTTTTATTTCATTTTGTTTATTTTTTTATCATTTTTATTTTTTTAATTTAAAATTTTAATTTTTTATATAATATTTTTATTTTATTTTATTTATTTTATTATAATTTTTTGTTACTCTTATTTTATTTTTTTATTTTATTTTGTTTCTATTAATTCTTTTTTCATTTTTTTAATTTTATTTTATAAAATTTTTTTAACTTTTTTTATTGATTTTATTTTTTTTATGTTAATTATTTTTATAAATTTTTTTATTTACATATTTTTTGTGTTATTTTATTTTTTAGATTTTATCGCAGGCTTTGGCGGTGGGAGTGAAATGAAAAAAATGTTAATGTTATAAAAGTTCATAGTAAGGGACTCTTTTCAATGTTAAAAGGTTCGGCGTTAGCAACATAACTTGACAAAAATAAATATAAGCGTTGCCTACATTTAGGCTATACTACATAAAATTGGAGCTGTATAGGCTATACTGTTAATAGGTTACGGCTGTACAACTTTGCAACTATTATAAGGAAAAAAAAAGCATTAAATAAATTTTTCGAAATGCAACCAGAAACGTCATACCAGCAAACATTCCGGACAGTATACAACGATGGACAAATAAAGATGTTGGAGGAGGAATATAGGAGGAGCATTTAGATTTCCAGCCAACGTAGGGGAGAATTGGCCGAAACACTAGGCGTTGGCGATAGGCAGATTATGTATTGGTTTCAAAATCGCCGTGTCAAGGAAAGACGCCTAGAGGAAAAAGCTGAGGCACAACGAAAAAGTGAGGAGCAAAAAAAAAATAAGTGAAATAAAAGAATTTTTAAAGGGTGAAAGGTCGTCTATTAAGCGGCGTCTCTTAGACGACATGGATGATATCCTGGAAGTGCTACAAAGGTATACACATCAACAGGAAACAAAATCATCGCCACCCCGAAAGCGACAACGAATCGAAATAATCGACCAACGGATTTTGTTTCCAGGAGCGCGAGACTGGAAAATAGTTGGCTGCAGCGAAACTAAGACACCGAAGCGTCACATTTTAAAAAGAATTCGCTTAGATAAAGGCGATAAAGAGCAGAGGGGGGACATTGAAATTTGGGTTTCTTTGTAGGGAGTTATAGTTTATGACATTTTTTATATATTTAAGAAAATTTTAGCTTTAGTGATTATTTGTAAGTTAGATATGTATTTTTGTATTCGATTTTTTCTATATTATATTAATTATATTTTATATTCCAAAGTATATACCTTTGTCTTCTTATTTAACATTTTGGTTACGGTTTTTCTATTTTAGGAGGTCTTTTGCAGGACACAGGCGGAGCAGAGACACGTTTTCCTGAAAGTCTTCAAAAAAAATTTTTCTATTTTTACTCGACAAATTTAAAAAAATTTCCATATTTTCGACATTTCATGGATGATTCATATGTAGAATTTACTTCTTATTCCGAATATGTAATCATTTCATTCGAAAGTAGAACATTTTTCAAGTTATCCTAAATATTCAGTTTCAAATTTTGTTGATAAATGTAACAAAAAGTTGAAAACTATCAACTTTACACTTTTTATATACATAATTTTAACTTATCTCAAAAACTGAAATTTCAAAATATCTCGAAACCGTTTTCACTTTTAAACCAAATGATTACATTTTTGGAATTAGCAAAAAATTCAACATAGAAATTATCTATCAAGGATATGGAAATTTCGGAAAAAGTTTTGATTGAGTAATTTCAATATAACAACATAGGCTAGCTAACTTTTTTTCGTTCAAGGACTTTTTATACCCAATTTACTATGTGGTACTACACCTTTTCAAGTTTATAATGAGAAACTGTAAGTTTATATTGAGAAAACAAAAGTTGATAATGAGAGAGTGTAAGCTCATATTGATATTGATATTTTCTCATTATCAACTTACATGTTCTTATTATCAGTTTACGTATTCTCAATATCAACTTTCATTTCCAAACTTCTGTTTTCTCAATATAAACTTGAAAAGGTGTAATATAAGGGTATTATAATTTTGTCCACATAACTGTACTACGTAATGGCACAAAATAATCGAGATAGATATAGAGTTCCATATATGAAACTTCCTAGGTTGAAAATAGGAATTCACTAAGGCATTTTCGTCCGTCGGTCCGTCTGTCCATGTACACGATAACTTGAGTAAAAGTTGACATATTTGCATACAATTTTGTATACAGATTACTTTCTGATGATAACCACGCCCCCTTCTTCGATATCGAAAATTTCAAAAATCACATAAATTGACATATCTCGGTAGCTTAAATGGCTAAAATGATATAATTTTATAGATGAGTCCCCCTGCTCATTCTCTTATTATTTTTCAATAAATTTTTTATAGTGAGCGTGACACCGCCCACTTTTAAGGAAGGCATTTTTAAAAATTCGACTGGTCGTAACTTTTAAACTGATTAGGATAGAATGATGAAATTTGGCACAAAGCATACTAGTAAACAAATAAACAAAAAAAAAAATAAAAAAAATGATATTGATACTGATAAAAAAAATTTAAATAATATAATAAATAAAAAAACAAATAAAAAAATAAAATAAAACAAAAGAAATTAAAAAAAAATAAAACAAAAATTAAAAAAAAATTATAAACATAAAATAAAGGAAAATTAAATTAAATTAAAAAAGAAATTAATAAAATAAAATATCATAAATTAAAAAAAACAAATGAAAAAACACTTACAAATAAACGAAAACTAAAAAAAAAAAACTTACACTGATACTGATAAAATAAAATAAAGTAAAATAAAAATAGAAAAAAATTTATAAACATAAAATAAAGAAAAATTAAATAAAATTAAATTAAATTAAAAAAAAATTCCCAATTCCCTAAACCGCAGTGGGTAACAATTACACCAAACACCTGTAGCCAGTTGTCAAAAGTCCACAAAAATTTTCAAAGTTCGTAATACATACATATATAGTGACGAATAATAAAAAATATAAATTTTTATAATTTTATTTTATTTTATTTTTTTTTTAATTAATTTAATTTTTCATTTTTATGTTTATAATTTTTTTTTCTACATTTATTTTATTTTATTTTTTCACTATCAGTATCATTTATTTTATTTTTCGTTTATTTGTTAATTATTATTTTTTAAGCTATTTAGATTTTATCGCAGGCTTTGGCGGTGGGAGTGAAATTAAAAAAATGTTGTGGGTCAGTTACATAAAACTTTATTTTGGCTTTACCTCAAACTTTGACTTTGACAGAAAAGTGCAGTATACGTATTTAAACCAAGCATGGCAAATTGGAGACCTCAAAGTTGAAGCGAGGTTGAAATTTGGCAAACTCTCAAATTTTGCTTGCTTTGCTTGCTTTGACAATCAGATGTTGATGACTTTGCTTCAATTAAAGAATAAAATGTTGGAGAAAATAATAATTAATTCATTTTTTCTTTATTAAATTAATAAATTAACTAAAACACTACGAATGCAAAGAAAAAAATGACGAAAACAAATGTATAAAAGAGAAGCGTCAAGGCGTTCATTGTAACATACCTCTGAAGTTGGACGCAAAGTTTTGAGGTAGCAAATGTCAGGCGAGGTTAACAAA
Organism: Campiglossa producta; assembly: GCA_964058755.1. Classification (NCBI taxonomy): domain Eukaryota; kingdom Metazoa; phylum Arthropoda; class Insecta; order Diptera; family Tephritidae; genus Campiglossa; species Campiglossa producta. The sequence goes on from CAXKVI010000005.1 coordinate 111,961,448, forward strand.
GCTTTATGTATTCGACCCTTTAATGTTATAAAAGTTCATAGTAAGGGACTCTTTTCAATGTTAAAAGGTTCGGCGTTAGCAACATAACTTGACAAAAATAAATATAAGCGTTGCCTACATTTAGGCTATACTACATAAAATTGGAGCTATACAGGCTATACTGTTAACAAGTTACGGCTGTACTGCTCTAAAGTCATAAATATGCGCATTGATTTTTCATAAATATTATAATTGCATAAGTTGATAAAAAGTGATATGCAATAGCTTTACCGCGGCAGTCCACGAGTGCCACACGTCCTTTATTTTGGTAATTCTTATTTATGATTATTTATTTTACTTATTTGCTTTTTATCTTCTATATATATAAAAATGAAATGGTGTTCAGTCATCACGCTAAAACTCGAAAACGGCGGAACCAAATTATATACTTCCTTTGGGGGGTTTGTTTTTTATTACCACGCGCAGGTAATAAAATTAAAACAAAATATTAGGGGGCGTGGTACCTCCCATACAATCTTATTAATTCCACCATATATTTATAGTTCACTTTTGTTTAGTTTCCATATTTTCATTCTGTGTTGAATTGGTTTTTGTCGTAGCTGCGTTTAATAAGACAAATTTTTCAGTAACAGATGTCGCTGCATGGTTCAACGCAGTGTTCAAATTGGGTCGTTTTTTTGGGTTTCATGCTAACGCATTAAAATGTTAAGAAGTTGCGTCGTTTTTTAATTTTTTTTTACGTATTACTATCTTGAATGCATATATCTTTTGTAATAATCAAAAAAAGCATTGTAGCCTTAAAATTGATTTAATGAATTTGGTATTAAACGAAAATTCTTTGGGGAATTTTTGTTTTAATAATGTGTATACCACGGATCTACGTGAAAGCGCACCGACATCTGTTGGTGAAGTCTTAAGGTACGGGTACACCTAGCGGCACGACGCGACGCGACCAAATAGTTGGCTATTTGCAGAGAACGTTGATTATTACGTTCTCTGCTATTTGATAAACATATTGTGTCGCGTCGTGTCGCGTGGTGCTACTGTCGCTAAGTGTACTCTGCTCCATAAGAACATATGCAAAGAATATTTGGTCGCGTCGTGTCGCATCGCTAGGTGTACCCTTAGCTTTATAGTGACCCGGACTGTTCCCGTGAGAAAGCGTAAGCCGAAGCGATATCTTAGAGAAGATTTTCTGGGTAATAAATGCGATGTTTTTGCAATTTTCCATTGGCAATTTTTGGAGACGAACACACATTAAGTTTGAAGTTTTGCTTAGGTGTTACTCTTCGTGTTGCAATCGAACATGCAAAATTTAATGCGTCTTGGTTTATTGGGATATAAATATATCTTATCTTACTAATACATAAAAACGTAAGTTTGTGACTGACAGTTAATATTTGTGGCTCTTTAACGTCTGAACCAATGCCCTAATCTTTACGAAATTTTGCACACAAATTCTTAGGAGTATAGAATCTGCAACAGGCACCATGAAATTTCGATATATTTATCGATAACAGTTATCGGTCAAAATGTAGTTTTACGTAAACATTGGAATATTCGCACAAAGTTGGTTCATTTCGATATATTTATCGATAAATCTAAAACCGGTCGAGTTTTTGAAATAAGGGATTTCTTAAATTTTAAGTTGAACGTCTAATAATACAATAGTGAAAGTTTCAAAGTTTCTTTCGACAAAATTTCGACTTTGACCAGCTATTGTTCAGCGGAGGTTTGGTCCACCCCTACATATTATACGTCGTTGGAAGCGCATTTTAATTTCCTTTCGAACGAGGAATCGCTGCGTCCATCGCTTTTGTAACATTGTCGAAAAGAATTTTTTGGATGAAGTGATACCTGAAAAAACACAAAATTAGCGATATCTCGAAAACCTACCATACAAAAATTCTTAAAAATATATTCAGAGCTCGACATGTCAGTGCCAATTCACCCATATATGTACATGAATAAGTTGGTATTTCTTTCAAATTAATTATTTGTAAACTAGTGTAATTGATCTTTCCACAATTTGGTGAACTTCGACAACCGAATTCTTATCTATGTAGAGATACATTATGTAGAGATACGTCCATATCCTGTTGTACCCGAATTCGACCTTGTGATATTAGAAATAATAGTATACCTGCTTGCACGTAGCTGTGTAGGGTTGATCTTGAAAATTTTCCACAAGTTTAAAAAACAATGCGATCGCCAATTTGTAAACAACATGTTTTGAGTCTGAGAACTCCATGAAAGGGTGGCAGATATGTACAAACATACATGCATGTAGAAATAGGTACCCGAGTATTCGACCACACGCACTAAGTGCTGGTCAGGTAGATACCTGCCCTTTGCCACACGTACCAGATGTCCTATAAAAGGACGCTGCTAATATCTCAAGTATTCATTAGCAAACAAACTTTGCAACTGTTATTAGGAAAAAATAGAAATAAATAAATTTTTCGAAATGCGACCAGAAACGTGATACCAGGAAACATTCCGGACAGTATACAACGATGGACAAATAAAGATGTTGGAGGAGGAATATAGGAGGAGCATTAACATTTCCAGCCATCGTAGGAGAGAATTGGCCGAAACACTAGGCGTTGGCGATAGGCAGATTATGTATTGGTTTCAAAATCGCCGTATCAAGGAAAGATGCCTAGAAAATATAGAGGAAAAAGCTGAGGCACAACGAAAAAGTGAGGAGGAAAAAAAAAAAGTGAAAAAAAAGAATTTTTGAAGGGTGAAAGGTTGTCTATTAAGCGGCGTCTCTTAGACGACATGGATGATATCCTGGAAGTGCTACAAAGGCATACACATCAACAGGAAACAAAATCATCGCCAACCCGAAAGCGTCAACGAATAGAAATAATCGACGACCGGATTTTGTTTCCAGGAGCGCGGGACTGGAAAATAGTTGCCTGCAGCGAAGCAGAGACACCGAAGCGTCGCGTTTTAAAAAAATAATATCTCAAGTATTCATTAGCAAAAAAAACTTTGCAACTGTTATAAGGAAAAAATAGCAATAAGTAAATTTTTCGAAATGCGACCAGAAACGTCATACCAGCAAACATTCCGGACAGTATACAACGATGGACAAATAAAGATGTTGGAGGAGGAATATAGGAGGAGCAAATACATTTCCAGCCAACGTAGGAGAGAATTGGCCGAAACACTAGGCGTTGGCGATAGGCAGATTATGTATTGGTTTCAAAATCGCCGTGTCAAGGAAGGATGCCTAGAAAATATAGAGGAAAAAGCTGAGGCACAACGAAAAAGTGAGGAGGAAAAAAAAAAGTGAAATAAAAGAATTTTTAAAGGGTGAAAGGTCGTCTATTAAGCGGCGTCTCTTAGACGACATGGATGATATCCTGGAAGTGCTACAAAGGCATACACATCAACAGGAAACAAAATCATCGCCAACCCGAAAGCGTCAACGAATAGAAATAATCGACGACCGGATTTTGTTTCCAGGAGCGCGGGACTGGAAAATAGTTGGCTGCAGCGAAGCAGAGACACCGAAGCGTCACGTTTTAAAAAAAATAATATCTAATATCTCAAGTATTCATTAGCAAAAAAACTTTGCAACTGTTATAAGGAAAAAATAGCAATAAATAAATTTTTCGAAATGCGACCAGAAACGTCATACCAGCAAACATTCCGGACAGTATACAACGATGGACAAATAAAGATGTTGGAGGAGGAATATAGGAGGAGCATTTACATTTCCAGCCAACGTAGGAGAGAATTGGCCGAAACACTAGGCGTTGGCGATAGGCAGATTATGTATTGGTTTCAAAATCGCCGTGTCAAGGAAAGACGCCTAGAGGAAAAAGCTGAGGCACAACGAAAAAGTGAGGAGCAAAAAAAATAAGTGAGACAAAAGAATTTTTAAAGGGTGAAAGGTCGTCTATTAAGCGGCGTCTCTTAGACGATATGGATGATATCCTGGAAGTGCTACAAAGGCATACACATCAACAGGAAAGAAAATCATCGCCAACCCGAAAGCGTCAACGAATAGAAATAATCGACGACCGGATTTTGTTTCCAGGAGCGCGGGACTGGAAAATAGTTGGCTGCAGCGAAGCAGAGACACCGAAGCGTCATGTTTTAAAAAATAATATCTAATATCTCAAGTATTCATTAGCAAAAAAACTTTTCAACTGTTTTTAGGAAAAAATAGAAATAAATAAATTTTTCGAAATGCGACCAGAAACGTCATACCAGCAAACATTCCGGACAGTATACAACGATGGACAAATAAAGATGTTGGAGGAGGAATATAGGAGGAGCATTTACATTTCCAGCCAACGTAGGAGAGAATTGGCCGAAACACTAGGCGTTGGCGATAGGCAGATTATGTATTGGTTTCAAAATCGCCGTGTCAAGGAAAGACGCCTAGAGGAAAAAGCTGAGGCACAACGAAAAAGTGAGGAGCAAAAAAAATAAGTGAGACAAAAGAATTTTTAAAGGGTGAAAGGTCGTCTATTAAGCGGCGTCTCTTAGACGACATGGATGATATCCTGGAAGTGCTACAAAGGCATACACATCAACAGGAAACAAAATCATCGCCAACCCGAAAGCGTCAACGAATAGAAATAATCGACGACCGGATTTTGTTTCCAGGAGCGCGGGACTAGAAAATAGTTGGCTGCAGCGAAGCAGAGACACCGAAGCGTCACGTTTCAAAAAATAATATCTAATATCTCAAGTATTCATTAGCAAAAAAAACTTTTCAACTGTTTTTAGGAAAAAATAGAAATAAATAAATTTTTCGAAATGCGACCAGAAACGTCATACCAGCAAACATTCCGGACAGTATACAACGATGGACAAATAAAGATGTTGGAGGAGGAATATAGGAGGAGCATTTACATTTCCAGCCAACGTAGGAGATAATTGGCCGAAACACTAGGCGTTGGCGATAGGCAGATTATGTATTGGTTTCAAAATCGCCGTGTCAAGGAAAGACGCCTAGAAAATATAGAGGAAAAAGCTGAGGCACAACGAAAAAGTGAGGTGGAAAAAAAAGTGAAATAAAGGAATTTTTAAAGGGTGAAAGGTCGTCTATTAAGCGGCGTCTCTTAGACGACATGGATGATATCCTGGAAGTGCTACAAAGGCATACACATCAACAGGAAACAAAATCATCGCCAACCCGAAAGCGTCAACGAATAGAAATAATCGACGACCGGATTTTGTTTCCAGGAGCGCGGGACTAGAAAATAGTTGGCTGCAGCGAAGCAGAGACACCGAAGCGTCACGTTTCAAAAAATAATATCTAATATCTCAAGTATTCATTAGCAAAAAAACTTTTCAACTGTTTTTAGGAAAAAATAGAAATAAATAAATTTTTCGAAATGCGACCAGAAACGTCATACCAGCAAACATTCCGGACAGTATACAACGATGGACAAATAAAGATGTTGGAGGAGGAATATAGGAGGAGCATTTACATTTCCAGCCAACGTAGGAGAGAATTGGCCGAAACACTAGGCGTTGGCGATAGGCAGATTATGTATTGGTTTCAAAATCGCCGTGTCAAGGAAAGACGCCTAGAGGAAAAAGCTGAGGCACAACGAAAAAGTGAGGAGCAAAAAAAATAAGTGAGACAAAAGAATTTTTAAAGGGTGAAAGGTCGTCTATTAAGCGGCGTCTCTTAGACGACATGGATGATATCCTGGAAGTGCTACAAAGGCATACACATCAACAGGAAACAAAATCATCGCCAACCCGAAAGCGTCAACGAATAGAAATAATCGACGACCGGATTTTGTTTCCAGGAGCGCGGGACTAGAAAATAGTTGGCTGCAGCGAAGCAGAGACACCGAAGCGTCACGTTTCAAAAAATAATATCTAATATCTCAAGTATTCATTAGCAAAAAAACTTTTCAACTGTTTTTAGGAAAAAATAGAAATAAATAAATTTTTCGAAATGCGACCAGAAACGTCATACCAGCAAACATTCCGGACAGTATACAACGATGGACAAATAAAGATGTTGGAGGAGGAATATAGGAGGAGCATTTACATTTCCAGCCAACGTAGGAGAGAATTGGCCGAAACACTAGGCGTTGGCGATAGGCAGATTATGTATTGGTTTCAAAATCGCCGTGTCAAGGAAAGACGCCTAGAGGAAAAAGCTGAGGCACAACGAAAAAGTGAGGAGCAAAAAAAATAAGTGAGACAAAAGAATTTTTAAAGGGTGAAAGGTCGTCTATTAAGCGGCGTCTCTTAGACGACATGGATGATATCCTGGAAGTGCTACAAAGGCATACACATCAACAGGAAACAAAATCATCGCCAACCCGAAAGCGTCAACGAATAGAAATAATCGACGACCGGATTTTGTTTCCAGGAGCGCGGGACTAGAAAATAGTTGGCTGCAGCGAAGCAGAGACACCGAAGCGTCACGTTTCAAAAAATAATATCTAATATCTCAAGTATTCATTAGCAAAAAAACTTTTCAACTGTTTTTAGGAAAAAATAGAAATAAATAAATTTTTCGAAATGCGACCAGAAACGTCATACCAGCAAACATTCCGGACAGTATACAACGATGGACAAATAAAGATGTTGGAGGAGGAATATAGGAGGAGCATTTACATTTCCAGCCAACGTAGGAGAGAATTGGCCGAAACACTAGGCGTTGGCGATAGGCAGATTATGTATTGGTTTCAAAATCGTCGTGTCAAGGAAAGACGCCTAGAGGAAAAAGCTGAGGCACAACGAAAAAGTGAGGAGCAAAAAAAATAAGTGAGACAAAAGAATTTTTAAAGGGTGAAAGGTCGTCTATTAAGCGGCGTCTCTTAGACGACATGGATGATATCCTGGAAGTGCTACAAAGGCATACACATCAACAGGAAACAAAATCATCGCCAACCCGAAAGCGTCAACGAATAGAAATAATCGACGACCGGATTTTGTTTCCAGGAGCGCGGGACTAGAAAATAGTTGGCTGCAGCGAAGCAGAGACACCGAAGCGTCACGTTTCAAAAAATAATATCTAATATCTCAAGTATTCATTAGCAAAAAAACTTTTCAACTGTTTTTAGGAAAAAATAGAAATAAATAAATTTTTCGAAATGCGACCAGAAACGTCATACCAGCAAACATTCCGGACAGTATACAACGATGGACAAATAAAGATGTTGGAGGAGGAATATAGGAGGAGCATTTACATTTCCAGCCAACGTAGGAGAGAATTGGCCGAAACACTAGGCGTTGGCGATAGGCAGATTATGTATTGGTTTCAAAATCGCCGTGTCAAGGAAAGACGCCTAGGAAATATAGAGGAAAAAGCTGAGGCACAACGAAAAAGTGAGGTGGAAAAAAAAGTGAAATAAAGGAATTTTTAAAGGGTGAAAGGTCGTCTATTAAGCGGCGTCTCTTAGACGACATGGATGATATCCTGGAAGTGCTACAAAGGCATACACATCAACAGGAAACAAAATCATCGCCAACCCGAAAGCGTCAACGAATAGAAATAATCGATGACCGGATTTTGTTTCCAGGAGCGCGGGACTGGAAAATAGTTGGCTGCAGCGAAGCAGAGACACCGAAGCGTCACGTTTTAAAAAAATAATATCTAATATCTCAAGTATTCTTTAGCAAAAAAACTTTGCAACTGTTATAAGGAAAAAATAGCAATAAATAAATTTTTCGAAATGCGACCAGAAACGTCATACCAGCAAACATTCCGGACAGTATACAACGATGGACAAATAAAGATGTTGGAGGAGGAATATAGGAGGAGCAAATACATTTCCAGCCAACGTAGGAGAGAATTGGCCGAAAGACTAGGCGTTGGCGATAGGCAGATTATGTATTGGTTTCAAAATCGCCGTGTCAAGGAAAGACGCCTAGAAAATATAGAGGAAAAAGCTGAGGCACAACGAAAAAGTGAGGAGGAAAAAAAAAAGTGAAATAAAAGAATTTCTAAAGGGTGAAAGGTCGTCTATTAAGCGGCGTCTCTTAGACGACATGGATGATATCCTGGAAGTGCTACAAAGGCATACACATCAACAGGAAACAATATCATCGCCAACCCGAAAGCGTCAACGAATAGAAATAATCGACGACCGGATTTTGTTTCCAGGAGCGCGGGACTGGAAAATAGTTGGCTGCAGCGAAGCAGAGACACCGAAGCGTCACGTTTTAAAAAAATAATATCTAATATCTCAAGTATTCATTAGCAAAAAAACTTTGCAACTGTTATAAGGAAAAAATTTTTCGAAATGCGACCGGAAACGTCATACCAGCAAACATACCGGACAATATACAACGATGGACAAATAAAGATGTTGGAGGAGGAATATAGGAGGAGCAAATACATTTCCAGCCAACGTAGGAGGGAATTAGCCGAAACACTAGGCGTTGGCGAGAAGCAGATCATGTGTTGGTTTCAAAATCGCCGTGTAAAGGAAAGACGCCTCGAAAATATAGAGGAAGCTGAGGCACAACGAAAAAGTGAGGAGCAAGAAAAAATAATTGAAATAAAAGAATTTTTAAAGGATGAAAGTTCGGCTATTAAGCGGCGACATTTAGACGACATGGATGATATCCTGGAAGTGCTACAAAGGCACACACATCAAAAGTTAACAACATTATCGCCACCCCGAAAGCGTCAACGAATCGAAATAATCGACCAACAGATTTTGTTTCCAGTAGCGCGGGACTGGAAAAGAGTTGGCTGCAGCGAAGCAGAGACACCGAAGCGTCACATTTTAAAAAAAATTCGCTTGGATACCGAGAATAAAGAGCAGATGGGGGAAATTGAGATTTGGTTATATTTTTAGGGGATTTATAATTTATGACATTTTTTATATTTTTAAGAAAATATGTAAATTTTAGCTTTAGGTATTATTTGTAAGTTGGATATGTATTTTTGTATTCGATTTTTTCTATATTATATTAATTATATTTTATATTCCAAAGTATATACCTTTGTCTTCTTATTTAACATTTTGGTTAGGGTTTTTCTATTTTAGGAGGTCTTTTGCAGGACACAGGCGGAGCAGAGACACGTTTTCCTGAAAGTCCTCAATAAAAATTTTTCTATTTTTACTCGACAAATTTAAAAAAAATTTCCATATTTTCGACATTTGATGGATGATTCATATGTAGAATTTACTTCTTATTCCGAATATGTAATCATTTCATTCCAAAGTAGAACATTTTTCAAGTTATCCTAAATATTCAGTTTCAAATTTTGTTGATAAATGTAACAAAAGTTGAAAACTATCAAGCTTACACTTTTTATATACATAATTTTAACTTATCTCAAAAACTGAAATTTCAGCAAAAACTTCAACATAGAAATTGTGTATCAAATGTCAAGGATATGGAAATTTCGGAAAAAGTTTGATTGAGTACTTTCAATATAACAACTAGCCTATGCTAACTTTTTTTCGTTCAAAGACTTTTTTATACCCAAGGTACTAGTACTAGTATAAGGGTATTATAATTTTGTCCACATAACGGTACTACGTAATGGCACAAAATAATCGAGATAGATATAGAGTTCCATATATGAAAGTTCTTAGGTTGAAAAGAGGAATTCACTAACAGAACCATGTTCGTCCGTCGGTCCGTCTGTCCATGTACACGATAACTTGAGGAAAAGTTGACATATTTGCATACAATTTTGTATACAGATTACTTTCTGATGATAACCACGCCCCCTTTTTCGATATCGAAAATTTCAAAAATCACATAAATTGACCTATTTCGGTAGCTTAAATGGCTAAAATGATATAATTTTATAGATGAATCCCCCTTCTCATTCTCTTATTATTTTTCCATACATTTTTTATAGTGAGCGTGGCACCGCCCACTTTTAAAGAAGGCATTTTTAAAAATTCTACTGGTCGTAACTTTTAAACTGATTAGGATAGAATGATGAAATTTGGCACAAAGCATACTAGTAAACAAATAAAAAAAAAAAATAATGTTATAAGTTTGTGGTCATTAATTTGAGAATCTTTGAAACTTTTGGTGGACTTTTGACCGTTTGGGAATAATTTTTCTTAAATTATTCTATGTTTTTATTATTAGTGAACAAGATGGAAAAGTAACAACAATTACAAGCTACCATGATTACGTAATTTCGGCCTTACTCAAGGGCACTTATCAAATGGCTTTGTGTTTAGAAATTTTTCATCACCTTTTGTTGGTCATCGAACCAAGAACCAAGAGGATTAGGAATTTCTAAGCCCGCAGTGTGTACCTCTTACACCAAGCTGCGTTGAAATTATTGCCAGCTTATATCCATCATGTTCACTTAGTATGTATTCATTTTATTTGTTTTTTGTTTTTATACTACCTTATCGACAACTAGAGCGACATCAATTGGCCGCAATAATAAAAACATAGAATAATTTAAGAAAAATTATTCCCAAACGGTCAAAAGTCCACCAAAAGTTTAAAAAAAAAATAATAATAATAATAAAATTAAAAAAAAAAATATAAACATAAAATTAAATTAAATTAAAAAAGAAATGAATAAAATAAAATAAAATATCATAAATTAAAATAACCAAAAAAACTTACAAATAAACGAAAAAAAAAAATAAAAATAGAAAAAAAAAATTATAAACATAAAATAAAGCAAAATTAAATTAAAAAATTCCAATTCCCTAAACAGCAGTGGGTAACAATTACACCAAACACCTGTAGCCAGTTGTCAAAAGTCCCCAAAAATTTTCAAAGTTCGTAATACATACATATATACCCTACTAGACAGTGTTTTTACATTCATTCAGCTTTGTAATGTTGCCTTTGAAAACGTGATAGAAATTCGTGATGTAAATATAAAACAGCTGATATTTACTTCACGATTTTCTATCACGTTTCCAAAGGCAACATTACAAAGCTGACTGAATGTCAAAAGACTGTCTAGCAGGGTAGTGACGAATAATAAAAAATATAAATTTTTAAAATTTTACTTTATTTTATTTAATTTTTTTTGTTAACTAAATTAATTTAGTTTTTCTTTAGAAAATTTTCATGGACTATTTGACCGATCGAATAATTTATTTTAAATTATTCTATTTTTGTTATTAACGAACAAACTGAGCAACAACTCACAACCAACAATACGAGCTACCGTGATTGCAATTTCGTTCTTGCTAAGGAACTAGACGTACGGCTTTGTATTTGCATTTCCATTTTTCCCTTATAGTGGTCATTAAACCGAGGAGAAATTAAGAATTTCTAACCGCAGCGTGTCATACTAGTTACACCAACACTGCTTGTTTGATTTCGTGGGATAATTGCTACAATATTCGTTAATACCTGTATATTTTTGATGTTATTCTTTTGTTGCATATGTATGAATACATATCTCTTTGCCTCTTTAGATCACACAGCAGCGACATCTGTAGCTTGCGATGTGTGACTAGGGCTTTTAAGCTGCTCAGTTTGTTCGTTAATAAGAAAAATAGAATAATTTAAAAAAAAGTTATTCGATCGGTCAGATAGTCCATGAAAATTTTCTACTGTACCATAACATGACCATAACATCAAGCTTTCATATTCTAGCCAAGGACCCTTGGCGCTGTAAAAATCGTAACAGAGGATGCAGCTTAAAAGCCCTAGTCACACATCGCAAGCTACAGATGTCGCTGCTATGTGATCTAAAAAGGCAAAGAGATATGTATTCATACATATACAACAAAAAAATAAAATCAAAAATATACAGGTATTACGAATATACTAGCAATTATCTCAAACAAGCAGTGTTGGTGTAACTAGTATGACACGCTGCGGTTAGAAATTCCTAATTTCTTTTCGGTTCAATGTTGCTCAGTTTGTTCGTTAATAACAAAAATAGAATCATTTAAAATAAATTATTCGATCGGTCAAATAGTCCATGAAAATTTTCTACTGTACAATAACATGACCATAAAATCAAGTTTTTCTTTTTTATGTTTATACTTTTTTTCTACTTTTATTTTATTTTATTTTATCAGCATCATAATTTATTTTATTTTTCGTTTATTTGTTAATTTTTTTCTTTAAGCTATTGCATAGATTTTATCGCAGGCTTTGGTGGTGAGAGTGAAATGAAAAAATGTTAATGTTAAAAAAGTTCGTAGCAACGGGCTTGATAAAAATAAATATAAACGTTGCCTACATTTAGGCTATACTACTTTTCATAAATGATGACATGTATGGATGAAGGGGATATGCCGCATTTTTAGTGAAACGAGAAAATTGACTTTAAAGTTTTGCTTAAGCATTTGAGGTTTTTTCAAAGCCATAAAAGATGTTGCATAATATGCAATAAAAAGCATAAGTTTATATTTAGTGTTTTATATGAAAAAACGGAACATACCCCCTTCTTCCACAACTCATATTGAAAAGTTGTGTACATACCCCCTTCATCCATGAATTATCTTCTACAATTTTCACGATAGCCAAGTTCTGATAAGACAGATATGTATAAAAACTATTCACCAATGCCAAAAACAGAAATGGAGTGAGAATGCGACATACCCCCTTCATCCATGCATGTCTTCAAATATTATAATTGCATAAGTTGATAAAAATTGATATGCAATAGCTTTACCGCGGCAGTCCCGAGTGCCGCGCGTCCTTTTTTATATATTTTATTTTATCTTATAATTTTTTTTTATTATTATTTTTTATTTTTTTTTATTATTAATTTTGTTTCTTTTATTTTTCTTATTTTTTTATTCATTTTATATATATTTTTTTATTTTTTATTTTTTTTACTTACATATATTTGGTTTGGCCGAGTCACTTATATCTGTCTTAATGCATTTGTATTACACATTACTGTATATGCTAATATAGTTTCTAGAATGAATATTTATGACTGTCTTAAATTGTTATGAAATAAACAGCTATTTGTAGATATCTGACGAGTATAGGATATCCTTGAAACATATTCAAACATATCTCCTTATGTAAAATCTCACTCGCATATGTCCCAGACAAAAGCTTTCAAGCAATTCAAAGGTACACGTAGTCATACACTCTCAAACAAACACACGTATTCAAATATTTGTATAGCCTTTCGTTATACGCTTTGTCGCAAAATGTTTCGGCAAATTGTCAGACAACCCAACAATTTTGCACAATTAATAGTATAACTCAATTAGTGATAGCAGCGGCCACAATTACCTGCCCACCGCCCCCTGGAATATCCCAAGAATATAGCTGGCGTGTGACAGAAGAGGTGGCACGACGACCAGTCAAACAAAACGCCTTCATTGTCAATTTACAAATTTGCTGCTTTGTACCTACCTTCACTCAATTTGTGCACGCATACATTCACACCAATATATATGTAAATGTAGGTTTGTATGTATGTTGTTGAGTGCTGTAGATGACAGTATCTAGCGGATATGAGCGCAATACAAATAGTTCTACGATGTCAAATTTCTAGATACATAATTGTATAAACAAAGAACAAAAGCATCAACAGAAATGTAGCAGCGGCGGAGAAGGAAACAACTTGGCTTGAAAAGTTACGAAAGCTTGTATTTAAAGGTCAATGGAGGTAAACTCATCGTCGTCGTGGGTCGTTTATTAAAATTTCAAATTATCCACTTAGAGGCTTATTTAATTAATAAGTTACTCGCAAAGATTTTTGATTAACATAATGATAGTGAAGAGGTAACCCTTACAAATATAGAGTAGCGAGTGTAAGCAAATGTTGAAATAATTCATTGTTTGTATCCGTACTTTCACAAAGGTGCTGTGATTTTCTAACCCTTAGTCACAGAGTCATAGAGTAGGTTGTGACGTTTTGCTTTGGTAATAAATGGACTGTGCTGTTGTTTTAGTTTTAATTCCCAAGTTCATTTGTCAACTCAAAATTATCTTTTAGCATATTTTAGGTTGCTTTTCCGGTTCATATAGGGAGTTAATTAGCTATGAAAGTTAGTATAATTGTCACAAAAAGACTAAACAATGTACCTATGTTGATTCTCATTATAGAGTTTATTTGACACTTTTTATGGCGCTATGGCAATGTGAGTTTCGAAAAATTATTCGGTATTGGGTTTGGACTTAAAAATGGTCAGAGGTGAAGTCGATAAAAAATTGGTAGATTTTTGTTAAGTTTAAAAAAATTTTCATTAAATAGTCACAGCTTTTTCTCAGCGAATAAATTTGTATAGTGGAAGGATGTTATGATTTCGCAGCAATTCTTTATCTAGCCATAGCTCGAACCCTTACAGTAAAGTGAACACGGTAGTATTCATCATTCAATTCATTTACCATTATATTTAGCCTACGGTTTTTGCCTCCATTCTACTTAGTAACGACACCCGGTTACGCGCATTTTCTCTTCTTATATTCGGGAGTGCATTGGTGGCACCGTCCACTTTTGAGGGAGACATTTTTGAAAATTCGACTGGTCCTAACTTTAAAACTGACTCCTGCAAAAGAATAGTCAGCAAGAACTGGGGCTTAAAACCAAAACTAATGATGTGGCTCTACACAGCAGTCGTAAGACCCATACTATCGTAAGGCGCGCTAGATTATTGGCCGGCCCTAGACAAACAATACAACATCAATAACCTAAACAAGATACAACGGGCAGCATTCGGAGGCGTAACGGGTGCACTTAGATCCTGCCCGACAGACGCACTTAACATCATCATCCTAGACCAATTACCGCTAGACATGCACATTCGTGTAACGGCCACTGGAGCAGCACTGAGGGTTGGGGCGTCCGAGTGCTGGAATGCGAAACAGTATGGCCACAGTGGCATCTTAAACAGGTTTTCAAACGAAAACCTAACATTATACTAGCTCTCGCCTTCCTTGAAATTTGACAAGAACTATGAAGTGCACTTCCCATCAAGAGGCGAATGGAGAGATGGTAGCGCTTGTAAGCAGAGGATAATCTCGCTCTTCACGGACGGGTCCAAAATGAACTGCAGCATAGGGGCAGGGGTCTTCTCTGAGCAATTGCAAGTCGCTCATTCCTACCGTCTCCCGGACTCGGCCAGCATCTTCAAGGCAGAAGTAATTGGTATCGAGAAAGCCTGTGGACACCAAATCGGAGAGTCAATTGAAGGGAGGGAGATACGCATATACTCAGACAGTTAAGCAGCGCTAATGGCGCTCGACTCGCCGATTACTTCCTCTAAGACCGTCAGTGACTTCAATAGGTCGCTTAGGTCAGCAGCAAATTTCGCGAAAATTAAACTTGTCTGGTTTCCGGGTCACAGGAACCTTGAGGACAACGAGAAAGCGGATGAACTGGCCAGGACAGGGGCATCAGCAGACAACTCGGAAGTAGTTTGTGTGCTCCGCCCACTCACAGCAATCAAAAGTGACATACATAACAAATACAAGGCTATGGCCATTCGTAGGTGGTACTCTTCAGATAAATAGCTGTAGGATTGTCAAACAAAAGTGGCCTAACTACAACAGGAGCAGAACCGAGAGTCTGCTATACAGATCGCTTCCCGACCACACCCACTTTTGATATGGAAACATTCGAAAATCACATAAGTTGACATACATAATAACGGTAACGGAAGTGGCTAAAATGAGAAATGGTAGGTAAATCCCCCTAGAGCCTATGCCATTGACAAGCATGGTATTATTATCCCGTTCTGAAAACTACGGCTGGGTATTTAATGTTCGTTTTACCCGAACTTAGACTTCGTTACTTGTTTTTTGATAGAACAATCCTTCGCGTAAGTTGGGACCGTGACGACTGCGGCAATGTCGACGGCGTATTCTGCTAACTGTTGTTGTTGTTGTTGTTAACAATGCATTGCCCTGTCTAGAGTGTATGATCATTCCGAAGATCTTCATCAAGCTCTTCTAAGGGGAGTCCAAGGAAACGTGCAGTTTCAACAGGGTTTGTCCAGAGGGACAGAGGGGTTAGAAGAGTAGGTTCAAATGAACAATTGAAGAGATGTAGAGTATCATGTGGGGTCCTACCACATGCAGGGCATGTGTTTGAGATTGTGTCATTAAGTCTGGACAAGTAGGAGTTTAACCTTACACTATATCCAGACCTAAGCTGTGCCAGGGTAACTCTTGTCTCCCTTGGTAAGGTGCGTTCTTCTTCAGCAATATCCGGTGGAGGACTGTTCAGAACGGGGTTCACAGGTAGAGATCCGACAAAAGTATCTACCGACTCGGTGTGGATGTCGGTTAGAGCCCGCTTATGATTCTGCAGATCAAACGGCAAGGTAATATGATGCCGGATCTCATCATAATGTTTACGGAGATGTTTCCTTATGTCTCTCGGGGGCGGATCTATGTCCAAAAGATGACGGTTTGGATGTGCTGGCTTGTGGCAGTTCAGAAGGAATTGCTTGCTCAGCATTTCCGCATGCTCTTTTACATTGAGCAGTTTTGCCTCCTGATGGAGGTGAGACTCGGAAGACATGAGGAGACATCCCGTAGCAGTTCTGATGGCAGTATTTTGGCAGACTTGTAACTTCGTCCAGTTGGTGTTATTTCTGTAACCCTGTTTCTGCTAACTGTCGGAAATTCGTGTTAAGATTTAATGGCATTCCATAGGTCAGAACAAAGTATTAAAGCATCTGCTGCTCTAATTACTCCACTAGCAGAACATGGAACCTAGCGAAAAATGCTTAATAATAACGACTCGGGAATTCAACTGGTCAAGCCCAGCTTTTCCTGGACGAGGGCGTGTTTGGTGGTCCAGCAAGTACTAGGTCTATAGCGCAATCTTTCTAACCAGGTATTACGTACACCCAAGCACTTTCTTCAACAGAAATACGACTGTGCAGCAAAATTCAAGTTTTTGGAAACCCCCACCCGTGGCATACAGATGTTCCATAGGGCGAAAAGTTGGGGTACAGCAAGTTAATAAGAAGACAAAATTGAAAAATTGAAAAAAAAAAAAATTGTACTATTTACTACCAATTTCTGTAAAAAATACCCTCTGGAGGGAAAACAATAGGGTGTCTCGAAAAATCATACTTCATATTCGGCTTTAGAAACCGATGAGAAACCCTCTGAGATTTTTGTTGGCTGTTGTACAGTGTAATTAGCTGTTTCTCTTGTTCTTGTTTGCTAATTTTTTACGTTGCAGCAATTTTCTGAGTTTTCGCTAAGAAATATTACCCCATTTACATAATTGTTGCAAGGATAAGTTGTTTAGCTTAGAATGAGGTCGTCATATTTCTACAGGCTAAGTTTTCCTATAAATGATTCGCATTAAAGTGCTGAAGAAAATTGGTTAAAAATCCGTGATGTTCAATTGATTTTCTTCAAGTGCTTTATATCGATACCATTATTTGTTTACTCTTCCTGCTAACGTTTTTCCCTGCATACATATGTGTATTGAAGCAAAAATTTACTTATCGCCTGAAAACATACTAAACGCAACAAACCAAACGCAGCCAACACTTCTCAACAAATAAAGTGCTCGTAATTAAGGCGTATCACCTGCATATGACATGTCATAGCAAAGCGACATCTGATGGTGGAACATGCGGGCGAGTGTGGTGAACTTTAACTGAATTCAAGAGAAAACTGGAAGTAGTTCGCGTTCTCTTTTCATTATATATGTAAATTTATATAATCATTCTACTTTAAATGTCATACTCTCGGCGCAGGTATATTTTGAAAGATAAATCCAGAGCACTTTGGAGCGCAGCCTCCTAAACGTATGCTACTGTACTGGTAGTGATGGCAACAGCGAGGAGTTGCATGCTGCGCTCTCACTAGAATACATGTTCTCCAAAAATGGTCTGCTTTGCGCTCTTGGTTTAAGAATAGAGTGCAAAAAACGAATGCTTTCGTAAGTCGTGGTTGATTAAGTTTTTATTTTATATCGTTTTTGATTTTTATACGATTATTATTGCCACATGGTAAATAAATTGTTCGCGGGAAAATATCGGCATACCTATGTATATATGTTGAGTACATATTTTTCAAACGTTTTCATTTGCTATTTTTCAACTTCAACCTATTTTCCTGCCTACCAAGAAATTTTAGTAGGTACTACAAAAGGCTTTGAGGTATGCAATAAAATTAAATGTAATGCATTAAAAAACCATTTCATGTGAAAGCATTCATACAAAAGCAAGCATTTTACGTTAACTGTGTCAACTGAATTACTCATTCTTACGCTAAATTAAATAAAAACACAACAGATTATGCAGGATTAAAAGATGACAGCACAAAATATAGGTCACTGGCACAGAAAAAATAATCACAACATACAATGTTGCAAGCGAGCGAGCACCAAACGTGCAACAACGCAGGGACATAAACGCACACATGCATACCAACGCACGCACACACACACATTTGCAAGCAATGTGTGCATTCAAGCAGCAGCAATTATGTTTCTAGCATTTTGTTATTGTTTATCTGTTGTTGACACTACTGACAGGCCGTTCTCGGTAGTACTCACATCTGTGAGTGGTAGCAACAGCAATAGCAGCAGCAACTGCAGCTTTAACGGTATTACTGCCGATGCTTGTCATGAATTACTACATACTTTCAGGCGTAAGCTCATGTATCACCTTGGTGGGATGGTAAGTTAATTTTTCATGCATCACTTGGTCGGTTTATTACAGATTTTCGAGGCACATAGAGAAATTTGGGAGTGCATATACATTAGACTGTTCTAAAAAAAAAAAAATTTTACATACCAGGGAGAAATGTTACCTTCTTCAAATTAAACAGAGGAATATTTTAAAGCTGTTTTCATTTTTATTATTAAATTGCTACTTGGAGTAAAATTGCAATGCATCGTCCAGCGATGGTGATTATGATTCAAATCGAACAATGAATTTCAGCAGTTTGTTTAGTTGCTATGATCAGTTTTTCGGAATCTAGACCCTAAATTTTGGTTAAATGCTGAGAAATATTTTCTTCAATCTTATATTTTTCTTTCACCAAATGCACTTGGTTTTCTCAAAATCAAAAATATGGGTTTCTAAAGGAAATTGACTACTGGATCTGAATCTGTCATAAAAATTTTAAAGCGGTGCGAAGTCCGAGCTGAAGACTAAATAGAAAAACCTCAAAAATCGAATGAAATATTTTAAAAAATATTCCAATATAAGTTCAAAAATGCTCTAGATATCCCCAAAATTCTGGAAAAAATGTTCTTAAAATAATCAATTGATTTATTTTTATTTTTTTTGTTTTTCATGGTTCTCGAAGAAGTTTTACCTCTACAGCGACTCAAAACGTTTATTGCTATTGAGTCTAATTAGCTTTTCTATAGGGGCGTCTAATAAAAAATAGATTTCATTAAATAAAACTTTGTGACATCCAAAAATTCCATTTATCACCTTTACTAAATTTTTTATTTCGTTTTGTATAACAAAAAAGTTGGTTATTACATCAAATGCAAATTTATGCAGAAAAACACAAAAAAAAAAAGTTCCATGAAATGTCTCTTCCTTGGTCGGCAACACAGGCACTTTTCAACAGAAAGTGACCAACTCGCGCATATTTACATTTGATTAGAATGCAAATTTGTTCCTCATATATTAAAACTTTTAACAAATTTTAAGTTGACGCTCACCAAAATAAAGCATGTAGAGAACTGAAACTAATTTAAAACTGTGACAAAAGGTGTTAGAGGGTGTTGAGGGAGCATTATTTTCCTTTTCTTTCCACTACTTTACTGGATTAAATTAAATTTTTTTATTTCATTTTATTTTAAATAAATAAAATTAAAAAAAAAATGCAAATTTAATTTAATTTAATTTAATTTAATTTTATTTTATTTTATTTAATTTAATTTAATTTTATTTTATTTTATTTTATTTTATTTTATTTTATTTTATTTTATTTTATTTTATTTTATTTTAGTTTATTTTATTTTATTTTATTTTATTTTATTTTATTTTATTTATTTTATTTTATTTTATTTTATTTTATTTTATTTTATTTTATTTTATTTTATTTTATTATATTTTATTTTATTTTATTTTATTTTATTTTATTTTATTTTATTTTATTTTATTTTATATTATTTTATTTTATTTTATTTTATTTTATTTTATTTTATTTTATTTTATTTTATTTTATTTTATTTTATTTTATTTTATTTTATTTTATTTTATTTTATTTTATTTTATTTTATTTTATTTTATTTTGTTTTATTTTATTTTATTTTAATTTATTTTATTTTATTTTATTTTATTTTATTTTATTTTATTTTATTTTATTTTATTTTATTTTATTTCATTTTATTTTATTTTATTTTATTTTATTTTATTTTATTTTATTTTATTTTATTTTATTTTATATTATTTATATTATTTTATTTTATTTTATTTTATTTTATTTTATTTTTTATACGTATACATATTTTGTTTTTAGTGTATTTAATTTTTATTTTTCTGATTTTTTTTTATTTAATTTAATTTTTATTTGTTTTTTATTTACTATTTTTTTATTTCATTGCATTGTTGAAAATATAAAATCGCGTATACGCAATGGTGTACCAACAATCGTATAATGTAACATTTCAAATGAAATAAATGAAATAATTTACATAAAAAAATTAAATTCAAGCGATAAAACATCAGAAAAGTATTGGAATAAAAACAGCCATTAGTAAAACGTAGAACAAACAACAAAAAAGCTAAATCTGTTAATGTGGTTTCGACGAAATTGAGAGCTTGAATGCGCTGCACTTGTTTTCCAGCTGTTTTGATCAACTGAAGCGCACTATGTGGTCTGCTAATTTGCTGCTTCAACATCGAAAAAACATATGTACTTTAAAGTTTTTTCTTTGTTAATTCCTACAACATTTTTGTTATATTGTGGGTGTTGTTTTGTATTTGTTTTCTGGCCAATGTTTATTTAACAACACAAATGAACCACAAACACAAAATAAGCGCCAGCAAGCAACAAATGCGCATGGAGACACAAAAACACACACAGACAAGCAAACAAGCAACTAATACAGCATGTTAACCAAATAACAACAATAACAGCAGCGAAAAACATTTATCCAACGGAAAGCAATAGAAAAATTGGTCAAATTAAAAAACATATAAAAACAAAGAACAAAATGAAACACGCCATCATAGACACAACATTGAATTTGGCTACAAAATATACACAAAAACAAATAAACAACAATAGCAAATTGCTGCCTAAAATTGTGCAACTCGTTTTCCGCCCATTCAAGCCATTTCATTCGCAGTCATTTTCGTTGTATTTATTGTTTGGCTTTGTTTCTTTTTTTTTTTGCTGAGCGTAATGAAAGTTCTATTTAATCTATTTTTTCACATTCGCGTTTATATATAAATATATAAATGTACATATGTATGTGCGTGTGCAAAGCTGTGTGGTGTTAGTGTATTTTCGGTGTTGTTCATTTCTGCTATTTTGCGTCAGACTTTCCAAAGTATTTTTTTATGGGAAAAAAATTATATTTTCAGCCTATTACCCATTTACAGCAGTTTCCGTTTTTTGGCTGCAATATTTTGTTGGTCGGTTTGCTGGCGAAATTGTTTTAGCGTGAAATGTTAATTTGCATAAAAATTCCGTTTGGTGTTTGGCCGCATGAATTTACAAGCATATTTCGTCGTAATGCATGCTGATGTTTTGTAGTTTTTGGTTATGGCAGAAATATTTGAAAGTAATGGGATATGTTTTTAAATAACAGAGTTTATTTTTTAATCGCAAGCTTATTTTTATTTATTTTATTTATTTAGTTTTTAGTTATTGTTGTTATTGGTTATTATATTTACGAACTTTGAAAATTTTGTGGACTTTTGACCAGTCGAATAATTTTATCAAATTATTATTTTGAGTTCTAACCAAAACAAGTTGAAAAATGCTACAAACAATACCAACTACGATGATTGCAATTTCGATCTTGTTGAAGGATCTTGTCAAACCGCTTTGTATTGTTGCTTAGAAATTGTTCATCACCTTTACTGGTCATCGAACCAAGGAGAAAAGATTAGGAATTTCTAAACCGAAGTGTGTAACTATTAATGTGCCTACGGGAAATTGCAGCAATATTTTCATCTATTTTTTCTTGTTATTTCTATTTAACAATTTTATTCTTACCTAAGTGCACATACCCAAAGCGACATTCTGTTGCTATTTAGGTATGGCTAGGATTTCTTGTACGCATTAGCTAAACCTTAGCTTTATTCATGGTAGTGGTTTAAAAATTCCTAATCTCCTCTCCTTGGATCCAGTAAAAGTGATGAAAAATTTCTAAGCAACAATACAAAGCGGTTCGACAAGATCCTTCACTAAGATCGAAATTGCGCTCATCGCAGGTGGTATTTTTTGTAGCATTTTTCAACTTGTTTTCGCCAAAAATCAGAAGAATAATTGGATAAAATTATTGGACTGGTCAAAAGTCGACACAATCTTCAAAGTTCATTTTATTTTATTTTTTATTTTTTGTTTTAATTTTATTTTTTTTATTTCATTTTATTTTTTTATTTTATTTCATTTTATTTTTTATTTTATTTTATTTTATTTTCTTTTCTTTTTTCTTTTATTTTTTTATTTATTTATTTTTTTAATTTTTTTTTTTTTCATATTTTTTTTCTTTTATTTATTTTTTTTTTTTTTCATTGTACATGTATTTTATTTTTTATTATATTTAATTTTTTTATTGTTTTTTATTTTAGTTCTTTTTTCTTCCCTTTTTTCAAAATAAACACAATAATTAGCAACACTCTCACTCAACACTCAAGTTTACTTAGCTGTAATAAAATTTACAACATTTACTGACGAAGAAGTAATGGTAATATCCATAATTACTACTCAAAGGAACATGTATCTTCACTTTTAATATGATTGATGCAAGGAAAAGCGGGGGCATTCCACAAATGCTTGCTAATTCACACCCATGCAGACAAGTTTAATTTACTGTAATTTTAAGTAAAGCGTATGTACATATGGGTCATTGCATGCCAAATCGACAAATTTTTTACCCTACCCCCTTCGATTTCGCTAAAAATTTGGTATCCTTTTCTACCCCCAGAAATACATTTTCAGAATTTTTTCACATTTTTTTCCCGAAATCAAAAAAAGTTATGAACTTTATAAAAAACGTTTTTTTTAAATACTGTAACTTTTTCAAAAATGAACCGTTTGTGATCATTTTTTTTTTTAATTTTTTGTTTTTAAATGTAGTTTTCGGAAAAAAATAAAAACAATTTTAAAAGCCCAGATACATATACATATGTATATATTTTTTTTTTTTTCGAAAAATAGTCCGACCCTAAATGAGCCAAGTTTAAAAAAAATTTTTTTTCAATCAATTATGTAGTTTATTTATCTGGGCTTTTAAAATTGTTTTTATTTTTTTTTCCGAAAAGTACATTTAAAACCAAAATTAAAAAAAAATGGTCCCAAACGGTCCGTTTTTGAAAAAGTTACAACATTTAAAAAAAACTTTTTTTTAAGTTCATAACTTTTTTTGATTGGGGGAAAAATTTTGAAAAAATTCGGGAAAATGTCTTTCCGGGGGTAGAAAAAGATAGCAAATTTTTAACGAAATCGAAGGGGGTAGGGTAAAAAATTTGTCTATTTGGCATGGAATGACCCATATGTATAAGGAATTTTTAATATTCAAACATATGTACATGCATACATCCTTCATATACAACAGCCAATTTTGACTTTCTTGCTCGTGCAGACACCGGCGCAATAACAAACTAATGTGAAGTAGATTTTGCGGCGCAGACGATTGCAATACAACTGCAGAGGAAATAAAAGAAAAATTCCACAAAATCCTACCACTCAACATCTACGGAAAGCAGTCAAAAGGAAAGTGTGGCTTGCATCCTCAAAGAACTCATACACCACGAGCAAGCAAGCTCCTTTATCATAAGCTCAACAGTGCTGGCAACGCTGCAGTTGCTAAAATGGTAAATTTATAAACAAAACCGTCACACACGCACACACAGACAAGCATACATTGATATGTTAAAACCGCGAGTGCATAAGGTCTTCCCGGCCTTTAAAAGATTTCTCTTGTGCTTTTGATTTCGAGTTTCTTACTTGCGCAGCTGATGGGGATTGGGGTTTGGCTTGCCTATGCGAAACAATGAATTTTTAAAGTAGCGAAGTGAAAAGCGGATGTTTGATGGAATATCACGCCAGCTTCTCCCCACAGCACACCTGTCAAATTATGCATTCCTTTGCAACGAGCGCTTGCAATTTATGTATTAAGTATCTTCGTGGCGAGCAGCTTCAGGCAACCAAACAAGTGTTTTGAAATTCTGCTCGTGTGTAGGTACGAGGTATACTCAAGAAATAAGGTGAATGAAATTATGATATTATCTGAAGTGCTTTCTTACCTGCATATGTTGGGGTTTTCTTGCGAAAGACTTGCACGTTATAGGAAAAGTCTGCAGTTCGTACATCGTTCGCTTGTATATACTTAAATCTCTCTAGTACTAGGTTCTTTAAGAATTGTGTGTATCTTTAGGTAGCCGGTTGTAATGAAAACAAATGACTGGAAAGGCTCTTGACTATATGTTGGGGCTATGATTTGACGCCCTATGCTCCAAAATGAGTTAAGGAAGTTGATGATGGTGATGATGTTGTGAGAAACTATAGACATGTAAAGTTCAAGCGGTGGAATTTAGTGTAGTTTTTATGTCACATACATATGTATGTCCATTAGGGTGGGTTGAAAAAAATTAAAATGCGCAAAAAAAATATTTCATTTATAAAATTGTTTAGGTACACAACATTTGAGGGTACCCACTATATATCAAAATAAAAAATCTATCAAGTAGAATAGTATTCTGCTCCTATTAAGAATAACACTACGAAACTCTCCGAAGGACCTTTTTTAATGAAACGATGGAGAAACCGTAGAAACGAATGGGACTACCAAAGCATCCATAAAAAATCGTCACACAAACTAATCTTTATTCGTTTTACTGTGCCTTACAATTCTAAACATAACAAAAATTTCACTGGAAATTTGTAGCTCATGAGCTGATGTGTTAACTTACTTGTTTAAATTTTCACTACTGGGTTTTTGTTTGAATACACGAGCTTTCGTGTACCTGAGTATATGAGTCATCGTGTGCTCGTAGTGTAGTTTGTAGTACAAATACTAATTTTAATAAGTACATGAGGGCACTTAAAAGCACACTTAGGACGAAGAAGAGGAGCAGCGATATTGACTAGCGGGAATTCGTTGTTGCGTTAATGTTCCATGTGGTGGTTTTGTTGCTTCATTTCGTTTTGTACACACTTCAAATAAACATACCTACATACATATGTACAATATTCATGCGTTGATTTAAAATGAGGCTGCATGAGCCCTGCTGCTGTTGTTGCGCATATTGGTAACTTGCACCTTTAGCCTCTGCGCGTAGTAAGCTTGCCACACGTTTTCCAACCGCCAAGTGCCACTGAAACGTTCAAAGACCGACAGCAACAACAATACCATTGTACTCGCTTAATGCAGATATAAAATCGTGCATAACTGTCTAAAGCAATATGGCGCGCGAGTGAAGGGAAACCCAGACAAAACTTGCGACTAGAAAAAATAAACACGAACGAACATACTACCGACTATATAAACATTTACTTGTACTTAACATTAAACATAGCCCTACCAACAGTGAGCTGCCAACCAGAATTGATATAAGGAAAGTGTCTAGTTCAGAGCTTGTTCGCATCTAGTATGTTTTATTTAGATTTGTTTTATTTTATATTGTTGTTCTTGTTTTATTTAATTTTTTTTTGCTTTTATATTATTTTTATTTTTTTTTTTTTTGTGCATTAAATTTTTTTTTAATATTTTTTTTATATTATTTTATTTTTTTTTATTTTATTTTATTTTTTTTATTTTATTTTATTTCATTTTATTTTATATTATTTTATTTTATTTTTTTTTTTTTTTTGTTTTATTTTATTTTATTTATTTTTTTTGTTTTATTTTTTCTTTTTTGATTAATTTTGTTTTTATTATATTTTATTTTATTATATTTTATTTTATTTTATTTTTATTTATTTTATTTTATTTTATTTTATTTTATTTTATTTTATTTTATTTTATTTTATTTTATTTTATTTTATTTTATTTTATTTTATTTTACTTTAATTTATTTTATTTCCTATTAATTAGTTTTTTGTTTTAACTTTTCTTTTACTTTTTTTTTTATTTTTTATTGTTGTTTTATTTATTTTCTTCCAGCATCGTTTGGTCAATTGGGAACAAACATACCTATGGTCCTACAAACATGGGTTTGTATAGCTAAAGTTGTTATACCTACCCTCACCTACGCAATACCCTCGATTCTGATAGCAAAAGCACCCCTGCGCTCACATAATTGTTGATTTTTCTTTCTACTTCAACCATACTAACAACAACAAAAATTGCCTAGACACGTTTTCGTGTTCCCTACGAGTAAGTACTACTCGTAATACCAATTGGATGGAACACTACACTCCGCCACAACTTTGCCTTTTCGCTTCAGTTGTTGTGATGCTAAAGCAGATTACTTTTGAAGTATTCACACGTAGTACCTGCTTCTACCACATGACTGACTGAATATCACTCTATCAGCTCACAACTCCTTTGCTGTGATAATAAAACGCACACACCCAAACTCACGCACGTAGAAGAACCGGGGCAAATACACGTGAGGACTCATTAAAAATATTCCATATAGAATTAAAATATTTACAATTTTTTTCCACTTAAGTATCTGCTGCTGGTGCTGCGAAAAAAAGTTGAAAAACGTTGCAAGCAATATAAAAGCAACATCGCACGTGTAGTGAATGGTAGGGAGATGGAAACATAGAGAATATAACCACAAAGGAATTCATGGAAGTTGTAAATAAGTTGAAAATGATATGGATTTCCCTATTTGCAAAAAATGTATTTAAAATAAAATAAAATAAAATAAAATAAAATAAAAATAAAAATAAAAATAAAAATAAAAATAAAACAAAATAAAATAAAATAAAATAAAATAAAATAAAATAAAATAAAATAAAATAAAATAAAAATAAAACAAAATAAAATAAAATAAAATAAAATAAAATTATTTTTATTTGTTGTCGGCCTTTATTTTGAAGTATATTAAGAAATTCTATCGAGCTCTAGGCCATACATATATATAAAATAAAAAACAACAAAAATGTTTGTTTTTATATCTATAATATATATTTGTCGGTTTTGTTGGTGTCGATATTTCGACTACATTCTATAGTCATCTTCGGGACTGGAAGACAATGTTAAAAACATACATATATTAAAACCAAAAACCATAAACTTCATACATTTAACTTACACTCTTGAGTGCACCTTGTCGACTAATTTAGCATTTCAAACAATAAACAAGTAGAAGCGAAAATGATGAACAAAAAATGTATAAACAACTAAAAAACCGTATTTGTAAACAAATTTTAACAATAAAAATAATACTTAAAATAAAAACAGTAGGATAGTGACGCTAACATATTGACTTCGGGACTGCATAATACGGGATTCTCTTCTCACGAGCCACTATTGTTTTTACAAATCAATTTTCTATAAGCACTGGCGCATTTTTCAGTATCTGGCTTGAAATTCATTCGCTGATCTTTTGGTGTATTAATTATATGCAGCATCTCTAATGTGTACCTTTTGTTATAATGTCTCTTCTGTTGAATTATTGCTACGTTTTCTAGATCGGGAGAATGTCGACCATAGTTAACACGGCAAAAAATTTTATTAGAAGAGTTTTGACCATCAGCGATAAAATATTTCATAGCAAAAATAAAGAAAATATTGTAAAAATGCTGAAACATAACGACTTTCCCATACATTTGATAAATGGTTATATACGAAGTTTTTTTTGAAGAATCAAACATCAACAGTGAGAATAACAACAAAAATAAAATATACAAAACATCTACATATGTTCCCGGTCTGTCCAACAGATTGAAATATTCCAAAATGTATGATCAGGAAAAATTTCAAATGGCATTCACATATAACAACACTGTACTACAAATATTTAACAACACCAAGGACAAAATTGATAAATTTGAGAAATCCGATGTAATCTATAAAATCCCATGTAACGGCGACGGGTCCCACGTATGCAGTCAAGTATATGTAGGGACTACTAAATCCAAATTAAAAACAAGGATTTCCGGGCATAAAACTAATATAAAAAACAGGGACCACTCTAATGATAACAAAACTGCGCTAACTCAACATTGCCGAGCCAACGGACAGGAGAGACATTATAACAAAAGGTACACATTAGAGATGCTGCATATAATTAATTCACCAAAAGATCACCGAATGAATTTCAAGGCAGATACCGAAAAATGCGCCAGTGCTTATAGAAAATTGATTTGTAACAACAATAGTGGCTCGTGAGAAGAGAATCCCGTATTATGCAGTCCCGAAGTCAATATGTTAGCGTCACTATCCTACTGTTTTTATTTTAAGTATTATTGTTATTGTTAAAATTTGTTTACAAATACGGTTTTTTAGTTTTTTCGGTATCATGCAGTCCCGAAGTTAATAGGTTAGCATCACTATCCTACTGTTTTTATTTAAGTATTGTTGTTATTGTTAAAATTTGTTTACAAATAGTCTGCATTCAAACAAGGCAAGGGCTTGCTGGCAACAGCTTGCTTTTTAGCGAATGATGGGAGAGAGAGCGACGATGGAAGGGGACGGGTACCGAGTTGCCTGTGCTCGGCCGACACGCTTTGTGTTGCCATTCTTCTCAATACCGTTATGTTGGCTGCAGATTTATTTTGACATTTTTCTTCATACATTGTTTTACATTCCCATATATACATACTAATTAGTCACAAAAAGCGTTATTCGGCGCAGTTTTGAAAAATACAATGGCAGTAAATAACAAATGGTCTAGGGACGGCATCGAGAATTTAATAACTTTAGTGCAAGAAAGGAACATAATTTATAATGTGAAATCAGCGGAATATATAGATCGTACCGCTAAAGCTAAAGCTTTCCAAGAAATATGCGAAGACCTAAAAACTAGTGGTACCATCATAACTGTGGAAGAAATAAAAAAAAAATGGAAAAATTTAAGAACGCAATTTATGAGGGAGCTCAAAGACGTAAGAGCATCAAAACGTAGTGGCGCAGGAGTGGAGGAAATTTATCAGCCAAAGTTGTGGTGCTTCCAGCAGCTACAATTTCTAGAAGCCCATACAAAGATGAGAGAAGGGCGAAGTAATTTGGATGTAAGTTTCTTTACTTTAAACCTCTTGCATCATATTTTTTACAAGTTCTCACTTTAGGATGAACGCTCTTTAGGAATAGCAAAGGAAGTTTGCCAAGATAAAGAGACATCTCAAGAAGTTTGGCAAGATAATGAGTCAATTGAAGAAGAACCAAATGAAGCTAACGAGTCCTCTCATGAACATAAAAAGGCGCAAGAAGAGGAAACACAACAGGAACAGGCGCCATTGAGAAAACGGCCAAAGGTAAATCCCCTTTGAGAGTATAGATTTGCATTATATATGGTAGCTTGTAACGTACCAAAATGCCTCTTGCCTCCCTATTCTCCCCTCTCTTCGATCAAGGCTATCGGTATACAGGCCAGAGCCGTATCGTGGGTGTGTGTCTGCCGTGTTCTAAATCAACACAACAACTAAATCGTGTTATTATTTGGTAGGGGTTCGTGGGATCTCTACTCGACTCTGGAATGACTGAGCTTACCTCAGCCTCGACAAAACCCACCTTACAAGCTTTCGTTTAAACTTTTTTTGTTTCAGAAAATTACTGCATTGACTGGGCTGCGCAAAGATCTGGCTTCCATGAAAAATGCAATAGCAGAAAAGAAGAGCAAAAAATTTGCGTGGCTAGGTAGCTTGGTAGCATCACGTATGGAAGAGATAAGGCCTGAACAACAAGATGATGCTGCGTGGGAAGTGCAGTGCCTTATGCGGCGATTGGTGGAAAGTTCAAAGGCCAGCACACAAGGCCAATCAACATCAAGAAACATGCTGCCAAATGCAACAATTGAGGTCTTCGATGAAACCGTTGAAACGTCAAGGACCAGCACACAGGAGCAATGTAGAGATATGTTGCAAAATGCCATGATTGGGGTCTTCGATGAAGCCGATTTTGAGTAAGGGTAAGATATACTGATGCAATGTTTTGAATATGTGGCAAAACATTTAATTGTCCCCATCTCTTTTTTGCAGGTTTCCAAACACCTAAATTTAAACTTTCATTCAATGAAATAAGACGTGCCTTTTTTAAGTATTTTTTTGATCTCAGAATTTTTCATTTTATTTATTTATTAAACTCAGAATTTTTTATTTTATTTATATTTTAATGTAGATATAAGTTAGATTACATGAACTTATGAAAGAAGAAAATAAGTTAAAAAATGAATTTGATTAATATTAAGTTAAATTACATGAAATTATGAAATAAGAAAATGAATTTGATTAATATTATTTAATTTTATTTATTTATTGAACTCAGAATTTTTTATTTTATTTATATTTTAATGTAGATATAAGTTAGATTACATGAATTTATGAAAGAAGAAAATAAGTTAAAAAATGAATTTGATTAATATTAAGTTAAATTACATGAAATTATGAAATAAGAAAATGAATTTGATTAATATTAAGTTAAATTACATGAATTTTTGTATGAAATATAAAAAAAGTTGAATAAAATGAATTTGATTAATATTAATAAGCAAAATAAATATCTTTAACATTTTCACATTCGATTACCAATCAAGTTTGCCTTCGTTGTTGAAATATGCCATAAATTCTTGGCGAATACCCTCTGCCCCACCCCTTCGGGGGTTATATCTACTATCAAAAGCAGCAATATCTCCGCGAGTTGTTGGCTGATTTAGAGAACTAGCAGCAATGTTATTTTCCGTTAAAAAATTATGCAGAACACAGCAAGCCAAAGTTATCTTTTCAACATTTTCCACTTTTAAATTGATTGGAGCAAGGAAGATCCGGAATCTATTTGCCAAAATGCCAAATGAATGCTCCGACACATGTCTGGCACGAGAGTGACGCTTATTATAAACTTGCTTCTCCGGACTGTTCGTATGGTATGGGTACGGTTTCATGAGATGTTTCTGCATTGGAAATGCATCATCTCCAACAACAACAAAAGGTAAAGATCTATTATTTCCAATAGTAGCATTTGGTGGAAGTCCTATCTCGTCTCGTAGGACTGTAGAGAGTTTGCTTTGGTTAAACACACCAGCATCATTATTTCGTCCATTGCAACCAACGTCTACAAAAATAAATTTGCAGTTCGCATCTACAAGCGCCATCAATACAATGCTATAAGTTCCTTTGTAGTTATAGTAGTAAGCACCATCACTGCGACTCGACCGGAATGTTATATGTTTGCCATCAATAGCTCCAATACAATTGGGAAATTGCCATCTGACAGCGAACTCATTCGCAATAGACTTCCATTCCGAAGGACTACTTGGAAACTAAAAAAAGAAAATGAAATATAAAAATAATGGCTGAAGCGTTGTCACTATTCATCCTCAGATCTTTTTACATCACTAAAGTACAGCTTATACTCAATAACCTCAATCAGCAATATGAAGTACAATAATTGTCATGGGTGAAACCTAAGTCAGAGTTCATGTTTGCATCAAAAACCCAAAATACTGGTAGAGGTTATTGATATTAAGGGCCACATGCATAAAAGCCGATAACGACTAATCGGTGTTTAACTTGACAGCTAACCATACAAAATAAGTCAATTAAACTCCGATTAGTCGTTATCGGCTTTTATGCAAGCGGCCCTAAGCTGATTACATGTACTTTCATATATATCTCGTTCATTCGTTCCCAAATAGCATCACACACTTCGGGAATAATACTGCTAAGAGATGCCTGCGACAACCTGGATTCAAAATTCAGACTTTGGTATGTTTCCCCTGCAAAAATGGTTCTTATATAGTATTTACAATCAGGAAAGGAATTTTTGTAACATGCTACCTGTAGCGAGAAATCGAAGCGTAACCGCTAATCTTTCAGCAGGGGTGATTGCATCGCGCATTTGCGTATCCTTCCGTACTATATTATCCTTGATGTACGAAAGCACCACGTTAAATTGCTGTTCGTCCATTCGCAAATAGTTCTTGTAGTTCTCTCTATCGACCAGCAACAGTTCTTTAGTTAGAAATGCAAACGACCCTTTATCTGTCTTTTTTTCCCTCCATACCTTTACAAACGGCCTATGTCGATTTCTAACAGGCATCAAAGTTGCCTTTTCACACATATCGAGCAACCCTGTAATTTAAGTTAAATTTAAACTGCCCCGGTTATTGAACCCAAGAACTATGCGCAGTCATCAGGGTAATATAACTAAGGTACAACTATCTTTGGGGTAATTTTTAAAGGACCAAACTGTAATCTTTACCCATAAGTATACTGTCTTTTTCATCGTCAGATTCAAGTTCTGTTGCTTCTTCAAAACACTCCAAGATGTCATTAATTAATTCCACCTTTTCTGTGATATCCATAATCAATTTATTTCCAAAAGCAAACAAAGATTCACAAAGTACCACAAAACTAGTAAAATATCAGTTATGACTTTTTAGCCGGAAGCGTAAATGCGCGTGGAACAGCAAGGTGATACCTGTAAGAACATTTGAGAAAGGTTTTTGGGTATTAGTTTCCTTTAGGGGACAACTGCTAATAAATTAGCTAAAATTATGGGAGATAGCTCAAAAGACGGGTTTTGGCCTCAGGATCACGAATCCGGAAGCGTTTTTTAATTTTTTGTTTTAGTGAAAAGTTATGGTCAAAAAACCGAAAAATGACCCGGGTCCGATTATGTGCGAAACACCTTTTTGAGTTGGCGGCCTTCGGCCGCGCTTATAAAAAATAACCCTGGGCTACACCATCCCAAGTCCGGACGTGTGACATAACCGTGGCTACCGCCACGGCGCGACATTTTTTGCACGTTTTTAGGGACAGTCTAATAATATTACAACAACCACATGAAAACTTGAAACTTTGATTGCAAATATCTCTGCAGAGAAGCAAAATATTAAAAAAGCGCTTCCGGATTCGTGATCCTGAGGCCGAACCCCGTCTTTTGAGCTATATCACATAATTTTAGCAAATTTATTAGCAGTTGACCCCTAAAGGAAAGTAATACCGGTTTTTGGTTGAATTAATCATTTTTAAAATATGAAATTTCGAAAAGTTCTCGCTGAGGTTTTACTTACCACAAAACACAACACAAAGGGGGGTATTAGTTTCCTTTAGGGGACAACTCCTAATAAATTAGCTAAAAATATGGGAGATACCTCAAAAGACGCGTTTTGGCCTCAGGATCACGAATCCGGAAGCGCTTTTTTATAAGCGCGGCCGAAGGCCGCCAACTCAGAAAGGTGTTTCGCACATAAATACCATGGATTCCGCCCCAATTTTGGTATCGGACCCGCGTCATTTTTCGGTTTTTTGACCATAACTTTTCACTAAAACAAAAAATTAAAAAAGCGCTTCCGGATTCGCGATCCTTAGGCCAAAACCCGTCTTTTGAGCTATCTCCAATAATTTTAGCTAATTTATTAGCAGTTGACCCCTAAAGGAAACTAATACCGGCTAGTTTCTTGTATTGCCGGTTCTACGAGAACGGTACCAGTACTTGTGCTGTACCCATCGTGCCGAAACGACCCGGGCCGTTTTCTTATATCGACCCGGCCAAGAGCAATACACTCGGGGTGACCCTGTCTGACATTTAGGCAGGGCTACACCTCGCTACAACAACAACAACAAAACACAACGGTATTAGTTTCCTTTAGGGGACAACTCCTAGTAAACAAAACTAGTAAAATTTTGCATATGATTTTTCGGCCGGAAGCGTAAATGCACTTGGAACAGCGAGGTGATACCTGTAAGAATATTTGAGCAATGCTTTTGTTGTTAAATATTACTTTTAAACTATAAAATCATGAGTAGTACGCGCTAAGACTTTACTCACACCTAAGTGCAACCAAACGTCTCAAACTTCGTAGATATGTTGTTAGCCCAGTACTAAAGTAATTGTATAAGCAGATTTTCACTTTTTTCCCAAGAAAATATCACAATAATATCAATTTCAGTTACATTTTATTTAAAATATTCATGCTACGCAGTACCAAAATTCAAGAGCAATCACAGAATGTCAGAACAAAGCAATCATCAAAATATGCAACCAAAGCAACTCCTTGCTTGTGTATGAAGAACATCAGCAACACTTCAGCAACACCAAAAGAGAATTGCTGATAAAAGCAACAAAAGTTGCCTCTGTATGAATGCAGTCATACGGTCTTTTAGTTGTTTATACATTTTTTGTTCATCATTTTCGCTTCTACTTGTTTACTGTTTGAAATGCTAAATTAGTCGACAAGGTGCACTCAAGAGTGTAAGTTAAATGTATGAAGTTTATGTTTTATGTTTTTGGTTTTAATATATGTATGTCTTTAACATTGTCTTCCAGTCCCGAAGATGACTACAGAATGTAGTCGAAATATCGACACCAACAAAACCGACAAATATATATTATATATATAAAAACAAACATTTTTCTTGTTTTTTATTTTATATATATGTATGGCCTAGAGCTCGATAGAATTTCTTAATATACATAAAATAAAATAAAATTAAAAAAATAAAATGAAATAAAAAAATTCAAATTGAATTAAATTAAAATTAAAATAAATGAAATAAAATTAAATTAAATAAATGAAACAAAATGAAATAGAATGGAGTCAATTGGAATGGAGTGAAGTAGAATGACCTGTAAAGAAACAAAATGAAATGAAATGAAATAAGATGGTGTAAATTAAGTGGAATGGAGTGGCTCTTCTCTCTCGCGCTTTCCTACTCTCTTTCCTCTTTCTCTACATCTTCCACTCCCACTGCCATAAGCTCTTCCCAATCGATCTCGCCGTCCTTCTCCACCTCTCCCTTCCACTCCTGCTTCTTTATCTACACCTCCTCCTCCTTATACACCTCCCCGTCGCTCCCCTTTCTCTTCTACTCCCTTTTCATAACATTACGTTATACAGATTAATTCCGTCGCTAAAATCCCTTTGGCGTTTTCTGTAAAAATCCCACCAAACACTCCCACAATTACATACAACTTGGCACCATAGCAAATCCAAACGCATCAATTAAATTCACACCAAATTATTGTGTAATTAACAAAGGGAATTGATTACATTGACTCCCAAAAGATTCACTGCCTGCCCACTCAGTTCCTTTAGAAGCAATCAACATAAAGCAATTCACAAACCAATATACAAATCTATGTTCACAAAACCCAAATTTATTTCGAGTTCATAGCTGAGCAGGGTCAAGATGTGTAGAGTGAGATTGAAGGTCAAAAATAAAATAAAATAAGTTGAAAGAAAAAATGTGAATTTTGTATCAAATTTGTTTTGGCGCTAAAATTATTTTGAATGGCATTTTGCCATGAAACTTATTAGAAAGAAATGAAATTGAATGTTGCGCGCGCTTAATGCTGTGGGCTTGTCACTCCGTTATTTATGATTTAAAATTAATCAACAATTCATTTTGAAACGCCAACAATAAAATGAGATTGCTGGCTGGCTTGTTTTTGTTTGGTATATTTTAAATGTTTTCAACTCGATACCCGCGGCAAATTTCAGCTTTATTACAGAGCAGAACGGCTGGTGTTTCAATGTCGTGGGAAGTTTCAATTTCTAAATACACTTTGCGACACCTTCATTTCTTGTTGCGGGGGCGAAAGTTTGTAGAAGGCTAGTCTAAGTGTATTTAAGCCTGCTGGGCTATGACCGGGGGCGTTAGGTACAAGGCAACTCGTTCAGTTGCATTCACAACTTGAAACTAAAAACAAATAAGCAATGAAACTTTGGTACAAAATAGGGTGTATATTTAAGATTAATAAGAATTTTTCTTTGTTTAGTTTTTGTGGGGTTCGGGATGGAAACTAAATTCAAACACCCTAATGTACATATGAACACATCTGCTTTTTTAGTCGCAAAAACGCTAACTGCTCTTTGATCCCATTACTTTGTGTTGTTCGCATTTTATTTAGTAAATTTAAAAAAAAAAGATTCACCGAATGTGGCATTCCCAGCTTCGCGCACCCTTTTAATATTATTTCTACATTAGTAATGAGGTTTGTTTATATTCAATTCGCATTTGAACTTTTAAAAATGCTATTAACCCTTGTTGTTTTTTTTTATATCTCTACTTATAGAGGATTGCTTGATTTATACTCAATTTGCGTGGCGGGTGTTCAAGGAAAATATTTTTCAAGGGTGTTGAAACAAATATCCATTTTACATACAAAAGAACTTAATAATAGCTGCGAAATTGATGAGTTAAAGCGTTAGCATTTTAAGCAAGAAAAGGGGCGAATTTTGAACAATTGCGATAATGATGTTATTTGCATACAGGTTGGGCTACATTGAATCAAAAAAAATTTCAAGTAAAAAATAAAAAAATTTCATATATACTACACATTACCCTGCAAACAAACTACCGGTAATAATGCCTTATTTATCAGAGAATTTTCCAGATAAGTAATCAGTTAAAAAGCATTGGCTTCGGGATAGAATTACCCTATATACTTTATGTACATGTGAATTATTCGAGTACAATAGAAAATACGAACACTGGAATTTACCAGTAATTTCTTTGGTATATTCCAGGTTTTATAAACGAATACTACCTGAAAATTATTAGGGAGTTCTTCAGTAATTTTCATGACATTTTCCTTAAAAGTTACTAGTAATTTAGGCCAAAATATGGCTAAAAACACCGGTATTTTACTAGTGTTTTAGATAAATTATCGTTTACTGTCATGATTATATTAAGGTTTTTCACTTGATAGTTGCTACACCCAGAAAAAAATCAACACTTTTTTAACACTTTTTCAGGTTATTATTTTTCAACACGATCGATCATGTTATTTTAACCTGAAGTTCATGTTGAATAACTTCACTTCATGTTAAATTAATATGGCTTCCTGTTAAATTAACATGAACTCCTGTTAAATTAACATGAATTCCTGTTAAATTAACATGAATTCCTGTTAAAACAACACTATCTGCCTCATTATCTCATGAAAATTTAACAGGATCTTTCTTGTTAGTTTAACATGGTTCATGTTGACAAAAATTGTTCTGAGTGTAGTAGTTTACGACGGGTAAATATGCCTTTAAATACCTACATTCTCCCCAATATATTTTCGCTAGCTACCAATTTTTTCTGAGCTCTATATTTTGTAGGGTGATTCAAAAAAAATGTCGACTTGGTGTTATCCCCTAAAAAGTTAGGTATTGATGAGAAAATAAGCCTTGCAAAAAATTAGCACTCTAACTTAACCCTTAGGGGTGGCTATTTTTTCGCCCTTTCCCATACATTTTGTATGGGGAAAAATGACATTTTTTTTTTTCAAAGTGAATTTTCTTTTAATTTTTGAAACTTTTTTGGAAATATTTTTACATACTCTAAAAGTTGAAGCTTTGAAGCTTCCAAAATGGTAAGCCATGTGCGATTATCTTAACTATTAAGATAATTACAGCCATTTGTAAATGGCTGAGTTTTGTACTATTGCACACACATACACAGTACACACATACGTATAAAATTTAGTAAATTTTAAATGGCTGTAATTATCTTAATAGTTAAGATAATCGCACATGGCTTACCATTTTGGAAGCTTCAAAGCTTCAACCTTAAGAGTATGTAAAACTATTTGCAAAGAAGTTTCAAAAATTGAAAGAAAATTCACTTAAAAAATGCCAATTTTCCCCATACAAAATGTATGGAAAGGGCGAAAAAATAGCCACCCCTAAGGGTTAAGTTAGAGCGCTAATTTTTCGCAAGGCTTATTTTCTCGTCAATACCTAAAGTTTCAGGGGGTAAGACCGAAAAAAAACAAATTTTTTATTTGAATCACCCCACTATACATGTTTCATGATAAAATTCCAGGCCCATGACTTCCCCAGTTAGGGTGTGACGTGACGACTGTGCTGCTCAGTCGGCCATCTTGAATTCGTCCATGATTGCCCCCACGGTACAGTTTTTTTAAATCACACCAGCGGTAAAAGTAGAGTATGCTGCCAATTCTGTGGCAACTTATGACGTAGCAATCAGCTGATTCTGTCAAAACAGGCAAGTCATATATACAATTTGAGTGATGAGTGAACGGTTGTTTTTTATTCCAAAAAATCAAAGTGATGAATAACAAGTCATTTTATTCAAAAATAACTTATATTCATCACTCAAGATAATTTTTGGGTGACGAATAACAGATTATTTTTTATTAATGGAACTCTTTTATAATGATAAAACTCAGTTTTTAATCAGTTATTTAAAAACGAAAAGTAAATACCTCGAAACCCCGGCAAATTTTCCCTATGCTCAATATATTCGGTATAACCTCGGGACCATTTTCGGTACCCAAAGTTATCACAATATGGTCACAAAATTACCGCAAAATGATCCCGAAATTTCCCCAAAATGGTCCCAAAAATTACCCCAAAAAGAACCCAAAACTACGTCAAAATGACCGCAAAATGTCCAAAAAATAATCAAGAAACTACACCAAGATTACCCCAAAAGAACCCAAAATGTCCCCAAAATTACACCACGAATACTCCAAAATAATCCCAAAATAATTCCAGAATTACCCCAAAATGATCCTAAAATGTTTCCAAAATCACCCCAAAATTATCTTAAATTACCTTAAAATTAATTCAAAATGACCATAAAATGATCCCAAAATTTTACACCAATATTACCCCAAAAGGATCCCAAAAATGGTAATTTTGTCGCGCAAAAATGATTGAAAATTAGCCCAGAATGATCCAAGATGATTCAAAAATGATCCCAAAACTACCCCAAATTAATCCTAAAATTTCCCCAAAATGATCCCTAAATTAGTGGAATTAACCAAATAAATTAAAATAAAGTGAAATGAAATAAATTTGAAATGAAGGGTTTTAAATCTTAATAGAAAAAATTTTAAAATCCTTGTAGGCAATTGAAAGATTTGGAGTTAACTAAAAAAAATTACCCACAATTTAAGAGTGCTCCCAAAGCAATTGACCAAAAGACGATAAAACCTTTTTCTATAAATCCCTAATACTACTCTGGCGTTCGAATTTGTATCCGATTAAAAGCTAAGTTAATTGAGTAGCTTCAATCTTCTTTAGTATAACAACCTAACCTAAAAAATCCACCTAGATTTAGATTTTTTTTAACATATTCGAGTACGTGCCTTCAAACAAATTCGTCTTTGTTCATGCAGCTTGTGCGTCGCCTAGAGCGCGCTTGTGCATAAAAGGATGTGAAAACTAAGCAAATTTTATTTGTGAAAGGCGACCAATTATAAAGCCAAAATCCCAAGGTGACCAAGCGAGCAACGAGCTAAATCCAAAAAAAAACATTTTTTTTGCTTTAAGTTGAACATAAAAACGCTTTTAGAATACACCTATGAATGTAGTCCTAGAGCACTGTATACCAGTAATCCCTTTAGCTAATGCAAAACAGTGAGTATGCGGCTAAAAGCGCGCTACAAAAAGTTGAGTCTCAACAATTTTTTTTTTTTTCGGGTTAAAAGCAGACATTTTTTTTCTAGTTTCTATAACCCAACGCACTCAGTATTGTTCGTCGGATTTTTTCCCATTGCAATATATGTATTTGTGTATGTGAATGCTGTGTCTTTATTGCGTATATGCGCCTATAGGCCCATTTCACCAACTGACCCTTTTTTGTGCAAAAATTTGTTTAGAAAACCGCACCCCCACCGCTCTGGTTTGTAGTTTATTGAATGTGGCAACGAACGCCAACTTGCAGAAAAATAACATTGGACAGAAATAAATACAATAAGCGCGCTGGCTGCCTCTATACAATAGTACTCGCTAGTCGGCGTTAGCCTAAACCGCACTCATTCATTCACTCAATCTGATGTGTGTATTTGAACATATCCCGTTTGCATATCCTACATTTCCGGCCACCACTCGTAGAACAACAGTCGAATGCTGCGGCCACAACGATGGTTGTCATTTCATTAAGCGGCTCTGTGCCTAAATCTCCTTCCATCGTCACACACACACACAGCGCGTTGTACCCATGTCAATGTGGTGCTCGCTGACTCTTAACTCCTATTCTGTGTTTTGTATCATATCAACCGTAACAGGAAACAAGACGTGTCGATTTGCTAAAGCACCACCCGTCACTTAAATAAATAGTCGCGCCTCAGTCACTTATGAATGTGTGTGTGTGTGTAAGAGCTGATCTCCATCAACTCCCATTGTAGCGTTGATGCGATTTAATTTCCACCTTTAAGCTAGGAAAATGGTCATGAGCAGGAAGCAAGCTGTGCGCATTCACACGATTTTATTGAGAGTTGAATGGCAAAATAAAAAAATGGTAAATAAAACACGCTTTAGTGCTTTAAAGGATATATTAGAAATAGAAAAAGGGATGTTATGAAGTATTTTAGAAGTGAAAAGATGCTGCTAAAATGAAACAGTTCTGAAAAGAAGAGGCAGTAAGCAATTCGTTTCGAATGTCATTAATGGGTTGCTTAACATTTAAATATGATTGATTTATTAAAATCAATAATCTCGTAGTTGACCAAATTCTGAAGTTGACCAAATTCTGTTAAATTGATCATGTCTTGTAAACATTTATACAGCGATGGATACCATTACATATTTCGAAGTTTCCAGGCTTCTCATTCAGTTGTTGTTCTAGTCTGTGTCCGAAAAGCCATGAAACTTCGAAACAAGTCATGGTATCCATCGCTGTGTTTATAATTCTGGAGTTTGCCCAGTTGTTGAAATTTAACCACAAAACCTTATTTTATTTTCATACCTTTTTGCTATTTCTTAAATTTTCCATTCTTTTCCATATTTTTTATATTTTTCGTTCCTATACATTCCTATTCTTTTTGTCTTTTCCTCCCTCTTTACACTATTCAATAATATAGTTTCAATGTTGATAATTATTTATTCTACTTAGGTCGTCTTCATACGTATTTCTTTCCTTTCCTTTGCTTTCATTTGCTTTTGTTTCATTTCCTTTCCTCTCCTTTTATCTCATTTTATTTCTTTTGCTTTTCTTTTCTTTTCTTTTCTTTTCTTTTCTTTTCTTTTCTTTTCTTTTCTTTTCTTTTCTTTTCTTTTCTTTTCTTTTCTTTTCTTTTCTTTTCTTTTCTTTTCTTTTCTTTTCTTTTCTTTTCTTTTCTTTTCTTTTCTTTTCTTTTCTTTTCTTTTCTTTTCTTTTCTTTTC
The DNA here is from genome assembly GCA_964058755.1 of Campiglossa producta. Taxonomy (NCBI): domain Eukaryota; kingdom Metazoa; phylum Arthropoda; class Insecta; order Diptera; family Tephritidae; genus Campiglossa; species Campiglossa producta. The sequence continues at coordinate 112,002,662 of CAXKVI010000005.1, forward strand.
TTTTCTTTTCTTTTCTTTTCTTTTCTTTTCTTTTCTTTTCTTTTCTTTTCTTTACTTTTCTTTTCTTTTCTTTTCTTTTCTTTTCTTTTCTTTTCTTTTCTTTTCTTTTCTTTTCTTTTCTTTTCTTTTCTTTTCTTTACTTTTCTTTTCTTTTCTTTTCTTTTCTTTTCTTTTCTTTTCTTTTCTTTTCTTTTCTTTTCTTTTCTTTTCTTTTCTTTTCTTTTCTTTTCTTTTCTTTTCTTTTCTTTTCTTTTCTTTTCTTTTCTTTTCTTTTCTTTTCTTTTCTTTTCTTTTCTTTTCTTTTCTTTTCTTTTCTTTTCTTTTCTTTTCTTTTCTTTTCTTTTCTTTTCTTTTCTTTTATTTTCTTTTCATTCCTTTCCTTTCGTTTTCTTTGCTTTAGTTTCATTTCGTTTCCCTTTGTTTCTTTCATTTTATTCATTTTCTTTTTATTTAATTTCTTTTATTTTCTTTCCTTTTTTTCTTACCTTTATTTTCTTTCACTTTCTTGTTTCCTTAGATTTCTTTTCCTATCATTTCCTTACCTTTCCTTTCCTTCCGTTTCCTTACTTTCTTTCTTTTCCTTTTCATAACTGTTGTTGTTGTTTTCATAACTCCTTTAGGGCCACTTGCATAAAAGCCGATTAAGCCTAATCGGTGATTCTTTTCTTTTCTTTTCTTTTCTTTTCTTTTCTTTTCTTTTCTTTTCTTTTCTTTTCTTTTCTTTTCTTTTCTTTTCTTTTCTTTTCTTTTCTTTTCTTTTCTTTTCTTTTCTTTTCTTTTCTTTTCTTTTCTTTTCTTTTCTTTTCTTTTCTTTTCTTTTCTTTTCTTTTCTTTTCTTTTCTTTTCTTTTCTTTTCTTTTCTTTTCTTTTCTTTTCTTTTCTTTTCTTTTCTTTTCTTTTCTTTTCTTTTCTTTTCCTTTCTCTTCTTACCTGATCTTCCTTTTCATTTCCATTACATTCCTTTTTTCCTTTTATTTTCTTTTCATTCCTTTCCTTTCGTTTTCTTTGCTTTAGTTTCATTTCGTTTCCCTTTGTTTCTTTCATTTTATTCGTTTTCTTTGCTTTAGTTTCATTTCGTTTCCCTTTGTTTCTTTCATTTTATTCATTTTCTTTTTATTTAATTTCTTTTATTTTCTTTCCTTTTTTTCTTACCTTTATTTTCTTTCACTTTCTTGTTTCCTTAGATTTCTTTTCCTATCATTTCCTTACCTTTCCTTTCCTTCCGTTTCCTTACTTTCTTTCTTTTCCTTTTCATAACTGTTGTTGTTGTTTTCATAACTCCTTTAGTTTTCTTTCCTTTCCATTAATTTCCCTTACTTATTTTTTCGCTTTTCATAACCTTCCTTTTCTTTATTTTTC